>OX359278.1:8906878-9311878 GCA_947179155.2 Hedera helix
AAGAGATAAGAACCTAACCCTTTAGGTCTAATTGAATACTTTGAATGCTCGTGCTATTTTAGATTTCAACATGGACTGGAGGCTCCATAACATACAGCAAGAGTAACCATACAATCTACCGTTTGACAATGTCCATCCAGAAGCCGGGGACTGCTTGAGACTTATTACACAAGAATTTTCTTTCAGCACTCCAAATAATTACAATTAAATAGTATTGCTAAAAACTAGAAACATCTATACTTTTAATATGAAAATGTCAGACAGTAAGACTGGTTTCAACAATTATGTTTATAAGCACCTCTCACTAAGTCAATTCAACATTCTGTTTCTCCAATTTACATCTCAAATACTTCCAAAATACATTTTATTTTGCAACTGGAAGCGAAAATTCTAAATTGAAGGAACAGATTGGGTAATGAAGTAAACCCCAAGTCACATGAAACACTTCCTCAGCACAACTAAACAGTACCCTGCTTAATTGTTCGCCACTTGAGGTTAGAGCTTAAAGGCATACAACTTGGAAACTACATCTAAGCTTGAGACAAAGCTTAATGTTTTACTCATTAAAAATAGTTAAGAAGTTCAAACAAGCTTTTTAAATGCTTGTGAACATAACACTAAAAATAACAAAAAAGATAAGGATTCTTGACGTTTTAATTGCTAACCTTAACTGTTCAATGAGAAACTTGTTTATTTAGTTAGCGTGAGATCTAATTTTACACAAATGTAATCCAATTAAGTTTGTTCACCAATTTATCGGTCTAAAGATTGAATCTAAAGATCGTATTGAAAAAGTTTTTCGTGCAACTATGCAATTGTAAGAAGGAACAGAAATAAAATTTGTAAAGGGAACCAGTAAGAGTGATAAAAAGCTCATATAACACCTCATAATTCTATAAGCAAATTAATATTGAACTTTTTACCATCCCAAAAATCTATTTAAAAACAAGTACTGGTGTTCTAAAATTTATGATTTTCATGTAATAACTAAATAAAATGCATGATCAAACAACCATTCAGTTAAGTATCAAAATAAATAGTAAATGTATAAAAAACATGTAAATGTATATAATAAATACTACTCTATTTAATTCAAAAGGAATATATACCTTTCATACGAGTTAGTATTTAATGAAATCTCCTGCAATTGTTCAAACAACTCTCTCGCCGATTTCAGAGTCCGCTTCACCGCACATAGCTCGCGAATCGAGACCATTTCACCGGAGACCGAAGAACCAACGATCTCAGAAACATCTTCAATTCCGGAGAAATCCACTGTCCGGGGAAGCGCCACGGCGGCAGTGGTCTGGGCCAAGAGCTTCCGGCTCTCTTCCGGACTTCGGCCCAGCGGAATCCGGCCACTTTGGGCAGCGCCAAGGCCCATGGATGTGGAAGTGAAGGCGGAGAGCTGGTTGCAAACTGAGGGCCATTCTAAAGTTTTCAAGGTCTCCTCTTGGAGGGACTCGGCGAGTTTGACTCGGTGAGTGGAGAAGAGAGAAGCGAAGGGGCGTGGATTGAATGGACGGCGGAGATTTAGAGGAGGAGATGATCTGATGGTGATGAGACTGTTGCAGAGTTCCATTGAAGGAGCTGAGCTTTGAAGATGAAGGATTGGGCTCAGTTTGTATAGTTACGTTTTGGTTTACCTTATCCAATTTTGGATTGGAGGGAAGACGGTACCGGTCTGTCATAAATTTTCAGTAGCAGGCCAACCCAACCAAACCGGACCGTTTTACTATTTTAGCCGGTCTGGTGGTTTCGTGGGTTGGATTTAATTATGAGCGCATATAACCGATTATGTCAGATTAAATAAGTATACGAATACATGAGATAAAAAATAATCATTTTTTTTCAGTTGATAAAATTTTAGTTATATGCTCCATATCTCACAAAAAGTCTTATTTTGACTTTAAGAAATATTATTTTTACATTTTAAAGTATTTCATATCATAATAAAATTTAAAATTTAAATCTGTTCAAGTCCATTGATTTTTTTCCTCATTTTGGGATTTTATATGTTGAAATAATGAATTCTAGTCAAATTTTAACTTAAAACGAAGAAATTGAAACTCTACATACTTTTACTTAGAAGTTGGAGGAGATGTTGGTATAAGAACCCTTTCAGATTGAAATTTACTAGTCATACTTCTTCTCTTTCACAAAAAAAGAGTCTCATTTACATTATTACAAACTTAATAGGTGAGCCCGCAGTCGATTTCGTAATAATACCAATATGAATTTTTATATTATCATCTCGTGTTCTTTCCTTATTTTGTCCATATATTGTGAAATTATATTCTTATTTATTAGTGTGAGTAGTTTATCAAAAATCATATTCCTATATTTATTAGCAAAAATCATACCCAAGAAGGGCAGTGGCCTCCTCACGACGAGAGCCGCCTACTTATCGATACTACGAAGAAAGCCAGGTACTGCACTGACGCGAGATAAAAGATGGGATGGTCACAAAACATGAGAGACATACTGAAGTGTTTAGAATACCACGAGTGCACCTGTAAGATTTTATACTGACTCATATTGCTCATTAGTAGAGAACCAGTGGGTTCAGGGCTAACCCGCCCACTGCCTGCGTGCCCTTGCGCAATGAAGAGAAAATTGTAAAGAATGTCGATATTGCTAATAAATAATGGAATCATTGCTCCTTTTTTTTTACTTGAACTTGAATTATGCCGTCTTGACTGACACTAACTAAACCACCTAGACAAAGCACAAGAGCGTCTCTCGGTCCAATAGATATTATTTTGCCCTCCAAATTGAGTTGGTCAAATAAGCTAACTATTTATTGTTAGAAGATTTCCAAGGTCTTTTCTTGCTTACTTTCAGAAGTTAAGAAAAAGACAAAAACTTCATTAATATACCTAATATAGTATAACGTTGAAACTCTTTATCGAACTCGATTAAGGCAAAATTAAGTAGTACATCAATTATAAGTCCAGAGGATGGTATATTTCACTCATGTATTATATTCTATTCCACTTTCATCCTTGATAGGTAAATATAGGAATTGGCCTACTAATTCTATAATTTCCCCATCCATCACTATATGTGAAAGCTTAGACAAAATATTCTCTCTATTTATACTCTTCATTGAGTTAGTTAGGTTGAATTTAGAAAGTCTAGAGACATTCACTCTCGACATACTATACCTAGATAATCTTTTAGAGGAGTTTTCATGCCTAAGGAGTTCTCCTTGAGAAGGTTATCCATGACAATCTTCTAGTTTAACATCATACTAAGACCTGATTTGATTGTTCATTGACATGCATTATGTAGTTATACTTAAGACGCTTTAGCTCTCCTATTTTGGACATGGAGAAAACGTTAAGTCAAAGCGGCGACATGGTATAAGTTCCATCTTTTATGGTTTTCTTAATGTCAAGTACTTTATTGGTTGTCAATTCAGGAAAGATATCTGATAAGTTATTGTATAATAAAATCAATATTGCACACAAGCCGATGCAAAGAACAAAATGGAATGATTCCATCTTTTATACCATTAGAATAACTATTAATAGGAATATATGATAACACTAGCATCTTCTTTTTATCATCATAAGAGAAAAGTGGTGACATCTTTTTACTGGTAATAATAGGATCTATCCTAAGAAAGAACTATTTTATAGTTTATTATATACAAGTCAACGAGTAAATACCTAGGATTTTCCCTCATTTTTTACTTTAACTACCATAGATATCCACCATATTTTATAATGTCTAACCATTGATATCCACCTTCTTTAAGAATGTCTAACCATAGATATCCACCATTATTTTATAAATGTCTACAAGAATCAAGAATGAGGTGTCGCAACCCTGGATACACCTTTTTCCAATTATGGCTTACCCTACAGCTATAAGAGGATCAGGACTACAGCTTAGCGCCTGAACATACATACAACTTAGGCTGCTCAGCCCGCGGGCTTTTTTTTATTATTGAATTTAATTTTCTTCAAGTTCCAAAATCATCATTCAAGGAAAACAAATTACATCCCTTGCAGCAATCCATTCAGAATCCTATCTAATATATGAAACTGAAACATAACTCAATTCAAGCTATTGTCTGTAAGACTGCAATCCACATAGAAAGATATAACTTATATTTGTACTTTGCAAATACAAAAAGATTATTAAAAGCGAAGGAATACTTATGTTAGTTGACTCAGAAAGTTCTTTAAAAATGAATCTATAATGTATGATTTAAGCTTTTCGCAAGGATTAGAAAAATGAATAATACATAAATGATGAGTTCTGAGCATATAAATCTCAAACAAACTAGTAATCAAAAAAATGTGAAGATCAAACCAGAAATAAGCATATAAATCTAACAAACTAGTAATAAAAAATGTGAAGATCAATCCTTCAGTTTCGGACTTCTTCTTTTTTTTTTTGAAAAACGCCCTGTATCCTATTTCCTGTGTTAAAACTCAGCTATGTGACATAACACCCAACCACATGATTCAAAACCCCTCTTAGCAAAAGATTCAAAATATCTTTTTTAAAAGATATTACAAAATTAAGCTAAACTTATCAATACTTATGCATAAGAAATTCCAGAAAACCCATAGGTCATAATTTTATTCTGTAATTTCTCCCCGTTTTACTTGAAAGAAAAATTTAAAACAAAAAACCACCAAAGCCTCAAATTAGAGTGTATGTATATCTATATATGGACAAACTATAATTTTTCCCACTGAAGTTGGCACGTTTTACTTAATACACCATTGAACTTTTAATTTTACAAATTAGCACATTAAAATAATCAAATTGGGACATTCTGTTAAATTGAGCAGACGATTGTTAAATCTTATCAGCTTTTTTCCTACATGGAACATGAAAAGAAAAGGAAAAACAAAAAAACTGATGACCTGACCTATCGTTACTAATCAGCTTAGCTTTTTAACCTCGGTATAAACTCATTTTTCCTTCTTCCTTCAGCAAACTAGTGCTCCACTTCAATCTCTCCCAAAGTGCAGACTGATTCGGCCAAAATCGAAGGGGAAAAGTTGGGGGTTTTATCTTCTCCAACCATTTGAACGTTTGGAAGGTAGTTAATGGCATTTTCAAGTAACAGATCATTGTCGGTTGCTCTAAAGAGGGTAGAATGTTAATGCGGTTTATCTGTATCAATTTGTGTCTCAACAAAAAATAAATCAAAGGGAAAAAGGTTTTAGGGATGTCGTTTCTACCCAATAAGTAAATTTTAGGTATAAATTTGTATATTATTGTAATGTATTTTTGATTCAATTTGGTGTTTTTTCCGTTTACAAAACATTAATAAATATTGTTGGTTTTTTCAATGGTTGGACATAACTTCTGAAAATGAAGTTCATGGTAGTGGCTGCAGTAAAATGGGTTCCGTTTCAAGGAATGAAGATGAAGTCAATTTACTGAGAAACAAAAAAAAACCTGAAAAAGAAGTTAAAGAATTTAAAAATGGAGGCCTTAAAATTGGAGCTAGAGTCTGTCAGAGTATGAGAGGCAAATAAAAAATTACAATTATATGTGATTTTGTCATGGATGGTGACATGTGTCGTATTAAGTTATGTTTTAATGAATTTTTAAGCGCAATAAGCTATGTAATCAAGTTCTGTTTTCATGAATTTGTAAGCATTTTAAGCAATGTAAATGTAGTATTATTTATTCTAATGTGTTCTATATTGTGATGAATTTCTAATAATTCTATCATAGTTGTGATGTATTTTGAGCAAATGAAACTTTGAAGAATATATGCCCTGTTTTTACATAAATTTCTGAAAATGAAGTTCATGTTAGTAGTTGCAGTGAAAAGGTTTGACATGTTCCCAGTTTGTTTGCAGTTTCCTTCAATTTAAAAAGAAAATGCAATTATTTGGCCTGTTTTAGTACATAACTTTGTGATGTACTTAAAAGCAAATGAAAAAGTTTTGCCCTGTTCCTAGGCCAACACGTGTACTTCCTTTAAAAAAAATTTAAAAAGTTGCCAACTTCTACCCTATATCATTGCATACCAAAACAATCTAGTACAACCAATTCAGTACAACCAAACATGTTCCAAACTTCATCCAAAATAATTAAGTACAATCAATTCAAACCAATAAAGCAAAATATTGACAAATTCAAATCAACTGCAACCATTGTCCATTTTCAGATTACCACAAACGTGTTATCCAAGCATTTTACATAACCACAAATGTACCACAAACAACATTTAATTACAAGTCTTACAATCATATCAAAAGTATTACAAACATCATGTAATTACAAGTCTTAAATAACTAGATGTCAGCATCAAATGGTTACAACCATGTAAAAAATACTCTAAATAAGCCCCAAAAAAGTACTTCAGTTGCCCCAATTTTTGTACTAAAGTAACCCTAAAAGATACACATCCTGCAACTCCAAAAAAATATCCATACATATGCTCCCCATGCGTTTGCCTTTATTGTCCCCCATCTGCAGTCCTACTTTCAGATTGTGTTGCAGTCCCATCACGAATATTGAAACGACCTTTTCTGAAATACACTGCAGTATTCTTTTTGTATCCATACTTCTTTGGTAAGTTGTTTATCTTATCAATATTTAACCAGTCACCATCAGCATCAGGAATGAATTCTATGAAACCTCCTTCATAGTGGTATATTGGTTCTTTAATGAACCTACCACCATGATTCAATTCCAGAGAAAATACACTCATGCTGCAACAGGTACAGGGGATAACATTTCAGAGATAAACATGTTAATCTTGAACAAATATAACATGTAAATCTTATGCCACTCTAAACCCCAAAATAACTACAAAGGTAACCATTATTTAAATGGATAACCAATATTATTTAAGAGGACAAAACATAAAAATCAAAATTTTTAATAAAATTAATCCCCCACTTCAAAATCCCTAAATCAATTTTTTAGTTCTAAAAAAAATCCATTTTCTTCTAAAGGTACCAATTACAGAGCATTATAGTTGGCACCCATCTCTGCATTCAAAATTTCAAATTGATGTTTTTTATTCCAAAACCCCCTACTTTAGTTAGAAAGGTAGCCATTACAAAGCAAAAATTTTAATACAACAAGGTACCCAACTCTGATTTTTAAAATTCCCAAAATCTATAAACCCTAGTTTTTAAAATAAAAAAAAATACATACCTTACACCAACTAAGCTCTAAGCAAGAGATTTTGTAAGGATCAAGAGTTTCGAGTTACATTATAAATAAAATTGAGAATTTAATTTTTAATTAATTATATTATGGTGTGAATTAATTTAAACCCTAACAAGGTGGTTTGATTTTGTTTGATAATATTTGAATATTGAATTAATTTAATTAAAGAAAGTCTGATGAAAGGTTATTAATGTAAGACCCCGAATTTTATGAAATACAAAATTTAATTTTTCTTCATATATATATTTTTTGAAACAGTAAGTGGTTAAATCGATAAAGTTAAAAGTTAAGGATGTTATGTGCAAATTTTATTTTGTCGGACAATATTCGCTTTGTCGGGGAATATTCGTTTGGTCCGACGGCGCCGAAATAACAAATTATTGGTGGACCCCACATCGGAATATTTGTCGGATATAGAAAACGACAGAAATAACCTTTTTAAATAAAAATAGTCAACGGAACTGTTAAAATACCGGTGATAAAAGAATAGTAGCATACGATAGTTATTGGTATTTTCTGTAGCACTCGGTACTCTACAGTAACACACGGTATTGCATAGTGTCTCATATTTTTGGTCTGATAATTGACACCGTAACTGTTACGCATCATTTCATCGATAATTGTCACTGCATAATATTTTATATTATCAATTCAATAATTGTTGTTACACAGTATTTTACATTATTGATTTAATAATTGTCATTACACTGTATTTTATATCATTGAGTCAATAATTGTTGTTGCACTGTTTTTAAAATTATTGAACCTAATAATTGTCACAGTAACATATGCACAGTAATTCACATTATTGAATCAATAATTGTCATTACACAGTAACGTATGCTTTATTTTACATTATTGTTATCTCTATTATGATGTTATTTAAACAGTTGTATTTCATTAATTTATTGACTTGATATCTAAGAACTAACTATACTGTATTTATAACAATTAGTCATAATAATTGAATTGATAAAGTTATTTGTTTATAATATAAAGTTAGGTGATTATTAGGTGATATGAAATGAATGGTGTAGATTAAAGTGTGAATTATTGTTGAATAATTGAATTGATTTGTTTATAATATAAAGTTAGGTGATTATTAGGTGATATGAAATGAATGGTGTAGATTAAAGTGTGAATTATTGTTGAATAATTAAATTGATTTGTTTATAATATAAAGTTAGGTGATTATTAGGTGATATGAAATGAATGGTGTAGATTAAAGATAATATAATATTTGAAATGGATGGTGTAGATTAAAAGATGATCTTTAAATGAATGGTTTAGATTAAATGAATGATAAGATTTTTGGCTATAAATAGAAGCCTTAACTTAAGGATTTTTCATAAACTTCCTTACTTGTTCTTTCTTTCTCTCTCTAAATACTTCTTGTGAAAGTTCTTTCTAAGTGTGCTTAAGTCATCTTGAGTATTTGTGAAGATCTATAAGTATACGTGTACTGTTCAAGTTAATCAACCTCATTTAAATCAATATCCAGTCACGTGTTACGGTAAGGGATACCATCTTTTTCATCTTCCATTATTCAAACATACTATGGTAAGGGATTATCATTATTTGATTCTCGATAATAATATTGTTTCTTCCTTACTCATAAGACGTGCCTTTTATTTCCATGTATTAAATTGTGGGAATAACCTTACGGAGCGGATTGCCGCCTGTTGGTGAATAACCTTTCGTATTCATTCATTATTAATCTCTGAGAATAACCTTACGGAGCGGATTGCCGCCTGTTTGGTGAATAACTCTTTGTACTCAAATTCTATTAAATTGTGGGAATAACCTTACGGAGCGGATTGCCGCCTGTTTGGTGAATAACTCTTTGTACTCAAATTCTATTAAATTGTGGGAATAACCTTACGGAGCGGATTGCCGCCTGTTGGTGAATAACCCTTTGTATTAATTTCCTTCACCTTTTGTTAATCAAACCTGCTACGGTAAGGAATATTATTTTCTTTCATACTCCTAAATCGAAATTTATTATGGAACTATTGCTTCTATAATTCCTGAAAATATTATATGTTCCATAATAGTTGAACTTCATTATTTCAACTGAACCTTCCTATTTACGTGAACCTTTCTATTGAATTGTAACCGTTATTCTGAACTGTGGATCTTGAATATCATTTTTAAATTTCACTCCACATCATGTTGACAATTTGGACATTATTTGAATCTGTACAAAGTAAACTTTCGATACTTATTGTTATCCTATTTCTTCTGTTCATCATTTATATCATTCTAATCATCCAAAAATCAAGCTGTTGTGAATATCTGTGGCCGGAGGCACAGATGTGATATATTTATTGAACAGATGATAGGTTAAAAGCGATATAATAGGTTAAAGGCGATACATCTGTTCGGTGTCTTTTATGGCACGTGGTGAATGTTCTCTTTGGCCCGTAGTGCAAAGATGAACTGTTGTTTGGTATGATTATGACCAAAGGCTGAATCTGGTATAATCATGACCGTTGGTGTTATATTGAATGTCTTTGGCCCGTAGTGCAAAGATGAACTGTTGATCTGCATGATTATGATCAGGAACTGTGAATTTGTATTATCTTGACTAATGATATTTCAGATGATAAAAGTTGATGATGTTTTTCCTAAAAAGAGAACCGAGTGGACATTATAGTCTGCATTATTCTTCTAATAGATTACTCATTCCGCTGCTATTATTGATCTGAACGTTGTTTAAGAATTTAACTGCAGTTTTTGATATAAACCTTGTAGTCTATTGTATTCTATCAAGAACTCAACTGTTGAAGACTAATGATAATTTATTCGTCATTATCTTAGTCATGATATTCTTTACTGGGCTATTTGAGCTCACCCTTTCTTTTGTTCCATTGTTTTTCAACAGGAGATGAAAACATAACAGGGTCTAGCCGGGGAATGGAGTGAGGGTCCGAGGAATAGTTATCATAGTTTTCACGTTTTGTAAAATAGTGTGGCAATAATAGTGAAGACTTAGTTGTGTATTATTATACACTGTATTGTTGTACGTTGTGCTTTGTTGTAATAATTTTGTTGTAGTATTTTGACGACTCAAGTTTGGGCTGTGTGGGCCCAGATTTGGGGGCGTCACAGTTGGCATCAGAGCTTAGGGATATGGTCTTTAATGGAGATCTGGGGTTAAAACTAAGAGGGGAGAGACGAATAGAATCAATCACTAGTGTGTCCTACCTAAATTAGATTTTTTATCTAATGAGTTGATTTGAATGTAGGAACAGGAAGTGATGAGTCAGTTTGTTTGAACTAACAATTATTTTGTGACCACAGTTTAGTATAACATCTGAAAATCAGGAGGATAACTATGATATGCCCGGTACGTCAATTTCGGGGACGAAATTTCATAAGGAGGGGAGGTTGTAAGACCCCGAATTTTATGAAATACAAAATTTAATTTTTCTTCATATATATATTTTTTGAAACAGTAAGTGGTTAAATCGATAAAGTTAAAAGTTAAGGATGTTATGTGCAAATTTTATTTTGTCGGACAATATTCGCTTTGTCGGGGAATATTCGTTTGGTCCGACGGCGCCGAAATAACAAATTATTGGTGGACCCCACATCGGAATATTTGTCGGATATAGAAAACGACAGAAATAACCTTTTTAAATAAAAATAGTCAACGGAACTGTTAAAATACCGGTGATAAAAGAATAGTAGCATACGATAGTTATTGGTATTTTCTGTAGCACTCGGTACTCTACAGTAACACACGGTATTGCATAGTGTCTCATATTTTTGGTCTGATAATTGACACCGTAACTGTTACGCATCATTTCATCGATAATTGTCACTGCATAATATTTTATATTATCAATTCAATAATTGTTGTTACACAGTATTTTACATTATTGATTTAATAATTGTCATTACACTGTATTTTATATCATTGAGTCAATAATTGTTGTTGCACTGTTTTTAAAATTATTGAACCTAATAATTGTCACAGTAACATATGCACAGTAATTCACATTATTGAATCAATAATTGTCATTACACAGTAACGTATGCTTTATTTTACATTATTGTTATCTCTATTATGATGTTATTTAAACAGTTGTATTTCATTAATTTATTGACTTGATATCTAAGAACTAACTATACTGTATTTATAACAATTAGTCATAATAATTGAATTGATAAAGTTATTTGTTTATAATATAAAGTTAGGTGATTATTAGGTGATATGAAATGAATGGTGTAGATTAAAGTGTGAATTATTGTTGAATAATTGAATTGATTTGTTTATAATATAAAGTTAGGTGATTATTAGGTGATATGAAATGAATGGTGTAGATTAAAGTGTGAATTATTGTTGAATAATTAAATTGATTTGTTTATAATATAAAGTTAGGTGATTATTAGGTGATATGAAATGAATGGTGTAGATTAAAGATAATATAATATTTGAAATGGATGGTGTAGATTAAAAGATGATCTTTAAATGAATGGTTTAGATTAAATGAATGATAAGATTTTTGGCTATAAATAGAAGCCTTAACTTAAGGATTTTTCATAAACTTCCTTACTTGTTCTTTCTTTCTCTCTCTAAATACTTCTTGTGAAAGTTCTTTCTAAGTGTGCTTAAGTCATCTTGAGTATTTGTGAAGATCTATAAGTATACGTGTACTGTTCAAGTTAATCAACCTCATTTAAATCAATATCCAGTCACGTGTTACGGTAAGGGATACCATCTTTTTCATCTTCCATTATTCAAACATACTATGGTAAGGGATTATCATTATTTGATTCTCGATAATAATATTGTTTCTTCCTTACTCATAAGACGTGCCTTTTATTTCCATGTATTAAATTGTGGGAATAACCTTACGGAGCGGATTGCCGCCTGTTGGTGAATAACCTTTCGTATTCATTCATTATTAATCTCTGAGAATAACCTTACGGAGCGGATTGCCGCCTGTTTGGTGAATAACTCTTTGTACTCAAATTCTATTAAATTGTGGGAATAACCTTACGGAGCGGATTGCCGCCTGTTTGGTGAATAACTCTTTGTACTCAAATTCTATTAAATTGTGGGAATAACCTTACGGAGCGGATTGCCGCCTGTTGGTGAATAACCCTTTGTATTAATTTCCTTCACCTTTTGTTAATCAAACCTGCTACGGTAAGGAATATTATTTTCTTTCATACTCCTAAATCGAAATTTATTATGGAACTATTGCTTCTATAATTCCTGAAAATATTATATGTTCCATAATAGTTGAACTTCATTATTTCAACTGAACCTTCCTATTTACGTGAACCTTTCTATTGAATTGTAACCGTTATTCTGAACTGTGGATCTTGAATATCATTTTTAAATTTCACTCCACATCATGTTGACAATTTGGACATTATTTGAATCTGTACAAAGTAAACTTTCGATACTTATTGTTATCCTATTTCTTCTGTTCATCATTTATATCATTCTAATCATCCAAAAATCAAGCTGTTGTGAATATCTGTGGCCGGAGGCACAGATGTGATATATTTATTGAACAGATGATAGGTTAAAAGCGATATAATAGGTTAAAGGCGATACATCTGTTCGGTGTCTTTTATGGCACGTGGTGAATGTTCTCTTTGGCCCGTAGTGCAAAGATGAACTGTTGTTTGGTATGATTATGACCAAAGGCTGAATCTGGTATAATCATGACCGTTGGTGTTATATTGAATGTCTTTGGCCCGTAGTGCAAAGATGAACTGTTGATCTGCATGATTATGATCAGGAACTGTGAATTTGTATTATCTTGACTAATGATATTTCAGATGATAAAAGTTGATGATGTTTTTCCTAAAAAGAGAACCGAGTGGACATTATAGTCTGCATTATTCTTCTAATAGATTACTCATTCCGCTGCTATTATTGATCTGAACGTTGTTTAAGAATTTAACTGCAGTTTTTGATATAAACCTTGTAGTCTATTGTATTCTATCAAGAACTCAACTGTTGAAGACTAATGATAATTTATTCGTCATTATCTTAGTCATGATATTCTTTACTGGGCTATTTGAGCTCACCCTTTCTTTTGTTCCATTGTTTTTCAACAGGAGATGAAAACATAACAGGGTCTAGCCGGGGAATGGAGTGAGGGTCCGAGGAATAGTTATCATAGTTTTCACGTTTTGTAAAATAGTGTGGCAATAATAGTGAAGACTTAGTTGTGTATTATTATACACTGTATTGTTGTACGTTGTGCTTTGTTGTAATAATTTTGTTGTAGTATTTTGACGACTCAAGTTTGGGCTGTGTGGGCCCAGATTTGGGGGCGTCACAGTTGGCATCAGAGCTTAGGGATATGGTCTTTAATGGAGATCTGGGGTTAAAACTAAGAGGGGAGAGACGAATAGAATCAATCACTAGTGTGTCCTACCTAAATTAGATTTTTTATCTAATGAGTTGATTTGAATGTAGGAACAGGAAGTGATGAGTCAGTTTGTTTGAACTAACAATTATTTTGTGACCACAGTTTAGTATAACATCTGAAAATCAGGAGGATAACTATGATATGCCCGGTACGTCAATTTCGGGGACGAAATTTCATAAGGAGGGGAGGTTGTAAGACCCCGAATTTTATGAAATACAAAATTTAATTTTTCTTCATATATATATTTTTTGAAACAGTAAGTGGTTAAATCGATAAAGTTAAAAGTTAAGGATGTTATGTGCAAATTTTATTTTGTCGGACAATATTCGCTTTGTCGGGGAATATTCGTTTGGTCCGACGGCGCCGAAATAACAAATTATTGGTGGACCCCACATCGGAATATTTGTCGGATATAGAAAACGACAGAAATAACCTTTTTAAATAAAAATAGTCAACGGAACTGTTAAAATACCGGTGATAAAAGAATAGTAGCATACGATAGTTATTGGTATTTTCTGTAGCACTCGGTACTCTACAGTAACACACGGTATTGCATAGTGTCTCATATTTTTGGTCTGATAATTGACACCGTAACTGTTACGCATCATTTCATCGATAATTGTCACTGCATAATATTTTATATTATCAATTCAATAATTGTTGTTACACAGTATTTTACATTATTGATTTAATAATTGTCATTACACTGTATTTTATATCATTGAGTCAATAATTGTTGTTGCACTGTTTTTAAAATTATTGAACCTAATAATTGTCACAGTAACATATGCACAGTAATTCACATTATTGAATCAATAATTGTCATTACACAGTAACGTATGCTTTATTTTACATTATTGTTATCTCTATTATGATGTTATTTAAACAGTTGTATTTCATTAATTTATTGACTTGATATCTAAGAACTAACTATACTGTATTTATAACAATTAGTCATAATAATTGAATTGATAAAGTTATTTGTTTATAATATAAAGTTAGGTGATTATTAGGTGATATGAAATGAATGGTGTAGATTAAAGTGTGAATTATTGTTGAATAATTGAATTGATTTGTTTATAATATAAAGTTAGGTGATTATTAGGTGATATGAAATGAATGGTGTAGATTAAAGTGTGAATTATTGTTGAATAATTAAATTGATTTGTTTATAATATAAAGTTAGGTGATTATTAGGTGATATGAAATGAATGGTGTAGATTAAAGATAATATAATATTTGAAATGGATGGTGTAGATTAAAAGATGATCTTTAAATGAATGGTTTAGATTAAATGAATGATAAGATTTTTGGCTATAAATAGAAGCCTTAACTTAAGGATTTTTCATAAACTTCCTTACTTGTTCTTTCTTTCTCTCTCTAAATACTTCTTGTGAAAGTTCTTTCTAAGTGTGCTTAAGTCATCTTGAGTATTTGTGAAGATCTATAAGTATACGTGTACTGTTCAAGTTAATCAACCTCATTTAAATCAATATCCAGTCACGTGTTACGGTAAGGGATACCATCTTTTTCATCTTCCATTATTCAAACATACTATGGTAAGGGATTATCATTATTTGATTCTCGATAATAATATTGTTTCTTCCTTACTCATAAGACGTGCCTTTTATTTCCATGTATTAAATTGTGGGAATAACCTTACGGAGCGGATTGCCGCCTGTTGGTGAATAACCTTTCGTATTCATTCATTATTAATCTCTGAGAATAACCTTACGGAGCGGATTGCCGCCTGTTTGGTGAATAACTCTTTGTACTCAAATTCTATTAAATTGTGGGAATAACCTTACGGAGCGGATTGCCGCCTGTTTGGTGAATAACTCTTTGTACTCAAATTCTATTAAATTGTGGGAATAACCTTACGGAGCGGATTGCCGCCTGTTGGTGAATAACCCTTTGTATTAATTTCCTTCACCTTTTGTTAATCAAACCTGCTACGGTAAGGAATATTATTTTCTTTCATACTCCTAAATCGAAATTTATTATGGAACTATTGCTTCTATAATTCCTGAAAATATTATATGTTCCATAATAGTTGAACTTCATTATTTCAACTGAACCTTCCTATTTACGTGAACCTTTCTATTGAATTGTAACCGTTATTCTGAACTGTGGATCTTGAATATCATTTTTAAATTTCACTCCACATCATGTTGACAATTTGGACATTATTTGAATCTGTACAAAGTAAACTTTCGATACTTATTGTTATCCTATTTCTTCTGTTCATCATTTATATCATTCTAATCATCCAAAAATCAAGCTGTTGTGAATATCTGTGGCCGGAGGCACAGATGTGATATATTTATTGAACAGATGATAGGTTAAAAGCGATATAATAGGTTAAAGGCGATACATCTGTTCGGTGTCTTTTATGGCACGTGGTGAATGTTCTCTTTGGCCCGTAGTGCAAAGATGAACTGTTGTTTGGTATGATTATGACCAAAGGCTGAATCTGGTATAATCATGACCGTTGGTGTTATATTGAATGTCTTTGGCCCGTAGTGCAAAGATGAACTGTTGATCTGCATGATTATGATCAGGAACTGTGAATTTGTATTATCTTGACTAATGATATTTCAGATGATAAAAGTTGATGATGTTTTTCCTAAAAAGAGAACCGAGTGGACATTATAGTCTGCATTATTCTTCTAATAGATTACTCATTCCGCTGCTATTATTGATCTGAACGTTGTTTAAGAATTTAACTGCAGTTTTTGATATAAACCTTGTAGTCTATTGTATTCTATCAAGAACTCAACTGTTGAAGACTAATGATAATTTATTCGTCATTATCTTAGTCATGATATTCTTTACTGGGCTATTTGAGCTCACCCTTTCTTTTGTTCCATTGTTTTTCAACAGGAGATGAAAACATAACAGGGTCTAGCCGGGGAATGGAGTGAGGGTCCGAGGAATAGTTATCATAGTTTTCACGTTTTGTAAAATAGTGTGGCAATAATAGTGAAGACTT
Organism: Hedera helix; assembly: GCA_947179155.2. Taxonomy (NCBI): domain Eukaryota; kingdom Viridiplantae; phylum Streptophyta; class Magnoliopsida; order Apiales; family Araliaceae; genus Hedera; species Hedera helix. Next base: position 8,923,433 of record OX359278.1, read on the forward strand.
AGTTGTGTATTATTATACACTGTATTGTTGTACGTTGTGCTTTGTTGTAATAATTTTGTTGTAGTATTTTGACGACTCAAGTTTGGGCTGTGTGGGCCCAGATTTGGGGGCGTCACAATTAATTATCGGACTAACCTAAAGTTATTTTTTTATATCATAGGATTGATATGTTATTGAACCCTAATTAAATATTCAATTAATATTGAATATGACAAGTCTAATTGGATTATGTAATTAAATCTAATTTGATTTTTAAATGGTTCAATAAAAATTAAACAGGCTCAATCAATTATTTAGGAGTTGGACTTGTGGAAATTGCTAGGTAATTGGGTATTTAATTAGTCTAGCCCAATGTTTTATTAAAATTGGAGACTAGTGAATTAATTAGTAGCCTAACATTTCAATGGGTCAAAGGAGCATAGATGTCCCAAATAAATTAATTGCTAGCCCAAACTTTGACTCATTAGTAAATTGGCTTCTAAAAGGTTAATTATTCAAATTACGTGATAAAAATAATTCCAAAATGGTACCAAAAAGGGGCATGGCTAGTGGTGGAGTGTGGAAGAACTCCATTGACTTCAAATTTTATCAATTTTAATTGCTTGAGGTAATGTGTGGATTACTCAATCTTATTGCTAGCAATTTTGGAAAAAACTTGATGTTCAATGTATACTTATATCAGTTATATGTATATATTTCTACTACTATAAGTAGAAGTTAGCTCATTTGGTGGAGAGTTTACAAAATATTGCAAGCATTCTCTATATAGCGTGCTAGTGAGTTTTAATGAGTTAAGTAAGTGAGTTAAGGAAAAAGGAAGTGAGTTGTGTATGAGTCACCACCGAGTCAAGTGAGTCAAGTCATTTTCTTCAAGGTGGGTGTTCTTGAATGTCATCACAACTTATAACCTACTTTGGAAGGCAAAGAAAATAAGTCATTAAAAGCAAAAGGTATAATACCTACCCTAAAACCCTAGTTTGATGTTATTATGTTCTATATAAATTTTCTATGGTAGAAAAGTCATTTACAAACTCTAAATATTTATATTCATGATGTTTTAGTAGATCAAGAGTTCCATGGGTTTATAATGTGTATTTATGTGTGTTTATTATGAATCATTTAGCAAAGAACTTGAAAATATCTTTATCGGAAAAACACAAAACGTAACAGCCCGCTATCGGAGTTATTGTTCACGATCCGTGAGTTGGATTCATGATTCGTCAACTCCGAGTGATAGATCCATAAGATACGAAGATTTTTCAAGTGGAACGACTAAAAATCGATTTAAAATGAGCAAGATATGAATTTTCTACCAAAACACCCCACTGGTTTGCATAACAGTCCGGTTTAAGGCCATTTTCAGTAACCAAACAAAATTCATATTTGCTCTTTAATTATGGAATCATGTAGTTCGAAAAGATACAATTCCATCAATACCTAATAGAGGCCAATCGGACGTGTAGATTTCATTTTATTTAAATTTGTACAAAAGAGGCCAAATCTGAAAAAGATTTTAAACTCACTGCCGGTTTTTTTTTTAAAAACCGGCCGGTCCAATTTTTTTAACTTGTGGGGTCCGATTCGGGTCTTTCTAAGCAGTTCTTGTGATGGTTCTAAAAGAGAAAATATTTATAATTTAATAAAGAATATTATAAAATTTAGTTTGGATAATTATGATGTCATTGCATATTTATTAAAATTATTGATTGATTAAATATCTTACTAAATAATAGTAATAGTAGATAATTAATTTTAATTACCATTAATTAATAATTAAACTGATTAGTTATTATTTAATTAAGATTAAATAATAATTAAGGATAATTAATTAATTAATTAACATTAAATAATAATTAAAGAAAATTAAAGTTAATAAACTAATTGTTTACTATTTAATTAAGATTAAATAATAAGTAAGGATAATTAATTAATTAATTAATTAATTAATTAACATTAAATAATAATAAAAGAAAATTAAAGTTAATAAACTAATTATTTATTATTTAATTAGATTAAATAATAAGTAAGGATAATTAATTAATTAATTATTATTTAATTAACATTAAATAATAATAAAAGAAAATTAAAGTTAATAAACTAATTATTTATTATTTAATTAGATTAAATAATAAGTAAGGATAATTAATTAATTAATTATTATTTAATTATCATTAAATAATAATTAAAGCAAATTAAAGTTAATAAACTAATTATTTATTATCTAATTATTATTAAATAATAAGTAAGGATAATTAATTAATTAATATTAAATAATAATTAAAGGAAATTAAACTTAATAAAATAAATTATTTATTATTTAATTAAGATTTAATAATAAATAATGATAATTAATAAATTAATTATTATTTAATTAATATTAAATAATAATTAAAAACAAATAAGATTAATACTTTAATTATTTATTATTTAATTAACTTTAAATAATAAATAAACATAATTAGTTATTATCTATGGTTAAATAATGACTAAAGGTAATTAATTAATTACTCTTTAACTGATATTAAAAAGTAATTAAACGAAGGTAGAGTTAATAAAATAAAAAGTATTTAATTAAACAATTATAATAAATTGTTTAAGGGTTTAATAAGTGTTTAACACTTAGATAATTAAATAGATATACTAGTGTATGCGTATATTTATTTAAAGCAATGAAGCAAGAGGTTATAATTAACTAAAGCAAATCTAATTGGATTATATTTTAAATCAAAATAAGTTGTTAAACTAGGTCAATTAAATTTACCTAGTAGCCCAAGTAATTAAATTAAACCTTAGTCCATGTAATTAATTAAATAAGCTCAATGCTTATTTTAATTAAATGTAACATAGTTATTTCAATGCTAGCCCAATGTATTAATTAAATTGAGCCCAAACCAATTGAATGGATGAGCCCAATATATTTAATCCTAGAGTCCAAAGTGGAGCCCAATAGGAAGTCAAAATTGGTCAAAATTGTTGCATATATGAATATACATATGTAGATGTATATATGTATAATTAAAGTAGAAAAATTAAAGAAAAAATGGCTTGGAAAAGGCCATTTTGCTGAGATTGAAGGGGGACCCACTTGGGTGGATGTCAAATTTTATTATTGCTTGATTTTGTGAGTGGTTGAGCAAGCTACCAACTCAAGTCCTTTATGTAAGGAAAATCCCTAAAATTTAGCTAAGTGGAGATAAGAGATAACATGAGATTGGTAATTTAGTAGAGATATAGATTGTATATGTATACAATTTGGATGATGAGAATTGTGCTATAAATAAGAGCTTCTCTTGTGTGGAGAAGAGTTTGCTCATTATTCACTTTCCTAGAGAGAAAAATAGAGAGCAAGAGAGAGCTTGAGAAGGAATACACTAGGAGTGCACATCTAGAAGTCAAGGTAGAGTCACTAGTGAAGTTCATAGCCAAGAGGAAGAGAGCATTCAAGTCCAAGAGGTTCAAAAGTGCTCTCAACTCTTATTATTTCATTTTAATGGTCTATATAGGTTTTTTATGGTTAAAATCTATTTTTAACCGATCAAAACTCGTTTTGATGGTCTAGAAGTATTTAAATATGTAATATATGTATATTCATAGCTTGATGTGGTTATATCATGTTTTGGTATTGTAGATTGCATAAAAATGAAAAAAATGTGTATATTGAGTTTTACCGATAAAACCCTAAGTAGTTATGTGCTATATTTTGTGTCATTTCAAAATGTATAAGTTAAATACGTAATTTCTATGGCTAGAAAGTTTTTATGAGTGAGTTATAAAACCAACACAACTTGAATCTCACAAAAATATGGAATAACAAAGAAGTTATGACTTTTACCGCAAAATAGGTCGAAACCCTAAGTGGTTCGATCTTTAATTTTCGTGTCATACCGTTTTCAAAAAGGTGATCGAACCATGAAATATTGTAAAACACGAAGTGAGGGAGATTACAACACTGAGTGGATGTCATTTGAATATGTAAATTTTATTTCATTCAAGTTTGAACTTTTCAAACCAAGGATTTGTGAAGTTAGTTTTCACTTTGTCCTTGTGAGCGTTTTTGGGTCCAGTTCCGTTTAGAATTTGGATTTGTGATATAAAGAGAAATTGTAGAGGGGAAAATTCAAATGAGAATGGACTCAATAATCACCCCAAAATATTTTAAAATGAAAAAGTTATGACTGTTGGATTGACAAGGGGTTGGGCAGTCCAAACTATAAAAATTCTCTGCAAGGATGGGGCGGCCGCGCCACCTTACAGGGAGACCTCGCTACTCCATTAGATTTTTGTTGTTGTCTGGTCGGGTCAATTCGGTCCGGGTCGGGTCGGGTCGGTCTGGATCGGGTTTTTAGTGAAAATTTAAGTTGAACTAAGTGTAAAATAAATCAATATATAGAGTTTATTAGTAAAATTGGTAATTGATTAAAATATTATTAAATTATTAACAATATTAGATAATGAATAAAATATTATTAAATAATTAATAATATTAATAACGTAATAAAATATTATTAAATAATTAATAATATTAATAAGGTAATAAAATATTATTAAATAATTAATAGTATTAGAAAATGAACAAAATATTATTAAGTGATCAATAATATTAGATAATGAATAAAATATTATTCAATGATTAATAATATTAATAAGGTAATAAAATATTATTAAATAATTAATAATATTAGAAAATGAATAAAATATTAATAAATAATTAATAATATTAATAAGGTATTAAACTATTATTAAATAGTTAATATTATTAAATAATGAATAAATTATTATTAAATGATTTATAATATTAGTAAATCTTAGAAGATTTATAAGGTATTATTAAATGATGAATAATACTACAAGTCTAATAAATATTATTAAATTGTTAATAATATTAGATAATTATTTGAACTATATTAAATAGTTAATATAGGTTCTTTGTATTTGAAATATTATCAAGTAGTGATAATATTTCCTAAGTGTTTAAATACCCGTAATTATTTAATTATGTGGTTCACAAGAGTTATAAAGGTCATTATACTTATAAGTATATGATACTAATTTAAGATCAAACTGATTCAATTATTAGGTCCGTACAAGGATTATTAAATTAAATTGGTTAACCGTAGACGACGCACGAGGCAAGTTTCTTCTTAACCCTAACTTGTATTTATTTGCAAGTATTCTTCAACCATATTTACATTGAGAAATTCAATTATCGTTGAGCAAGTATCTACACACGTAGTTATTTGACAGACCATTGAGTGAATTAATTATCGAAAATTACTTCACATCATTATTGTGTTGTATTCGCACATAGTGCCTTTGCAAATGTTATAGTTCAGTAATTTACGAACTGTTTAAGAATGTCTAAGCTATTTGTTTCGGCTAGACAAATGCATGTTTAAATTTATCTAATTGAATATTTTAAAAGCTTATCCAAACCATTGGCTGGTGCGGATTCTTATAATAGGATTGAAAAAGAACAACCCTAGTTAAAGGGGATTTTTATATTGTTGGGTAACCGAATTTGCGCAAGAAAACTAAATGGTATGCATATACATAGGACATAAGAGGACTGGTCCCCTCGAGTGTGCCGTTATTTTTAACAAGGTGTCAAACATTGTATGTCTGTTCTACCTTAGTAGCAGTTCATGGTCATTAAAGACCACTCAGCAGTAAAGAGTCAATCCATTCTTATATTGAACTTTGATTCTTGACATTTTTCACAATTGTTATTGTTGAAAACGTTGAAGTTATTTCCCTTCATCATAATATATCTTATGTTGTTATTTATAAACCTGTTGAGCCATCTAGTTGTTCATTCTTGCTATATCATGACTATATTTCAGCTAAGCCCGAATGTTCTAAATTAGACAAAGGCAAGGGGAAAGCAAATGCGTAGATTAGTAGATGCATGTTAAATTTAAATTACTGTTATAAAATTCCTTTGTAAATCTTTTGTATTTTCCTTAAGATATGTAATGTTACGATTAAGGTTATAGACCTTGGCAAGTGTAACCTTTTGATAAGGAACCTTTTGTATTATTCCGCGAAGTTTGAATACAATTTATGTATTTCAGTGTTGTTAAGTATTGTATAGTGAGAACCAAACCCGAGATTAAAGAACCTGAATTTGGGGTCGTCACAAAAATAATATTTGGTGTGATGTCGCAAGCACCCAAAAATAAAATCTTACTTTGGAAAATTAAATATGTAGTAGTGCAAGTAAGAGTCGATCCCACAGAGAATGATTAATTTAATTTTATGTTTTCGCAAACAAAAGTCGGGGGGGGTTTAATTAAAGAAATAATTTAAATAAAATTAACTAAAATAAATATGCAAGAAATAAATAAGAATAGAAAGCCTTGGTTTAAGTTAATATCCACCATCAAGAATTTACAACTGATCACTGATGCAAAAATAAATCAATTAATATTTTGAATATTCACCGTAGAAAGAACTACTCGCAGGTGGAATAATTTTTCTCATCTCTCCTTAATTTTAGATAAGTAGAGTGACGTGGTCTAAATACCCTTACTATTAAACAACCTCCGGCACGTGCTAAAGATTTAATTTAATAGCAGCATAAAGAATTAAAGAGATCGTTGAACTAAACAACACAAGTCGCGTGCTTGCATTTAATTTAGATAATTATTCTTCCTAAGATAAAATAATCTTTTGATCTGCAACACAATTATTAAACTTTGTTGCTTCACAAATAGCAGTAGATTAATATGAATAATAAACTAATAGTACTCATAGCAATTAAACAAATTAATCATAAAATTTAAGCACAGAAGAATATTCAATAATCAAAATATAAATTGAACAATTAAAATAAATTAGATCTCACAGTGTAGAAATCTTGATGGCTTCAATCACTTAAACCAAGAAAAATAAATTAACTACTCATAATAATAGAGAACACTAAATAATAGAAGAGGGAATTTTTATTCTAATGAGAGTTGTGTTTTACATTGTGTCTCAAGCCCTCTATTTATAGGCTCCAAAATCCTCCTAACCCTAGTCGGATTTACAATTTCCAAACCCTAATAGAATTTAAAATATAAATAAAAATAAAAGAAAAATAAAAATAATTATTATTCTAACCCTAGTTGGAATTAAAATCCAATTTGAATCAAAAAGTAGCAAAATTCGCAAAATAATCCCGTTTCTGGAATTAACGCGCAAACCAAACGCTGTCTTCGCTACAGTGCAAGCCAACGTCAGCCGCCCGCACATTGCGCGCCCACGAACCCAAAACGACGTCGTTTCGTTGCTGCTGCTGTTCTGCATACCGCACATTGCGCGAGCGCTTTCCAATAAACCGCCAAACGGCGTCGTTTTGCTCCGTGCCTGCTGTCTGATATCCTCGCGCGCAATGCGCGCGGTTATGAGTTCCGGCTAATTACGAAAATGCCACCTAACTTTTGCAGTTTTTACAAATTTGCCCCCAAGCTTATTTTTCCTTCAAAATAAAATATAAAATAAATAAAAATAATATAAAAATACTAAAAATAATAATAATGCATAATAATAAATAAAACACCTAAAACACTAAAAATAAATAAAAACACATAAATAAAAAGAAATATAAAAATACTATAAAATTACCTAAATTAACACAAATTAACTAAAATCCTATAAAACCTATTAAAACCAAAATGAGCTAAATAATTAAACATTTAAGCACACAATAAATATAAAAACTAAATATTAGGGAATAAAAATATCATATAATTTAACTCTATCAATATTGATTAATTAAATCATTAACATAAGATCAATTAAGTGTCTTATACGATTAATGATAGTATATAAAATTATATATGTTATGTGATTGATTATTTGCTAGATAAATAGCATAGATAAGTGTTTAAAGTGCACGATTATATGTTGTACTAATTGATAGGTCAACGTTATTAATGTTAGGTCATCAAGAGGAGTTTAAATTAAGCGAATTAGTCGTAAGTCAACGGATAGACAAGTTCTTTAACCGTACTCAAATTTATATTGAGCAAGTTCTTTAACTCAAACTCGAGTTATATTTTTAGATTATGTTCTAAATGGTTTAATTTTTGTAAAGTTATTCCACATCCATATGATCATTGTCATACGCACATAGTGCATGTTGAATTCAAGTTCTATTATCGAACTATAAATCATTTAAAGTTCTTTTATACATGAACTGTTTAAGAAGTAGTCTATGTCAATTGTTTCGACTAGACCTTCAGTATACGTTGTTGTAAAAACTATCCAAACCTATTGTTGGGCGAATTCTTGTACTGGGATGAACAACCTATAATGGGAAAGAACCTAAGTATCAGATAAACAATACATACAGAATAAATATTATGCATATATATATAGTACGCGAGGCTGATCCCCTCAAGTACAATATGAAAATGTAACCTAAGAGGGTCAATCCAGTGACTGATTCCTCAAAATTGACGTTCATAGTCTTTTGACCACTCAGCATTTAAATAATCAATTTTCATTCATTAAATTGTGCGTTGATTATATCAAATTCATATTATTGAATTTTTCAGTCATTATTCTTATTCATGGCATATTTTGTATTCATTTTAAATTTGCTGGAAAAATTAGTTGCTCACCCCTGCTATGTCATGAAATTATTGCAACTAACCCTGAGGGGTCGGGTACAGATTAAGGCAAAGGAAAAGCGAGATCTTTATTTGAGTATCCTTGTCACCATTCACTGTGACAATACAATTGCATTGTCTTATGTTAAGGATTCTAAGTACCATGGAAAGGTCAAGAATATTAAGACTGAATTTCACTACATTAGGCATATTATGGCACGAAAGAAGGCGATCCTTAAACATATCTCTACGAGTAACATGTTTATTGATCCAATAACTAAACTCATTCCTAAGGATGTTTTTCAAGCTCATATTAGGAGCTTCGCACTTCGTAGGCCTTAATATATTTTATATTTGAATATGGACATCTTTTGGATATTGTTGATTAGTTTTTACATATTTATGCAATAAAGATTATTACATAATATTGATTTCAATTCATTTCTATGTTTTAACTTGTTGTATTATATAAGCACACACAAAGTGTCACAAGGTAAAAAGGTTGATCTACCCACACGGATAATTAACTTACCTCGGTACTTGCAATAGCGACGGAGATGAGACCATTCTTTAAACACTGCAATTTAGTTGCCTTGACTAGGTCCAAGAAGAGGTATCATAATATATCAAACACTTGTAAGATATGCAACCGTATTTTTGTGGTTGTCAAGCATTAGATTCATATTAGATACTATTTGAAGCAGCTAGGGATGATTTTCTAAGGTTTTACGTTATAGAGTGATTAACTAGGGTCCATACAGTGTTATTTTTGCTAAAGTGACACTTCTCTATTGAAAGCTCCACCATAACATGAGAATTGTATCTCGTGGGCATAAAGACGACTTATTACAAAGGAGTGATACGGTGGATCCCTATTCAATCACTATGTGAGCCCTGTACATTAACTTTTATCCTTAGTAAGTTGAACCTATGTCATGAAATTAAAAAAAAAGACTTTGTGTTGCTACTCTAACTTGTATTCCTAAGTTCACATAATGAGGTTCCATGGGTACTTGTGTAAGACCCCGACTTTTATGAAATACAAATTAAATTTTTCATTATATATTTTTTTCTGAAAACGGTAAATGAATAAATTGACAAAAGTAAAAATTAAGAAATGTTTGTACAAATTTTATCTTGTCGGAGAATATTCGTTTTGTCGGGGAATATTCGATTTGTACGACGGCGCCGAAATAACTAAATATTGGCAGACCCCCATAACGAATTATTATCAGATATATAAAGTGACATACGTAACCTTTTTAAATAAATATAGTCAACGATACTATCACTTTTAACTGTTAAAATAACCGATGGTAAAAGAATAGTAACATACGGTATTGCACAGTAGCACACGGTATTGCACAGTATTTCATATTATTGAACTGATAAAGTGGCTATTAGTAATATTGACTTTATTGAACCAATAATTGTCACATGCATAATAATTTATATTATTGAGCTGATAATTGTCACAGTAGCATATGCACAGTAATTCACATTACTGAATCAATAATTGTCATTACACAATAACGTGTTTATTTATTTTCAACATTATTGTTATCTCTTTTATGATGTTGATTAAACAATTGTATTCTATTATTAGTTAATTTCTCTACTTATCTAACTCAGAAAGCCAATTGCACTGCATTTATAACAATTAGTCATAATAATGAATTATTGTGAATTATTGTTGAATAATTGAACTAATAAAGTTATTTGTTTTTATTATAATAAATTATATAAAGTTATTTTTTTATATATATAAAGTTATTTATTTTTATATATAAAGTTAATTGATTTATATAAAGTTAGTTATTTTATATATAAAGTAAATTGAATGGTATAGATTAAAGATGATCTTTAAATGAATGGTTTAGATTAAGAAAATCTTAACAGATGAAATGAGTGGTATAGATTAAAGATGATCTTTAAATGAATGGTTTAGATTAAAGAAATCTTAAAAGATGAAATGAGTGGTATAGATTAAACATTATCTTAAAATATACGTTTTTTGTTAAATTAAGAAATCTTGGTTTATGATAAGATTTTTGGCTATAAATAGAGACATTAACTTAAGGATTTTTCATAAAAACTTTCTTGCTTATTGGGATGTTGTCGCAAGCAACCAAAAATAAAATCTTACTTTGAAAAATATTAATGTAGTAGTGAAAGTAAGAGTCGAACCCACAGAGAGTGAATTATTTTAATAAATCTAATGTTTTCAAAAATATCTAATTAAATGGGGGATTTGGAATTATTAATTGACTAATTAAAATTCAAACAAATAAAACTAAATAATAAATAATAAAGATGAGAAAAATCAATTAAAACAAACTTCAGTTCCTTAGTTCAGTATCCCCTTCTTTTAATCAACAAATTAATCAAGTTGTTATTATCTTTTCCTTCAATTGAAATTAATAATCATAGATAACCGACAATCGCCAAGCTACCCGAAATCCTCCTTAAATTATAAATCTAATACAGCAATCGCTCACAAATGACCCTAACTATCATACAACCTAGAACTATCAGTCTAGATTTAATATAACAGTTGCATTAAAAATTAGAGAATTAGATTATTCCAAGCAACAATCTCAACATCGCGGACCATTTAACTTGTCATCTTGATAACCATAATAATATTCAAAAGTTTGACCACAATTAAATTTTATTAACTACTACTTATGATTACAAAAAATATCGTTTGCTTAATATCAAATCTTAATCTAGCATATGACAAAAACTTAATTAATTCAACTGGCCAAATCAAATTAATCAAATAAATGTCATCTAATCAATTAAAACAGATCATCAAGAATAAATCTCATGCATGAAGGAATATATAATAAAACTCAATTAGAACATTAATTAAAAATAAGGTTCAACATCCCTTTGAAACTGAAAAATAAAATTAGCCAAACATAATAAAAATAATACACAAGAGAATGGAGAGATATCACCTAGGAGAGCTCCCAAAAACTTCCTATCAATAATGAGAGATTGACCCTCTATTTATAGGCCTCTAACTTGTCCAAACCCTAATAGGATTTACAATTAAAAATAAAAGAAAAACAAAAAAAATTATTATCTTAACCCTAGTTGGAATTAAAATCTAATTTGGAATCAAAAAGTAGCAAAAATTCCGAAATAATCTGATTTCGAGCAATTAACGCGCAACCAAACAAGCCTCAGTTGACCCGGTCAACGCGGAAACGCGTTTTGCTGACGTCACCATGATGTCGCGCATTGCACGGAATATTTTTTTTCAATTGCCGCTTGGCCAAACGACGTCGTTTTTGTTATGCGCTCGTTTCCTCGCATGAACTGCTTTCCATTAAATCTCGAAACGGCGTCGTTCTGATCCCGCACTGTGAAGTCTTCCGCACATGGCGCAGACGTCTGTTCTGGTTAATTACGAAAATGCCCCTCCGTGTATTTTTCTTGCTTAATTACCATAATGCCATCAGCTTATTAATAAATTCCTACAAAATAAAATAAAATAGATAAAAATAATATAAAAATACTAAAAATCCTAAAAACACATAATAATAAATAAAATTCCTAAAATACTAAAAATAAATAAAAACACATAAATAAAAAGAAATATAAAATTACCTAAATTAACATAAATTAACTAAAATCCTATAAAACCTATTAAAACCAAAATAAGCTAAATAATTAAACATTTATACACACAATAAATATAAAAACTAAGTATTAGGGAATAAACATACCGTATAATTTAACCCTATCACTTATTCTTTCTTTCACTTTCTAAATATTTCTTTGTATAAGTTCTCTTTAAGTGTGCTAAAGTTATCTTGAGTATTTATGAAGATCTGTAAGTGTACGAGTACTGACCAAGTTAATCAACTTCATATCCAGTCACGTGTTAAGATAAGGGATACCATCTTTTTCATCTTCCATTATTCAAACTTACTACGGTAAGGGATTATTATTCTTTGATTCTCGAAAATAATATCGTTTCTTCCTTACTCGTAAGATGTGTCATTTATTTTCATATATTAATTTATGGGAATAACCTGACTACACGGTTTACCGCATGTTTAGTGAATAACCTTTCTTATTCATTTGTGGGAATAACCTGACCACGCAGACTACCACATGTTTGATGAATAACCTTTCATATTCATTCCTTATTAATGTCTTAGAATAATTTGACTACGCGGACTACTGCATGTTTGGTGAATTACTCTTCGTATTTGTCTCTTATTGATAAAGTTTCCTGAAATGATTATATATTCTTTAATAGTTTACGCTTCATCTAATATCATTTCAATTGAGACTTCCTATTTTTCTAAATCTTTCTATTGAACCTTAACCATTATTCTAAACTGTGAATCTTGAATTTAAGTCCACATCATGTTGACAATTTGGACATTATTTGAATCTACACAAAGAAAGATCATAAACTTTCGATATTTATTGATCATACTGTTTCTTCTGATTCATCATCTATATCACTGTTGTTATTCTTATCATCAAGAACCATGTTGTGAATATATGTGGCCTGAGGCACAAATGATAGGATAAAAGCGATATAATTGTTGTGTCTTTTAGGGCACGTGGTGAATGTTCTCTTTGGCCGGGGGCAAAGAAGAATTGTTGTTTGGTATGATTATGACCAAAGGCTGAATACTGGTATAATCATGACCGTTGGTGATATATTGAATATCTTTGGCCTGTAGTGCAAAGATGAACTGTTGACTTACATGATTATGACCAAGAACTGTGAATTTGTATCATCATGACCAGTGGTGTTTCATATGATAAAAGTTGATGATATTTTTCTTAAAAAGAGAAGCGAGTGGACATCATAATCTACATTATTTTCTAATGGATTGCTCATACTACTGCTATCATTGATCTGAACTTTATTCAAGAATTTAACTACAGTTCTTGATATAAAGCTTATTGTCTATTATATTCAATTAAGAACTCAACTGTTGAAGGCTAATGATAATTTATTTATCATTATCTTAGTCATGGTATTTTCTTACTGGGCTATTTGAGCTCACCCTTTCTTTTGTTCCATTATTTTTTAGTAAACGAGAGAATAACTGGGTCTAGTAGGGGAATAGAGTGACGGTCCGAGAGATAGTTATTATAGTCTTCACATATTGTAAATAGTGTGGCAATAATAGTGAAGACTTGGTTGTGTATTATTGAGTTATGTATTTCTTTTCTATGTACTGTTTGTATTAGAAATCGTGTATTTTATGGCATCTTAAATTGGGCTATGTAGGCCTAGATTTGGGGCATCACAACTTGTTTGGGAAAGCAGCAAAGTTACTGAAGATTGACAGAATAGATTTGGAAAGACATTTGTCTGGTATCACATTCAACTGTTAGTTATACTATGTGTGTGCAACTTTTTTAAACTTTATATATTATATTATGTATATAAAATTAATTTTTAAAGTGAGTATACCAAGGCAAATGGGGTTGAGTGTATTTCTGAAATGTAATCAAATGAGCAATTCAAAATACTCAACATAATGTGATCAACTAGTTTAGGACTAGGTGAAATTCTTTTAGGATATGATGGAGACTTAGTATGTGAGCTCTCGCCCTTAATATCATTTCTCGTCATTCGCACGTCAAGGCACCTGTACGAGAAAATCTATAGATTATTTGAGATGCGTACTTAACTTTATAACCCAAGTGTTTTAGGAGGAGATATTAGTAATTGATCCAGGTCAGACCCGTGAATCATGGAAATCCACTTAGGTATGGATATTGGATAACCCAATTAAGATTGAAAAAATCTCATATCACTTGAAAGTATTTTAGATAATACTTAATATGGCCAGGACTCTTTATTAGATATCTCTCTTGATTAAGTCAGTTGTAGACTTATCTCATATCAATTAGCATTTATCGTTAACTGCCAGATTCCTGCAGATTATAGGATCAAAAAAAAAATGACGTATTATTTTTTTCATATAATTTTCTCTCTTTCTAAATATTCTCTAGTATTTTCAAGCTTCCATAAATAGGCTTGGGTGTACTTGATGTGAACACTGTGGAGTTTGTTTGCATTGTTGCTAGTAACAAGTCTGTATTGACAAGAATCTTTTATACATGGGAATGTAATAACTGCGTTCATGGGATTACTTGTAGATTGGGTATTCCTATTGAACTACTTCCGCTTTGTAGATACTACTCAACTTATATGTAGGATTATATGTGTTTGAGTGTTAGTTTCCATTTAATTTAACATAAACGAAAATGTTGTTTATTCAAAATTTCTAATCTTGATTTCACCTTTTCTTTCAATTAATGCAACTACATTTTAAAATTGAAATTAAGATTGAAATGGAAATAATTAAAGAGACGTGAAATAGGATATAAATAAAATAAAATAAAATAAAATCAAGCATTGTTTATTTGTTTTTAGTATGACAAGGAGTAGGCATTGAAATTACAGCTCCATCCTCGTGGTAATGGAAATGTTATTTCGGTGTGTGATTAATGCTTTCTTAATTTTTTTCATTAAGAAATGAAGGAATAAGGGGGGAAAGGATGAGAAATACTTACCTACTGTAGTATCAGACTGATGTTTTAGTCTTTATTAGTGTAAGAAGATTCTTTATTGAATAATGATAAAAATAAATAAATCAATTAATGGTCTCAACCTCAAACTAAAACAACACGATGCCATAATAATCCCAAAAAAATGCTACAAAACTGTGATAATTTTATAAATAACAATTTTAATGTGTTACATCACTCTGGTAAGAAGAGGAAGAAATAATCTCTCTATCAGGGTACCTAGTCAGATTTGTTTGTCTTTTTTGTTGACAACTTTCTCTTCATCCGGCTAAATGGCCCAACTGTACAATCCATTAAGTACATGTAAATTACCTGGCTCCAAGATTTATATAAATCCAAGTTATCATAATACTTTGGAGCCATCTCCTTCACCTTGTGCAGCTTGCTACCTGGGATTCTTGGAAAATCATGGTGCTCATTGTGATAACCTACACTCCATGTCATAAGATTTAAAGGGCCATAGTAAGAATATGTTTCTTATTCCCCCTTGAAAACATAATGTTCAGAGATGAAATGGCCTGCCATTCGGTGCATACCATCACCGACAAATGTGGACAGGATCAAATAAGCAAAAGATTTACTTGCATGTTCTTTGTGATATTAAACCAACTTCTTATCATTGATCAATTGCTTAAACTTTTGTGATGCCAACCAGTTCTTAAAATTTACAGCACGTTTCTCAATGTTTATCAACAAAGTTAATAAACTAGTAGGAAAAGACCCAATCTATTAGGTTTTGCATGAGCCAAACATCATTCTTATCAATAAAGAAAACTATGAATCAGTTCGAGATCATTAGAGGGTTGTTTGAGTCCACTTCAAAGTTCAAACCTATGCATAGATATGTCCTGTACATTGTTGATTAATTAGACATAACAGTGAAACCTGTTGGGATAAAATGATTCATGGCCCAGTCCGGCCCACATCAATTTATAATTGAGTTCCGGTGCAAGTTTATATTAATATTGCACTTTGTGTACGGTATTGGGGTTGACCCATTGCAATATATTATGACGGCTTGATATTCTTGAAGGGTCAAAGTCCAAACTTACATATGATTGGACTTCCTGATTTTGGAGTGATAAGAGACTTAATTTATTAAGGACTCAATCAGTTGTGAATTTCAGTTATAAGGGGATTCTAATTAGGATTTTCACTTCTAATTGGTCTCAAGCGTGCATAGCAACTATAAATACAACTATAAGCAAAGGTCATGGTACATACACAGATACTAATTCTCATACCGGAACTATCCCTCAACGGCCCAAGCTGTCAAGCTTTTGGTGTGACCCATTGACTGTTTACCGTGCAGTTTGATGGTTTTTTGGTGATTTGGGCTAGCACAAAAAATCAGGTGTTAACAAAACTATTGCAGCATCAAATATAGTGACCATGTTGTACTCATTTTGTTCTACAAAAAGTCCCGTTTAACTTTTATTCTAGTTAATTTGTGAAATTCTAAAATTCAAATTATGATGTGAATTTATTTTAACTTTTGAAAAAATAATTTTGAACTATCCACTAGCAGGTCTAATTATGAAGAAAACATGACATGTAGCACCATTGTCTTGACATTAAATTCTGGATACTTGAAAAACTTCGTGCCAAAATCCGAACTTTTCTACCTCTGAAGGACAAAAGCCAACATTTTAAAGTTAACCCATAACTGTTAAGATTCATTTACATGTAGACCTACAAACCCCACAAGCCGCAAACCCCACCCACCAAAAGAAAAGGTAAATGATGCAAAGATTGAGACTTGGCAATATGGATTTCAAACTTTAAAACATTGAACCAAAATTAGAACTTTTCAACCCAACTCCCTTGAGAAAGAGACAGACACACAACTTAAATTTCACCTCTAATTGATATAAGACCCCCACCCTACGCCCGCCAAAACAAAAAAGTAACAAATGATACAAAGATCTGTAATAAGAATTTCAACAAAAACATGAACCCACAAATCAAAATTAACAAGAAATGTAGCAGCAGCTAAAATGGACAATAAAAACCAAACCATTACAAGATTTTAATAGATGCAAACTACTACATATTTGCCTATCTAGACCCATTATGGAGATACATACTTACATTCATTTATACGTGTTGTTGGGAAAAAATTACCTCCCACTAGAACCTTTTCTGATAAATTAAATGATAAACCACGCCAAATAAATAATACAGTTCCAATAAAAATAATAACTGCAAAAAATAAGTCAAACACACAAGACACCAAATTTACGTGGAAAAGCCAATTGAAAAAAAATCACGGGAGAGAGATCTCATAAATTCACTACGAAAAAAATATACAAACTTGAGAAAATAATATCACTAATTATTTTCTCCCTCTTTGTATCTAAGAAAATAAAATCACTATTTATTTTCTCTCTTCCTCACTTTCTTTCTATAACTCAAATGAGCTATTTTTTCTCTCCACACTTAGAACTCTCGGATGAATTCCTTTTGTTTTCTATGCTCTCCGCACCTCTCTGTTATCCCTTTTCTTTTCTCTCGGTGTGTATGTATTCTTCCAACTGATGGCATATATAGCCATCACCCAAATTAATTGTAGGACGCAACTTCAGCAGGTTAGTTGCCATCAAAACAAAAAATTAATGCAGCACACAAAGAAGCGGGAAACAAGGAGCCGAAAGCAACAAGGAGAAAAGCAACAAGAAAGTCAAGAACAACAGCTGATAAGTAAATGCAAGTAGGTGGGATTGGACCCAACAATCTCCCCCTCCAATCCCATTAGAGAGGGTTTCCACCGTGACCCCATCACTTGGAATTCATTCCTGCCAACTCCTTGCAAACCTCGAGCTTGTCGCGAGTCACAACCTTTGTCAACATGTCTGAAGTGTTTTCATCGGTATGAACTTTCTTTACTTTTATCAGCTCATTTTCCATTACTTCTCGAAGCCAGTGATAACGAACATCAATGTGCTTGGTAAGATTATGCTACGTGGCATTCTTGGTCAAGTCAATTGCACTTTGACTATCACAATAAACCACATACTCATCCTGTGTAACTCCTAACTCTTGGAGAAACCGTTTTAACCATAACATCTCTTTGCCTGCTTCTGTAGCAGCAATGTATTCTGACTCAGTTGTAGAAAAAGCAACACACTTCTGCAACTTAGACTGCCATGACACAGCTCCCCCTGCAAAAGTAAACACATACCTAAAGTAGACTTCTTCTCTTCAGAACCTGCCATGTCTGCATCTGTAAAACCCTCCAAGACTGGATTCGAATCACCAAAACCCAAACACAAACTAGAAGTAGCTTTTAAATATCTGAGAATCCACTTAACTGCTTCCCAATGTTCTCTACCAGGAGTTGATAAATATCTGCTCACAACACCAACTACATGAGCTATATCTGGTCGTATACAAACCATTGTGTACATAAGACTCCCTACAGCTGAGGAGTAGGGAACTGCCGCCATATCGTCTCTTCCTTCTTTAGTAGAAGGACTCATACGCTTCGTCAACTTAAAATGACTGGCCAGTGGTGTGCTAACTGGTTTAGCATCACCCATGTTAAACCTTGCAAGCAATCGTTCAACATACTTCTCTTGTGACAACCACAACTTCTTGGCTTTCCTGTCACGAATAATCTTCATGCCCAAAATTTGCTTGGTTGGGCCTAAATCCTTCATATCAAAGGATTTAAACAACTCACCCTTGAGCCTATAAATCATGTTAGCATCTTGCCCAACTATCAACATATCATCTACACATAGTAACAGAATAATGAAGTTACCACATGGGAATTTTTTCATATACACACAATGATCTGCAACTGTTCTGTAGTAACCTTGATCCATCATGAATGAATCAAACTTCTTGTACCATTGCCTTGGGGCTTGTTTCAGGCCGTACAAGCTTTTCTTTAACTTGCAAACCAAGTGTTATTTCCCTTTAACTTCAAATCCCTCTGGTTGCTCCATGTAGATTTCCTCCTTCAAATCACAATGAAGGAAAGCAGTCTTCACATCTAACTTTTCAAGCTCAAGATCCATACTAGCTACTAACCCCAAAACTACTCGAATCGAAGTCATCTTTACAATTGGAGAAAAAATCTCATCAAAATCAATACCTTGCTTTTGAGCAAAACCCTTGACGACCAATCGAGCCTTGTACTTCACTAGTTTTTCACCATCTCTTTTCAGCTTGAACACCCATTTATTCTTCAATGCTTTCTTGCCTTTTGGAAGTGTAGTCAACTCATAAGTGTGATTCTTGTGTAAATAATCCATCTCATCTTGCATTGCTCCCAGCCAATTGCTCTTCTCCTTATGAGTCTCGACTTCTTGAAAATTTTCTGGCTCCCCCTGCTCAGCAATTAAAAGATATTCGGATGAAGGATACCTGACTGATGGCACATGCACTCTTGTGGATCTCCCGAGCTGAGGTTCTTCAATATTAAGATGAGGGGATTTCTCCCCCTACTCAATACCCTCTACATCTGACCCATCATCATGACGCAAATCTGTATCAGTCTCTTCTTCATTCTGAGCTCCTTCTCCACCTATGACATTTTGTAATGGAGAAGAAACCCCGCTGAGGCTTGGAACTCTATCATCTCTAGGCTGTGCGATGCTATAAAAATCCTCATAATTCTGGTGCTCATGAAACACTACATCTCTGCTTCTGAATAATTTTTTCTGGACTGGATCCCATAACCTGTAACCAAACTTTTCATCTCCATATCCAACAAATACACATGGAGTAGATTTGTCATCAAGCTTTGATCTATGCTCCTTGGGGATATGTGCAAAAGCCTTGCATCCAAATATCCTCAAGTAAGAATATGACACATCCTTACCAATCCATATTTTCTCTGGAATCTGAAAATCCAACGGTGCTGATGGAGATCTATTAATCAGGTAGCAAGCAATACGGACAGCTTCACTCCAGAATGGCTTAGGCAGTTTAACCATTCTCAACATGCATCGTACACGCTCCATAATAGTGCGGTTCATTCTTTCTGCCACACCATTATGCTGAGGGGTGCCAGGAACAGTCTGCTCATGTCGAATGCCATGTGTATCGCAATATGCCGCAAACTCCTTTGAAGTGTATTCCCCTCCATTGTCACTGCGAAGACACTTTAATAATTTTCCAGTCTCCCTTTCAACCATAGCATGGAAACTCTGAAAGTACTGGAACACCTGGTCTTTTGTTTTCAACAAATACACCCACAATTTTCGTGAAGCATCATCAATAAAAGTAACAAAATATCTATTGCCACCTAGGGACTCAACCTCCATGGGACCACAAACATCTGAATGTACTATCTCAAGTATCTTAAATTTTCTTTTAGATGAGCTACTAAAAGAAACTCTATTTTGCTTACCAAATAAACAATAATCACACGGGCTTAAATTAGTACCTTTAGCAAAAGGGACCTTTTTGCTAACATCTGGAACCCTTTCTCACTCATGTGCCCGAGCCTTTTATGCCACAGATTTAGTGAAGATTCACCTTCAACTGCATTCAACTCACTAGAACACATCTTCACATGAGCTTTGTACAATGAACAGCAAGCAACACCTCTTGCAACAACCATTGTACCTTTGGTAAACTTCCATTTTTCATCGCCAAAGTGATTATCATAGCCTTCCCTATCCAAGGCCATACCAGAGATGAAGTTGAGACGCAAATCTGGAATATGTCTGACATCCCTCAGAGTAATAGTGCAACCAACGTCTGTCTGAATGCAAACATTACCAATTCCAATAATCTTGGAATAATCAGTGTTACCCATTCTCACATGCCCAAAGTCTCCAGCTTTGTACGCCATGAAGAATTCCTTCTTGGGCGTAGCATGATACGAAGCACCTGTATCAATAACCCAATCAACTTTCTGATCATCAACATGTAAGCATTCTTCTTCCTCGAATGAATGAAATCACAACATCCTCGATAACCGTAGCTGCAGTATTCTTGTTCTTAACTTTTCCTTACTCACTAGTTTTTTGCTTGTCTAACCAGATCTTGCAATTTCTTTTATAGTGGTCTTCCTTATTATAATGGAAGCACCTAAATGTACCGTCATCTCTGGTCTTTGACTTACTCCTATGATTTTTGCTTTTGCTATGATGCGAGTTTCCCTTGTGAGATCCCTTGAAATTGCTTTTACCTCTATTTTCTGCTACAAGTGCTTGTGTCTCAAAATTTATACCTTGCTCCTTTCGCCTTGTTTCTTCATTATGTATGCTGTCCTTGACCATCTGCATAGTTATTTTTTCTTCCGGAGCTGAATTGCTTAGTGACACAACCAACGTTTCCCAACTGTTGGGCAACGAACTGAGAAGCAATAACACTTGAATCTCATCATCAAGATTCAACTTCATGGTAGACGACTGGTTTACCAATCCTTGGAACTCACTCATGTGCTCGGATACACTGCTACCATCTCTGTACTTCAAGTTCACGATCTTCCGAATCACAAATGTTTTATTCTGTGCATTCTTCTTCTCGTACATGGACTCTAATGTAGTCCAAAGAGAATTAGCATCCGTTTCTTGCGAAACATGGTGGAACACACTTTGATCGATCCATTGTCGAATATGACCGATAGTTTTCCTGTTCATCTTTTTCCAATCAGCCTCAGATTTATCTGCTGGCTTAACTCCTTTAAGCTCCAACAGTTCATACAAATCCTTACAATAAATGATGTCTTCCATTCTAGACTTCCAGATCGAAAAATTAGATGATGTCAATTTAATCATGGCGTCACTTGATTCCTCCATTTAATTTATCATAAACAACTAAGCAACGCGCCTAGCTTTGATACCAATTGTTGGGAAAAAATTACCTCCCACTATAACCGTTTCTGATAAATTAAATGATAAACCACGCCAAATAAATAATACAGTTCCAACAAAAATAATAACTGCAGAAAATAAGCCAAACACACAAGACACCAAATTTACGTGGAAAACCCAATTGGGAAAAAATCACGGGGAGAGATCTCATAAATTCACTATGAGAAAAATATACAAACTTGAGAAAATAATATCACTAATTATTTTCTCCCTCTCTGTATCTAAGAAAATAAAATTACTATTTATTTTCTCTCTTCCTCACTTTCTTTCTATAACTCAAATGAGCTATTTTTTCTCTCTACACTTAGAACTTTCGGATGAATTCCTTTTGTTTTATCTACTCTCCGCACCTCTCTGCTATCCCTTTTCTTTTCTCTCGGTGTGTATGTATTCTTCCAACTGATGGCATATATAGCCATCACTCAAATTAATTGTAGGACGCAACTTCAGCAGGTTAGTTGCCATCAAAACAAAAAATTAACGCAGCACACAAAGAAGCGGGAAACAAGGAGTTGAAAGCAACAAGGAGAAAAGCAACAAGAAAGTCAAGAACAACAGCTGATAAGTAAATGCAAGTAGGTGGGATTGGACCCAACAATATCACATAATTATATAAAAATACCTTGTGTAAAGCCCAAGGATCAGGGCCAAAGAGCTCTTTGATTTGAGGATATTGAAAGAGGATCTGTCTCCACGAGAAGCATGGGGCTCATCTGTGTATGACCAGAAGAAATTTGTCGCCATTGCACCCATTTTTCTCTCCTCTCTCTCTATCCTCTTCCTCCTTCTCCCTTCTCTCTCTCTCCCTATCCTCTAATTTATGTCTTCCTCCTCTCTTTGAAATCGAGTTATAATATTGGCTTTGTAAAATTAACTATATATATATATATATATATAGGTTTTATTATTAGAAACATAAAATTTGGGCTAAATTCGGTATATACATTGAAGAGAAACCCGTTTCATCTTTCATGTATGGCCTGTGTTCATGCTTTGTTCATATCTTTCTCCTCTATTTCCGGTTTTACAGTTATTTTTTCCTTCTTCTTTTGTTTTTTTCTTCTTTATTTTTCTGGAGGTGGTTTTGTGAAATGTATTATTCCCATTTTTTTATTTGGGGCTAAACATATACTGCCATTTTCGAGAAGAATATGGTAATTAACAAATTTGCATACATTTAATAACTCAAGGTTATTAAACTCGGAGCGGACCGTCGATTCAATCGGTAAAAAGCCAAATCAGTCGATAATTCGGTTTGGTTAAAATCCGATCAAATTCGGTGACCCGGCGGTTGAACCAGTTGACCCAATAACCAATTTTACTGGTTTTCTACCTCTTTTTTTTTTTTTTTTTTAATTTAAGCCTTTGAATTTAATTGAATGTATTCTGGATTGAGTTTTGAGTTATAATCATGATTTAATATCTTTCATTTCATATAGATTTAGTATTTATTTAAATTGTATAAAATAAATATTGTACAAATAGATTTAATTTTTTTTTTATCAAATTTGATTGAATGTATCTTAGAGATTTTTATGTTCATTTGTATTTAATTTTATCACTCTTGAGTCTTGAGTTTTGAGTTATGATCATGATTTAATATCTTTCTTTTTATATAGATTTAGTATTTATTTGAACTGTATAAAGTAAACATTGTACAAATAGGTTTAATTTTTTTTATTTTTTTTTGTGTAGATAAATTGATTAATTTATATATTTACTAAATATTATATATAATATATAATAATAATTAATATATTTAATTATTTACTATTTATTACATATTAATGACGTCATCGGTTCAATAACGATTAGACTATTTATTGGACCAGTGACTCATCTCTGGTACCTTTTTCGGTTCGTGACCGGTCTGAATTTATTAAGAACACTATAATAACTAATGACAAGTATCAAACACATATTTATAAATAAAAAATAATAATTTCAAATTAGTTTGATACAAATATATGAGAGATAGACTACACAGTCATATCATTCAAGGACACACCTCAACCATTCACTTATATAAGTACCGAAAGAGAACTCTCACAAATTTTACTAGACTCAAAACTTTTTTTTTCCTCTGGAATTACAAGTAAAAAAAATTACATAATTAATAGAATCCTAATTACAATTGGAAACTAATTACATGACCATCAAATAAGGAAAACAAAATCCTTGCTGCCTTTATTATTGTTGCTGTGAATAGCCTTTCAAATGCCAATTCTTATATTCAATTAAGATTTGCCGTGACTTGATATAATCCCACCAAAAATTGCTTAGGCTGCCTATTTTAGAAATACAATCCCACCGAAAATTGGTTAACTTTCAAGCTGCCCGTAATATATTAAGGCTATATTTATTTACCAAAAAATATATTGGGATTGAATTATTTATATTAATTTAATATTATATCGGACTATTTTATCTCATGATAAGGGATTAATAGTTCTTTAAATAATTTTCTGGACTATTTTTATCATTTCTAAAGTTATTTATAATAGATTATATAATCTCATGATAAATGTGGAATTAATAGTCTTCTTATTTAAAACTATTAAATTATTTTATGGGACAAATATTTTAATATTAAGGGACTAATAGCCTCTCGTCAAAGAATTAAATAATATAAAATAATATTAAATTAAGATAAATAATATAATTTCAAGCATATTTTTTATAAACAAAAACTTACCTAAGAGGCTAATTTGCCGAGAATTAATCCTTATCTGTATTAACTTGGATTAACTTGCTGGACTCTACAATCTGCTGCTAATATCCTTAGCACTTGGGCCCGTCCAATTAGACTTACTAGCTGCTGAAAATGGCCAATTTAAGCTTCCTTATAACTGAATAAGGCCTGGTCCAATTGGGTTTTAACCTTGCCGAGCTGGGTTAGTTCAAGGCCATTATAAGCTGCCGAATGGTTGAGACATAAGGCCCCAATTGGCTCCCTTTTAATCCCCTTCAAAGGTGCCAAAGTATTGCTAGAAATAAAGCTTCATTGGACTGTTTTAAAAACTAGAATCATGCTCTTCTTGTTGGTTGCTTGAGTGTGGACAGCCTTATTAACTCGATAATCAACAATTTAGCCTCGTTTGATATTAATATAGACATGATCAGGATCGTATCATTCTCATATCAACATTTTTGTAACGACGAATCCTATGAAGTATATAGATGCTGTAATGACTATTAATATAACCAATAATTGTGCATCTAAAACATGTATTAAGAAGTCTATTACATAATCATACAAGAAAAAAAACTGATATTTCTTCATAAAAATATGATATTTCCACTTACTTTCTCTCACATAAATATCTAGTGAAACCCATATCAGTTCCCCAAAAAATAAAACTCACGAGGTTGCAAAGATATATCATCACCCAATTATAAAAACCCAATCATGCCATTCCTTCCTTAAGTAATTAGACATTATCCCAATTTCATTATGCATTGTTTAAAAGTAAAAAATATAACTTGCAATAAAAAACAAGAAGAAGAAGCAAGGAACTATCATCCATTTCCCATAAAATCATTCATCATATAGACGTGAAAATTTACGCCATAATTTTTACAGGCTGGCTAGTCTCGAGAGAAATTATAACCAGGGAAAACCATTCAAGTACATGACAACTGAAGTTCACAAACTTCACATGACAACTTAGGTGACATCAAGAGAAAGGATATCCCTAAATCTTTATTTAATAAGCTAACTTTCAAGCTGTACAAGCATCATATACATAACTACTAATTACAATTTATAAACCCCAGCATAGTTGAATTATCTCAAGCTTCAACCCCAAGTTGGCTTCAACACCATGCCACAAGAAGTTGGCCGGGTTACTCTAATTACAACTGGGAAGAGAGCACTGCATCTTTAAACCCAACTTCACCGAACTAGATAATCAGCAACAGAAAGAAACTCCTTATGTGAGCAAAAGAAATGAAACCAGTAATGGGGCAGGGGATGGCGTGTTCCACACCACCAACAGCCTACCTTAAATGGGAATCGTAAGTGTCAAAAAGATGATCAGGAACAATCACTGGCAACTTATCTATATACATGAACAGCCTTCTTAGATTCTCCCTTGTCAGCGTTGCCATATCTATTATGTCTCTGCTGTCCATATATACCCAGAGATCACCAGAGTTTACTCTCTTCAGACTGTCGCGGCAAAAAGGGCAGGATTGCGATCTTGAACGCCTGCAATTTGTGTTCCCACATTTAGTTAATCAATTTATTTAACAATGTCTACTATTTCAGAGACATGAAATCCAAATAAATACACATGTTTTCTACAAACACCAAATAAAAAGGAAAACACCAAGGTTTCAAGATGAAAACATGCCAAATCAGAGGAAGTGCACTGGATTTCAAATGATACTTTTAGTTTTTCAGAATTGTTGGGGGAAAACAAGAAAAAGATATTCATACTTGGATGGCAACAACAAATTTCTGATTCATTCCTTCTCGAGGCCATAATTCTGTAAAAATATATCCTTTGTAAAATGCCAGAGATAATATCTAAGGTACTCGGTGATTATACATCCTAAGCTGAATTTGCTCCTAGTGATAGTTCTAAAGGTAAAAGTTCTAATGGCACTACTAGTTCTTGACCCATCCAATACAAACTGATAGTTCCCACTTTGGCCATTGTCCACCATCTCACTCCATATATCCTCTGACCACCTGTGCATGGTTTGCAAATACATTTTTCTGCTTTGCATCTAGCCTTCAAAAATAATCGCAAGTATGGTACATATATGGTCGGCAGCGATGTTCACCAGTGGACAATGTTTTCAGTGACAAATGAGCAAACATTGTCATCACAGGGATTTTCAGCATAAAAATAAACAGTGGAGTATTTGCAGTTTGAAGAAAGGGATGGTAAAAAAGTAAATAAAATAATATCACTGAAATTGAAGGGAACAACTCTATCTTCTGATCTGGAAAAGCACCGCATCCTTCAGGACATTATTTCTTTGAAAGCATCACGGCATATGTAAACAGAATTATGACTGTTAGAAAACTGTTTTAATAGGCTTGGACCAATAGTGGAACTTAGCTCCTAACCATGGGGTATCACAAAAAAATAATTGTCAAGTCAGCTGAAAATAGTGGCTCCACCTTCTTAGCCACTCTGATGCCAGACCTTTGTTTTGGAATCATAATGTCCCACAGCAGGATTATTCAACAAAAAGCAAAAAGACAGAAAAATATGCACTTCAGAAAAGCTCAAAATATCTTCCTAGTTTCCAGATTGAAATGACCAACTAGTAGTCTCTCTAAAAGAGTCCGGAATGCAGAAGATTAGTTGTCCTCTATAATGTCCAACATCAGGAATATTCAAAGCATAGCAGCAAAATATGCCATTTCAGAGAAACCCACAATATCTTCTCAGTTTTCAGTTTTAACATGTCCAATTAGCAGTATCTGTAAAAGAATCAGGTTGTGCAGTCTATCAGTTTATCAGGTAACTAAACAATAGGGGGAACTATCAACCATCATGGTGAACAGTAATGATTGTTTCAACATCACCTTGCATATTAGATGTCTTTCTGTCAAAGAGAGAAGAAAGATTAGATTTACATCCACATCAATTACAATAATGGGTTGTACATTAAGGATGTGTAAAGTGTCATAAAGTCTACCATGTAAATTTATTCTAAAATCCCCATCCTCAAAACTGTGGACCTCAAAACTCCAAATGGCGTAGAAAACCTAGTGATGTTCTTGTAAAATAAAATTAGTCTCTGGGTCCAACACCAAGAAGTTAACATGTGTAGTAAAAAACATTACAAAAACCTAAGTTACATGGACTCAGATGGGAGTGTCCAATCAAACACAGGTACTTTGAAAAGTCCGAGACGTACTCCTCAATTTTATCAACTTTTTAACCCCAAAATGAAGTGTCCAACACCCATACCCTTATCTGTGTATTGAGTGTCAGACAAAAAGGCAAAATGAAGAGTCCATGTAACATAGACAAAAACGGAAAACCAACCATTTTCTTTTCTCCTGCATGCTTTCATGGCTTAATGTTAACCCTTCCACCTTGCTACCTAAAATATGCATCTTTGTATTTGCACATTCTAATTCATCATATGCACACCCAAACAGAGATTTACTCTTGGAAAAAGGCCAAAAAGTTTACATGTAAAGCAACTGCATCACAAAAACCAACCACTTTCTCCTATGCTGCATTACTTTCACACTTCCACCTTTTCACTACATAAATATCCATCTTTTTATTTGCACATTCAAAGTCATCATAATACACACCCAAACACAGATTTGCACATGAAAAACAAGTACAAAAGAATGGAAGCATGTTGATTTGCATGTGCTTTCTCTCTACAAGAAGTTAAGTCATATGATACGTAAAGAGTTACAAACAACCAAGTTCTACTTTGAATACAACTTCTATTGCTTGAACATATATTTAAACATGAAAACAGTCTGTGACAAGCCAAATATGAAATTCACTCCCATTAGTTATCCAGAAAAAAATAGTAACTCAAGCACTAAGGAAAAGTTAAACAAGTAAGAAAATTGCCATTCACGTTACTAGTCAAACAAAACATTACCATTCACGGTAGCATTTCAAGCACATAGCATGGTTGCATTTGGGCAAGACAATCTTGCTATTTGTCTCCATGCAAATTCCACATTCGTCTTCCCTTTCAATATCTACATCTGACCATTTTATGTGCTCCTCATCGTCTCTTCTCTTGTACCTTTCCATGCAAACTGCTCTTTGCTTTTTATCTTCTGTATCAGTAACACCCCTTTCGAGTTGCAGTAAAGAGGGATAAATAACCGCTGGCCACAACAATTGTGGATATTAACTCCTAAGAAAAGGGAATAGAGGCAGTGCAAGTTCATAATTACGGAACTAAATTTAGTCAAAGCACAGAACCTTACCATAGAATTCTCTAATACTTGCTTTTCTTTCATGGGTGGACATGGTTGTGGTGCCATCCACATAAACCTGACACATGAGACATGAGTCATGAATAACAGTAACAACCTTGACTAAAAATAATTTCAAAATGATAGACAAACATAATTAAGATCAAGTAGTCACCTTGTAAATTAGGATTCTCAATAGTCCAAGAGCACCAGCAAGGTTGCAATCAGTCCATTGTACTAGGAAAAGGAACAAGTGTGCAGCTGGGCTGTAGGAAAATCTCATCTGAACACAAGCACCATCATATTCTCTTGGAAAATCCGACGCCCTGCATCCACATAGCAATACAAGGCCCTAAGCACAAAATAGAGAAACTAAAACCGAAATTAAATAAATTAAACTGATAAGCAAAATAATGCATGTAATACAGTCAGAAGTTTATAAGTGAAAATAGGTGCATCTTGGTATTGTACAAACCACGAGGTACCATTTGAGAGATAATTAATCATCTGCCAAATAACTTAGAAACCTGACTGGAAAACCAACTCTGATTCTACAAACTAATCGCTTATACCACACAGCTGTGAAATATCAGGAATGTATATTCTTGCAAGTACAACCTTGATATTGTTTTAAAATACCAAGAATGAGCACTTTGTTATTAACATGAGCACTATTACAGTATCACCAAGAGGAAAGCATTGCATCACTAGAAACAAACTACGATTTGACAGAAAAAACAGTGATCTGAAGTGCTAAGTTAGGCATGAAAGAAATGTTAAAACAAGAACCAGAACCAGAACGTATTCAAGTTCATTGTGAGTATCAGTGTCTTCTATCATGAGAACACTACCAATGCCACGTTCATTACGAATATTCTACACCACAACTGTATGAAAATGGAGCAATGTAGATTCTGAGTTGGAATCATTTACGATACAAAAATAGCAAATCTGTAACTGTTTCCTTAAAGCAGCTTCTCAAGCATGCCACAGACCTTACAGTTATTGCAGGATCAGAACCAAACCCCTACCATTGGAATAACAAAAAACTAGTTAAGAACATTCATAAATAAACTCCCAAGTATGAATAATAATTTATAAATGAAGACGGCCTTCAGAAAAATATTTCATTGTCTGAGTCAGTATAACTGTCATTTTAATAGAGAACTGCAAACACATTGATCCCACACTGACTGACAAACACCAAACTGTGGTCCCTTTGTACTTATGAGCAATAATACGGTTGCTGCAAAAAGGGGTAAAAAGAGGAAGGCAATATAACTAAATTCATTATAATTTCCCTCCCTATTCTATTTTCCCTTTGTTGAGATAAAACACATTTATAATCATAATAAAAAAAGATACTTACGAAAAATTGAGCAACATTTAAAAAGCTTCAGAATAACTAAAAAGTGGTACCTTTACCACAAACTGAAGCAATGAGGAGCAGACTTGACACACTAATTCACAGCAGAAAAAATCAAATTTAAACCAGCAAGAAACTGAACCTACACACAGGTAGGTGAGGTGAAAAAACAAAGCAAATGAAATTAAAAATTACCCACAAAATACAGTCGTACTAATTATTTGAAAATGATATACATGAATGAAACCCCTGAAGGAAAAAGGGAAGAAAGTACACCTGTTTCAAATGTAGAAACTTAAAAGTTGCATAAATCAGAAATAAAATTAGCAAAATAGCTTCTATACAAAAACATATTTCGATCACACGGAGAAGAGAAGGGGAAAAAGGAATTATAAAAAAAATAGCACTATTTTAGTTAGACATACAGAGTATTGGCGTGCTGAATATCGGCTTCAAGGATTTTGAGAGAATCCTTGAAAGACTTTCTCATAGACCCACCACCACCACCACCACCTACGTTGTACATCTCCGTCCTCTTTCCTCTTCCTTGTCCGAAAATATGTTCCTCAGAAGAGCCAAACAAAACAAAAAACCATGGATCAACTCAGTCGTCAAAAACCCTAATAAACTCTTCCTTTGTCTCTCCTCTGACTGTAAAGAAAACACCACCTTTTATTTCACTCTCTCCAGACGGAAGAAGAAGTGATGATAGATAGATATTGGATAGAATAGTGTAGTAGTTTGTATTTTCTCTCTCCTCTCTTTAAATTAATGAACGGAAGGTGAGGTGAGGTGAGAGAGAAGGGGGGTTTTGGTGTCGCTATCGTGGCCACGTGGACAAGAGCAAGTGTCACACGCAGCCGTTCAGAATTCCTCTCTAAAACGAAGGGGGGTTATATAATTTTATCTTTTATTTTTTTAAAAAAACTTTTATAATTATATAATTAAATATTATTTTAATTTTTTTACAGCTAAATAATATTAAAAACAAAGTTTGAAAACTCAAATCTATAAAATATTTGTATAAAAAAAATTCTAAATTTAAAAATATTTATTACCGTACAATTTCATCAAAGTAACACCGAGATTTATTCACTTAATTACATTTTGGAACGTGATAAAAAGGAGTACTGATTAATAGGGGGGTTATTAACGAAAATGAAAATAATTTATAAGTTAATAAATTTATCATAATATATAATTTCTAGTAATTCTAAATTAATAAAATAAAATAAATTCTTATATATTATATAATAAAAAACAGTTCAAAAGTATATATTTTAAATAACATATTTTCTTAAGTAACATAGATTTATCAAAACGACGTCGTTTTGAATATTCTTTGATGATATTTTCGTAAATAAAAAGAAAATAAATGAGGCCGCGGAATGTCACACTTTCTTTTAATATTATTTTTTATAAAAAAAAAATCTTCAAAACATCATCATTTTGATAAAAATATATTATTTAAAAAAATATTTTAAATCCTTCTTTTTTTATAATATTATTATTTCATATGTAATAAGATTAAAAAAAAAATAATAATTAACAGTGGGGTGACGCGCTCTTTCTTGTCCACTTCACTTTTTTTCTCAATCTCCGCTTTATAAAATTGTTTGTCTGCCACTTGACTTCTTTCCCGTCTTTATTCGGCCCAGCTTTCCCTCCGCGCACCGTCCATTCCTTTTATCTCTTTTATTCACCGTTACTTCCCCTATTTTCGATTAAGCTTAGATTTTTTGCCCTGAATTTCATTTTTTTTAATTTGCATTTATTAAGAATAAATATTTCTAAATTTTTATTTAGGGATCAACAAGTTATTTTGAGCTTAAAAAATTTAGCATTATAAAAACATTTCAAAATAATATTTGTAAAAATATTATTTTGTATTCATAATTTGAATACATATTATGGTACAAATTTAGATACAAATATCAATTTTATCGGTAATATGCGAGTTTATAATTCATCGTTCAGTAGTGTATTACTCCTTTTGTGAAATGATTTTCTTAATGTGTGTTCTTAGGACACACACTAAGTGTGAAAAATAATGTATAATATTATTTGTTTATGTAGACGCACTGAATTCAATGTATAAAAAAATAATATACTAGTGGACCCTATATATTGAATTCAGTACAACTATATAAAAAAATAATTATTAATTGGTCCCATCTCTTGTTTTTCGCGTTTAGTGTGTGCCCTTAGGGCACACATTAAGCGGACCCTAATTTATTTGTTATTTATTTTTTGTGAATTTTATATTGTTTCAATTATATTTTATCTTAGAGGTCTAAAGATAATTTGTAAAAGGGGGTCCAAAAAATTAGAAAAACTTACATTTAATTACTATAAAATTTATTATTATAAATTTTAAATTTTAAGATATTGCAATTATAATATAAAAACAAGCCGCTTTTATTGAATAAAGATAGTAGTCCGTATTTTTCACGAATTAGCACGGGAAACTCTAGATAAAATTGAATTCAAATTGGCAGTAGTTTCATTGAGATTTAGGTGTGGAAATCACACCTACATTAACTCAGACTTTATGGCGGCGGCCACTACTACTAACTGACGAATACTTTTCAACATTTACAATCGTGATAGACTAAAAAAATGAGTTGATTTTCATTTTATTTTTAAGAAAAATAATTTATTATTTTTTTACGTTAAATAATATAATATTTTAAAATTTGATATCACAATATATTAAAAATATTATCATTATTAAATTAATTACTCATTATATTTATTAAATTTAAAATTATAATTTAAAATTTAAATTTCAAAAAGTTAACGGATGAGTATCCTTGTTCTAGTAGGTACTACTAAATTATCTCACGGGGGGTGTTACAAATTTGTTTAGTTAAAATCGGACAAATGAATAGAAAAAGATGCTCAAGCTCAGAGAAAATAATGTGACAAATCGTGTGTACATCATATACTATTTTATCCATTTTTGTTGAGTAACAAAAGCTAGTCCGGTTGGGCACTAATCATTTTTATTCGAATAAGTTTGATACATCGTGCGATGCACGAGTTAATTTATATTATTTTTTTAATAAATATTTAATAATTTTTATTAATATATATATTATTATTTATTGACATAATATATAATATTAAAGATAATTTTATAATATAAGAAAAGTTTATAAATTATATTAAAAAAAAATAATTTTATATAATTGACTCGTGATCAATTAAAATAACTCGATAAAATTATAAAATTATTATATATAAAAAAAATTTAATCTCTTGTTATATATCGTCATTGATTGATGAGACTGAGGAATCAATTTACTTGAGCATTGTCTCATATAGAAATTGCAACCACCCTTACCATAAAAAGGAGCCGCCTTAATTTCTTTTTTTCCCCCCTATATAAATTCAAATGCAGGGGTTCAATTTATTGGTGGTTGTTAGAAGGCAGCATATCTATTCAATTGTGATTGAAATGTGTAAAGGTGCACCTTCAATTTCAATTTCCTTTTTTTTAAAAGATGATATTTTTAGCATTAAAAATATTAATTTAACGTGATTTTACGTATATACACATAATATAGTTATATAATGCATATATTAAGTTAAATAAGCTTTTCTAGAAAAAATCAATCCCCCTTTTCTAGTAACAATTATTTTCATTTGATAGTACAACCCCTAAGCCGATGCGTCATTGGAATTAATACCTTCAATAGTTTATATATAAAAGTCCAAACAACGATTTTAAATTGAGTCAATTATTAATTAATTAAGAATTAATTCGGTTGTTTATATTTTTTTTATTTTTTTAAAGTTATATTTATTTATAAAAAATATATTTAGGATTAGACTATTTATATTAATTTAACATCATTTCGAATTATTTTATTCCATGATGAGAGATTATTAGTCCTTTAATGTTAGATTATTAGTTCCATAAAATTATTTAATAGTTTAAAATGAGGGGGGAAATTAATTTCAAATTTATTATAAGATTATATAATCCCTCATAAATAGTCTTAAGAATAATAAAAAATAGTTTGTATGACTATTTAAAAGACTATTAATTTCCTATCATGAGATAAAATAATTCAAAATAACGTTAAATTAATATAAATAGTCAAATATTAAGCATAATTTTTGTAAACAAATATAGTTAAGTTAACTCGATTAGTCATTTTCTTCTCTCATACAAATAATAAGTTGATCGATATCTTTTCTCGAATCTCAATAAACACTCATCTACACTCTTTCGTTTTTATTTTTGCATCTTCTCTCTTCTCTTATTTCTATTACGGTAAAAGTGACCGAATCAAAGGATGAGCTTGAAAACTCTTATTTCTCTCTTATTTGATAATGCAAATAAAGTTTTTAATTTTTAGGTGGGAGTGATTAATGTTTTATCGACATACATTATATAATTTTATAATGTAACATTAGGAATGATGTGATCACTGATTAATTTCTTTTCTTTTTGCTCCTTATGTAGGATGGGAAACTAATTAAATAGAAAACAAACGAAGGATAAGAGAACATGATGAATATTTAAGTATTCAATCTTGTAATTGCTTATGATATAGGAATAGGAAACTTAAGTTTTTAAGTTTCTACCAAAGACATACATATATACAACAACTAAATTAGTGTACAACCCTTAGTAATATATACCTTTTCTATAATTATATATCTATCTATAATAAGATTTACATTTTTTAACTGATTTCGATCTTGGTGTGTTTCTTCTTAGTGACAAAGGTTACACAATGTGTTTGATTAATTTGAATTATAAAGGGAGTTTACTAACTAATATAATAATCTTTGATTGTATTTTCTTATATAGGCAATGATCAAGATGGAAATAGATGGATCTTTCTATTTTAAAATTTTTGAGAAAAGTTCAATGTTGGTGCATGGTAATCTGTCGATAATGGATAGTTGTTGAGTTTTAGTTCAAGTTATTTGATTTGAGGTATTTTAACTTTTAATCTTCTATTTTAAGTTGATTGCATTGGGTTTGCTAAATATTAGTGTGTACTTCTTAAATTATCAATGATTGATTGATAAACTATAATTAAACGAATATCATACTCTATGATGTACTTGTAGAGACCGACTCTCACTTGATTAGTATTGAATGAACTCGGCATCCAATTTTCGATGATACGAGTCATCTACCTCAACGTATAATTAGACCTAAAAAGTATACTACGCATAACTCATTTCGATCTATATTTACACCCAAATTTTGCATAATTTTTTATGCCATTTCTTCTTCAATGGTTTAATTGTTGTTAATACTTTATACAGGACCTTACATGTAATTAAGTTCATTTTTCTTCTATTGAGGTAAATAGTCCTTTTATATCACAATACGGTAAAATCTTAATCAAGAGCTATATCTTAAATGTATTTTTTATTAGATATATTCAAATTCAAATTAATCAATCCATTTATTCAAACTCTCTCATGGATTGCACAATTTATTAACTAGTTAGTAAAGGGCCATCCTTTGAAAATTGCCAATTGCAAATCACTCGTCTTCCCATAAATCTTTGGGCGTGTCATTGAACCAACTTTAAATCAATTAGGAGAGAAAAAAGCACTATTAATATCTTTTTGTAAAAGAAAACCTCGACCAAGAGAAAAAGAAAGGGAGAAGACACCGGTAAATAATTCTATTTTAAATTATAAGATTAATATTGACTTTTCAAAAGTTAATTTGAGTATTTTTAAATTTAAAATAAAAATAATTAATTTAAGTTTTGAAAATAATAAATCTTATACTAGTAATACTTTTTTTAGATAATTTTTAAAATATTCATAATTGTATCGATATAAACTAAATGAATTTATGCAAATTTTGAGATTGAAAATATTTGAAATAGACTTTGAAAAAGTTAATATTAATTTTATAATCTGGAACGGAGATAGTACTAAGAATTAAAAAAAAACTAAAACCTAAACTAACGTAGATAAACTGGTACTTGACGTGGCATTTTTCAGTTGAAAATATAACTTACATAAATAGATTACTTATAATCTATATATAATTTATTTGCATTATTGTATTTTGGTGACTAGTAAAACTGAATAATCTTTTTATTATACTGTTTTTTTTAATTTGTATATAGATTGGTAATTAGAATGTTTGATTTTATATATATCTAACGTGTGTCACGAATGTTAGTGTTAAAAAAAAAGTGATTGCAATATGCATGTTGGTGAGTCTCAACTACATTTAAATATTTAAAAATATAATTTAACATAATGTCAAACAACTAATGTTTGGGAATAATTTTGTAGATAAACTAACGAATCTAATGATTTTATTAGGAGTGAATGAGGAGAAGGAAAAAGATATTGGTGGGTCAGAAGGGGTAGAACTGAGAAATTGAATTTGGGCAGGGACGGAGTCTGTCAACTAATATGTTCACGGGGTAAGAGTGTTTTGGTGACCACCAAGCACTGGTACGGTTAGTATCACCGGACTTTATCATATTTACCAAATTAAAGGATTGGATCAAATTCCCCCCTCTTGTCCTTCTAACGTAGTATTTTAAATCAATTATATATTATTATTTTAATATATACAATAAATTCAGATATAAAAAGTCCATTATATATACTGAAATAATATCACGTAATTGATTAGAGACACTACGTGACAATACTTTAAAAGTACTGAATAACTTCTCCTCTTGTTGTGATTGTCATGAAATAATAATATCAAGAAAAGAGAGACTATTTTGGTGGGGTCCACCTCATTAGGAAACATTTACCAACCTTATCCCTCCATCTAATTGCTATCTTTCTCATCAATGTTTATTCAATAAGAACATAAATGATCTTGTC
The DNA here is from genome assembly GCA_947179155.2 of Hedera helix. NCBI lineage: Eukaryota > Viridiplantae > Streptophyta > Magnoliopsida > Apiales > Araliaceae > Hedera > Hedera helix. The sequence continues at coordinate 8,960,561 of OX359278.1, forward strand.
TATTAAAATATTTTATTTTATTGTTTTCTACTGGAAGAATAAATTCTACTATTGGGCATCATATGACTATTAAAAAAACATAATATTTTAAGCCCATAGTAAGGTGGAAACAATTAAATGCAATATTATTGATTATTTTTTTTTCCAAAAAGAAAAAAGGACATAAGATGGGCTAGGCTCAATGCTTTTCTAACTTGCATTTAAGCGTGTTCGGTAATTAATAAAGTATTTTTAGATGTAAAAAATAGTATCGTAGCAGTTTAAATCTAAATTCCAAAAAATTAAAAAAAAAATAATAAAGAAAATTTAGAGAAGAAAAGAAATTAAAAAATACTTTGTTTTGATATTCGATAGATACTCCCGGTACAAACTTTGCCTTATATAGGCTACATTCTAGATTACATCCTAACCATAGATACTTTGACAAACAAATTGAATCCCGTCATTTCATTTCATAGGAACCAATATCTAATCTCAGCCCTCCATTAAGCTATATTCCGTTACAATTATTACTTATTTTTTTAAAAATAATTGCATTTGATTAAAACCTTTCCAAATACACACATATGGGGATATGATAGTTATATACCACAACCATCTCCATGTGATCTAATAGATTTGTTAATTCATTAATTTTATTACTAGTACTTTTATTGTCTTATTATTGTCCGAATTTAGATGATATTATTTTGGAGAGCCTTGCCAATGTCGGATTGCAGAGATAATGAAAGGTGTAGCTTTTACACCAACAATAAAAGGAGAAGAAAACAACTAATGTCACCCTCTGTTGGGCTAGCCCAAAGTGAATTGGATTCTAGATAAGAACTGCCATTGGAAGTTGTCACTTGGCATATATAATACTCCATCTGTTCTAAAATTAACTTCAAAATTAGTATGGCTTATCAAAATTTAAAATAAAATAAATTTTATGATTAATATTTTTTGTTATATAGTATATAATTATAATAATTGTATTAACTAAAATTAAATAAATTCACATCAATTTAAAGTTTAATATGCCGTCGTTTGACCTCAAAAATTAAATTGTATCTCCAATTTTGAAACGAATAAAGTATTAAATGCACGTTAGTACTAATTAAGTTTTATTTAAGCATTCCAGTCAACAAAAAACAATAGTTGGTACTAATGTTATATCTAGATTGCATGAATGAATGAAATAATTTGGAACATTTACATTTATAAGTACTTTTTAATAAAATATTATAAAAAAAAGGGTATAAATAAATTATTTATAAAATTAGTGCATATGCAATTTTTAATTTACAAAATAGTGCATTCTTATCCCTTTTATTTAGGTAACTGATTTAATAAATTATTGATATGGCCCATGTTTATAGGTGGTAAAATGTTTATAGGTGTTTATAGATAATTGCATATTCTCATTTGCTCAAAATACGGCATTTTCTTTGCAAATTTAAAAAGACTGGCATCAATCGGAGATAGGGATAAGAAGCCGACGGCCATGAATGAAGTCATCAAAAAAAACCAAAGCCATACAACATTGACTCATTACTTTAATTTATACTCTACACATGTATATATAAATTAATTAATGTGTTACCTAAATTACTTTTTTAAAATAAAATTATTTTTGAATATGATGCATTTGGTAGCCAAACTTTTATTCAAAAGTAATTATTTTAGTTTTTGTGGATAATTTTTTTTTTTTTAAATATGTTGCGGTTACTTGTAAATAACATTTTCTAAATAAAATTATTTTCAATATGGTGCAGTTGGTAGCCACACATTTATACAAAAATAACCATTTTAATTTTTGTGGGTAACAAAAAAAACTATTTTAAATATGATTTTATTGGTTAATATTTTTTTATTGGGTTACCAATTAATTATAAAAAAAATCAATTATATTGGGTTACCAATTAATATAAAGGTAACCAATTCAGTTTTATTGAGTTACCAATTAATTATAAAAAGTTTATTATATATTTTTTTTTTCATACTACAGTTGATAGCCAAACCTTCATATAAAGGTAACCAATTCATATATATATATATATATATATATATATATATATATATATATATATATATATATATATATATATATATATATATATATACTCTACACATGTATATATAAATTAATTAATTTTTTTACCTAAATTACTTTTTAAAAATAAAATTATTTTTGAATATGATGCACTTGGTAGTCAAACTTTTATTCAAAAGTAACCATTTTAGTTTTTGTGGGTAAAAAAAATAAAATTAAATATGTTGCAGTTACTTATAAATAACATTTTCTAAATAAAATTATTTTCAATATGGTGCAGTTGGTAGCCACACCTTTACACAAAAGTAACCATTTTAATTTTTGTGGGCAACAAAAAAAACTATTTTAAATATGGTTTTATTGGTTAACAATTTTTTATTAGGTTAATAATTAATTATAAAAAAATCAATTATATTGGATTACCAATTAATATAAAGGTAACCAATTCAGTTTTATTGGGTTACCAATTAATTATAAAAAGCCTATTATAGATTTTTTTTTTCATACTACAGTTGGTAGCCAAACCTTCATATAAATGTAACCAATTCAGTTTTATTGGGTTACCAATTAATGATAAAAAATCTATTATAGATTTTTTTTTTTCCGTAGTGTTGTTGGTAACCAAACATTCATATAAAGGTAACCAATTCAGTTTTATTGTGCTACCAATTAATTATAAAAATTCTATTATACAATTTTTTTTTTCATACTGCAGTTGGTAGCCAAACCTTCACACAAAGGTAACCAATTCAGTTTTATTGGGTTACCAATTAATGGTAAAAAATCTATTATAGAAAAAAAAATTTCCCGCAGTGCTGTTGGTAACCAAACATTCATATAAAGGTAACCAATTCAGTTTTATTGGGTTACTAATTAATTATAAAAAAATTATTATACATTTTTTTTTCATAATGCAGTTGGTAGCCAAATATTCACACAAATGTAATCAATTCAATTTTATTGGGTTACCAATTAATAATAAAAAATCTATTATAGATTATTTATTTTTTTTAGTGCTGTTAGTAATCAAACATTCATATAAAGGTAACCAATTTAGTTTCATTGGGTTACCAATTAATTATTAAAAATCTATTATACATTTTTTTTCATACTGCAGTTGGTAGCCAAACTTTCACACAAAGATAACCAATTCATTTTTATTGGGTTACCAATTAATTATAAAAAATCTATTATAATTATAAATAATATTATAAAACTTAAAATTTAACATTTTGCAGATTAATTCTAACAAATCAAAATGAGCCTCTTTTATTCAAATATGAATAGTATTATTATATATTAACATATCAAAGCAAGTAATGCCCTCAGAACCCTTGCTTTTGACTGCAAAATCCGCACTCTCTTTTTTTCCGAATCAATCCCAAATGTAACACGCACAATGCAAATGAAAATATATACCATAAGGTCATATATACATTATTATATATAACAATCTATCTAGCTACATTATTATATATAACAATCTCTCTAGCAGGGTGTACAATATGGTTGGTCCTTTGTATAATAAAATGATCAGTGCAATATTATTACACAAGCACGTACAACAGCCAACCTAAATGGCAAACAGCGAACAACACAACTTACATTTAACAAGAACAAAAGGAATATAAAAAATACTGATAACTACAGGGAAGATCATGTAAAATAAAACTCTTTTTCAAGTTCACTGGAGAATAAATTTTCTCAAAACTCACGGGTTGAGCGAAGGAAAAGAAGGAATAGATTGCAGTATCAACTTACGGCTGCTTCTTTGACCAGGGGGTGGCCCAATGTTACAGTGAGGAGGAGAAACTCTCTTACTGTTAGGAGAAACCGACTTGACACCGCCCAATAAAACTGAATTATAAAAAATCTATTATAAATAATGGGTGTCATTAAATAGAAAGGAGTAAATAGGGTGGTTATAATTCTCCTTGATTTAAGGGATAATGATTTAATGGGTTTATTATTGTTACACTCTTTTTTGTAATTATTTTGTTAGTGCTCTATTCTTGTAATTTTTTACTAATTGTTGTATACTTATGTAAAGAACCCAAATAATTTTTAAGCATTTCAAATGTATGTTATTTTGTAGTGATAGTGATTGTGGTGGATAGTGTGATAGGATGACAAAATTATTACAGACATCTATTCTATTAAAATAGATCTCACTTAACCACCTCCCACAAGGAATATGATATTGATGTTGGCAACAAGTTACACCAGTGTTTGTTAAGTTTATAGACTGTCCTATGGTTTGTAGTTCTAATATATACAAGCTCATTAATAATGTGCGAAGCACGAGCGACATGTATAATAGTTCATTATTTTAATTATTAAGATAATTAATTAAATATAAAATAAATATTTAATTAATTTTTTGAGATGATAGTTGTTGTTATTAAATATTTATTTAAATAATAAATTGTTGAATATACATTTAAAATTCATTCGATCAATTATTAAGCTAAACATTTGAATGAAGTGTGAATTTATTTAGTTATGATTAAGAGAAAAATAACTATTTTTATTTTATTTAAGTTTGTAATTGAATTCTATATTAGTGATTATATTAACAAAATTAGTTGAAAATCTAATTTGAACAATACTATGAAACTCAAAGTTTTAATAAATTTTAATTTAGTTATGACCCACTATAATATTTCAACTAATTTTCTAGTTATTATGTTACAAAAAAAAATTCAAGTATATTATCAATATAATTAATCATGTGACTTGATAAAATTTCAAGTTGTAATGAATTTAATTTAGTTAAGACATTAATTTAATAATGAAATTCAAGACTAATGTGAATATATATAATTAAATCATGTGATTTGTTATGAGATTTTTTTGATACCTTAATATCTTAATAAAATTTTAATAATAAATTATCCTACATAAAATTTGTAAAATTATAGTATCTTACATAAAATTAAGATAAAAAAGTTTGTTACAAAAATTGGTGGAACCAAAAATAATTTTTTTTTAGAAGTTTCTTTTCTTATTAGAAATATAAATACAAAAAACAATTTACATTTTTTTTAACTGGTTGGAATTTCTTTTGAATACTTTATAAATTTAGATAGTATTTAATGATTATAAATTAGGATAGTACTTATATTAACTTAAACAAGAAAAAACAAAACTGAACTAAAAATTTGTAAAATCAAGTTTGTACCTTTAATTATATAGTTGATGAAATATAAATACTTTGTCTTGAGGATCATTTTTATTATACTTCCTCCATTCCTTTTTAATTGACGGTTTAGAAAAAAATACAAATATTTAAAAATATAATTAATATTTTGTCTGATTGACCAAAATAGTTATAAAATCTTAATATTACTCTTTTAAAATTCATTGAAAAATATGAAAGAAAAATAATTTAATATTTAAAATAGGGATAATATGAAAAATTAAATTATTATTTATAAATAACAAATAAAAAGAAACAGACGACAAATAAAAAGGAATGGAGGAAGTATAAAAACAATGTTATATCCTCCGTAAAATGGTTCAATTTTTTAGCCGTGGCATCATTTTCTGTTTTACGTAGCTGTTTACTTTCAAGTTTTCCAGATAATTCAAATTACCAAAAGCAAATTTCCTAACAATAATCAGAACTTTGGATGTAATCTCAAATCCTGGTGACTATAAATCAGATTTGTACTTGTCTAAAAAGGAAATGACAGAGTTTCCAAGCAATATGTTTATACAACGTAATAGAGAGTTTCCCACATCTATTATGCTACAACGATTGGATTGACAGAATTAAATAAACGAATAAATAAAATAAAAAATAATGTATTTGATAATTATTTTAGAGAATAAATTATTTCAGTAGAGTAAAAATTTATTTTATCCCCTTTGATTTTTAATTCACGTGGAAGGTCGTGAAATAAAATACATTTCAACAGAATGATATATATGATAATTCGGATCCGGTTAGCATAAATTTGTCCCGCTAAGACCATCGGTCAATTGACATCGGACGGAAGAATCAATAGTCGGGATTCAGTATTAATTTTTGAATTTGAAAAAGAAGCGAAAAAATTCAAAAATTAATACCGAATCCCGACCATTGATTCTTTCACCTAATGACGTGTCGGCACCCAAAACTATCAATTGACCGATAGTCAAGGCGAGACAACTTCATGCTAACCAAATCCGTGATAATTCTGTCTTTATATTACACCACCAACCACTACCATCACTAATAACTATACGTACACTTAAAATACCTCAAAATTATTTTATTCCCTCCTACATTCTATTCTTTTAATTCAAACGTATTATTATCTTCAAAACACCACCGATGAAAGTTTCATAGAAGTCCTACTACTCAAAACCAAGTTAATGAATGTTTCATACAAGTCTTACTCAAATCTAGGTTCTATAATCACATTTGCGTGTCGAGTTACCAGCCTCCGCTGTATTTTTTGTTATTGCTTTGAGTTAATCTCTCCTTCGGGTTTATGTCGTGGGGCGGCACTATTCCGGAAAACTTTCAACATCCCTGCTAAGGTCACATTTCCAACCAAACGGCAGTCCTCTTCAACAACCCAAACGCAACTCACACGATGTGCAAGTGCTTGAACCATCACTGCCACTAAAGAACTCCATGGATAGCACACGATTGCTTCCGACCCCCTCGCCAGGGAACTTCGACCTGACCCTAAAAATCTACTAGATCTTAACTCCTCATCCGAAGAACAGCTAGAAGACGATGAAGAGACTGAAAATTCTTCCATTAGTTCTAACATTCCATCTAAACTCTTCGCTTGCAACTTCATCTTTACCAATTGAATCAATTCCTCTGATGGACCACCACAGTCAATGTAAGCCATGAGATCACCCGCTGAAAGAGCTGTGATTGCGGCTGCAACAGTTTCGTCACGACAGGCAAGAGTGAGGGGAGATATTTCACCTATCAGTCTATTATCTTCATCAATGACTGCGACAGAACTTTGTTCAACATGAGAACGAGAAATCGAGGCTAACACAGAGGAGGCAGGGGAATTGTAATGCACAGTCGTGATGTCCATATCAATTATGTTAAGCGATTCAATTGTGAAGGTTGGGATAGGCGAGAAGATACCAATGCAGTCGAGGAGGAATCGGACAATGTCTTCCTGTGTTAGCCAGCAGAACGAGGATGGTTTATAGAGGACCATTTTGGTGCTTGTATAGCTCTGTATTGGTATAATCAAGTTCTGGGTGCCTTCAAGGATGTAATCTATTGCCTCCAATAAGCTGTTAATGAAGAAAGAACATCAAACCAGACTGAACTAATGGAAAACATATTGCAATAAGGACATATAATTGCACAAAATCAAATCACAATATCATGTTTGATAGACTATAATAAAAGAAAAAATCTCCTCTTTTAACGTTTCAACTTTTTTTCTTTTTCGGTGTTAGTCTCATCTTCTCATTAAAAAATGAACTGTCAACCACGAAATATACACATGAAGATTATATAAATGAATACGATTTCTAAGAAACAATTCAGTCACCAAAGCATATCCAATTCAATATATATATATATATATATATACACACACACACACACACACAAACCTAGAATTGGGTTCCAAATGTCTGACGATTCCAGGGACTTTAGGCAAAATATCGGAAATAGGAAATTGAAGAGCATCATAAGGGCGGAAAATGTTTTCCTCTCTGCAAAGGAAACAGATTACATCCACCGTGCAAACCTTCCCAACGCATTTACAATCGCCGCCGGAATCTGAATAACTGGATGGACTCCAAACGCTTACATAGCTCTCGCCGGACCTCCTCAGCTCCGATAATGCGTCGGCAACGGTGGCGGTGACCGGAAGCGAGCTCAACGGCGGTTTTCCAAGGCACAGGTCTGATACCTCTCTCGCCAGAAAGCTAACTGCCATACAATTACAGAGAAATATTTGTGGGCTGTTTGGAAGAAAGAAGACAAATCAGGATGAGATAGTAACGAAAAATTAGCCGTATTTATTGGCAAGTCTTACCGGGAGTTGCCGGTAGCGTTGTTCTTGACTATAAAAGATGCATTGAAAAATGTAGGGATGCATTGAAACATGCAGGGAACAGGTCTCCAAGAATGCAGGAATTTCTAATTTTCCGCAAGTTGACATGTGCAAATTCTTTAACTTGTTTGAACCGTCCATTTTCTTTTCTATTGGAGATATTATGTGCAAAATTTAGCCTAACTAATGCAATAGAATTGTAATATAATAGTAATAAATTATCACCACATATTTATTTAATTAATTTATAATATTTATGTAATAATTGTAATATTATAACATCATGTTTAAAATTATATTTAATTTATTAAATTATATAATTGTATGTAATGAATAAAATAAATTATAAGTGAAAATATAAAATCAGTTATAATTATTACTGTTTTATTTTTTATGCCTTATTGTATTGCGGACGTAATAGACTAACACATCAATTACATAATGTAATTAAAAACTTAAAAATTAATGTGATAACATTACATGACTAATACATACAATAAGCGAACTAAATATAATAATCATTATATTATAAAATTATTATATTTATTTCACGTTAACAAAACGCGGCCTTAATGTAACAACTCGGGTCAAAACATACTAAGCCACAACTCAGTATCTCAATAATCTCTCACGTACCAAGGCACACTCTATTATCACAATAATCTCTCACATGTTCTGAAATTTAATACAAATATAATTTATTTAATTTATAAATACAATATTTGGATACGCTGCATTTAAATATTCAAACACATCACAAACATTACCGCTCTAAAAATACCAATGTTAATATTTCAAGTTTCAACTTTTATTTATCTGTCTTTATTTATGTTATTATCTTGATATACTGACAAAAGAGTAAAGCCATGTATATAGAAAACAAAAGATTCAACAAAAAATGTAGATTCATGTATAGGAAAAAGAGATTCAACACTCATGAAATATAAAAAAATTTATCTGGCAGTGGGTTTGGTCAAGATTGGGAAATACATAAAAAAAAATATCTGGAAGTGGGTTGGTCAACATTGGGAAAGTATAAAAATATTGAATAGGTCCTACCGGGAGTCGAACCCAGGTCGCTGGATTCAAAGTCCAGAGTGCTAACCACTACACCATAGAACCATTCGGTAGCCATTTTCCCATTATGGTTAAGAAAACAAACTTTAGTAAATTCAAACCTGTACGACAACGACTTGTTTGGTAACTATCAGCCATCACATAGGTGTCTAAGGTTTGGATAGTCTCTGACCAGTTTATAAATGGCAAACAACAATGCACTTTCTATTTACACGAGTACTCTATTCTTTATCAACATATTTTGTTGGAGATTTTAAAAAAAATAAAATAATATTAAAAAAAATGGTCTCGTAATTTTTATTTATTTATAAAAATGTCATCTACAACCCCGCTTATTTTTAAAAAAAATATTTAGAACGACCTATTATTTATCATGTTCATTCAATCAAGCAACATTCTTCTTTCTCTTAACTTATAGAGAGGAAATTTAATCACTCTCTAAAATGTGAATAAAATATTCATATTTGAATAAAAGTTTATTGGGTTAATAACATCACCAAATTCCGTTGACAATGTGAAACAATTAACATAGCCAGAACCCTAAGAAGTGGGAGAAATAGGTGATGTTATAAAAGAACAATATCAAGATCATTTGGCTCGGTCCTTAATAGTTGAAATACTCATAAAACAAAATTTCTATTCATTTCACATAAATAACCTCATTTTAAAATATTAAGAACATATTTTATTTTACATGATATTTGTTGTGATAATGCAGTGGAAGAGGTCGGAAATCAGGTTGTTTTTTATGATGAAAAGAACTTTTATTTTTTGTAATATTTTTACATGATAGTGAAATTTTGATAATAAATTTGAGGGTGCGTTATTTTAACATTATTAATATCAATAAAATAGATTACTCTTTTGATGAAACTAAAAATTGATAATGAGTCTCTTTTTGACATTAAAATAAAGAGAATTATAAATATAAAAATAATCACTCAATATTATCGCTACATTTGTTCAGTCGCACTAAAGGTAATATGTGACACTAGTCATTGTCAAGTTTATATTAACTGTTTGACTTACTCCCATTAAATCTCTTCACTCCCAAACTTGACTCTAATCCATTCATTTCAACCAACCGAACCAAATTAGGTACATAACTTAGGCTTTATTCGACTATTAACATTTGTTGCAATAACGCTTGTATCTCTAAACGCATTATACCAACTTTAGTGTGTTGTAGTGTGTTTATGAGTTATAAATAAATTACGTTTAAAATAAATTATCAATAAATAAAAAAAATTATCAAGTATGACTGAATTTTTAAACGCTTTAAACACAACATATGCTGTAAACGTGAAACCTATACTTAATGGATGGTGATAAATACACTTGTGAATATAATGTGATATCGCAAGCACCCAAAAATAAAAATCTTACTTTGAAAAAATATTAATATAGTAGTGCAAGTAAGAGTCGATCCCACAGAGAATGAATAATTTTATTTTTTATTTTGTAAACCAAATTTGAGTTTTTTTTAAAGAAATAATTTAAATTAACTAAAATCAATAAATATGCAAGTAATTTAATGAATAAGAAGAAAAAATCTTGGTTTAAGTCAACATCCACCATCAAGAATTTATAACTGATTATTGATGCAAGAATAAATCAATTAATATTTTGAACATTCACCGTAGAAAAAACTACTCGCAGGTGGAATAATTTTTCTCCTCTCTTCTTACTTTTAGTTAGTAGACATACGCGTTCTAAATTACCCTTATTACTAAATAACCTCCGGCACATGCTAACAATTTAATTTAATAGCAGCTTTAAGAATTAGAGAGATCGTTGAACTAAATAACACAAGTCACGCGTTTGCATTTAATTTATATGAATATTCTTCCTAAGATAAAATAATCTTTTGATCTGTAAAATAATTATTAAACTTAATTGTTTCACCAACAACAGTAGATTAATATGAATAATAAACTAGTAGGTCTCATAGTAATTAAACAAATCAATCATAAAATTAAGCACAGAAAAATATTCAATATTCAAAATATAAATTGAACAATTAAAATAAATTAGATCTCACAGTATATAAATCTTAATGGCTTCAATCACTTAAATCAAGAAAAATAATTTAGCTACTCATAATTGTAGAGAACACCAAATAATAGAAAAGATAATTTTTCTAATGAAAATTGTATGTTCAAGTGTATCTCAAATCTTCTATTTATAGGCTGCATAATCCTCTTAACCTTAATAGGAATTATACTTTCCAAATTCTAACAGGATTTAAAATACAAAATAATAAAATATAAAATTCCTTTTTTATTTCCTTTTCCTAATTACTTTTGGATTACTTAATTTATTTGCTGGCTACAATTGGAAGGAACAAAATCTGATGACGCGCTGCCACTTGCTTCTGTAATTACGAATCTGCCACCGTGTATTTTATTTACAATCATGTCATCAAGCTTTTGCCTAAATTACAAAGTTGCCATCAGCTTTAATTTTCCTATAAAATAAAATATAAATTAATTAAAAATAATATAAAAATACTAAAAATAATAATAATGCATAATAATAAATAAAACACCTAAAATATTAAAAATACATAAAAATTCACAAATAATTAAATCTAAAATATCTAATAAATAAGAATAAAATCCACTTATCAGAATTTATTGCTCAGAATGGAATAAAATTTGTTCTACATCAAAACACAATCGCTAAAAATAAAATTAAACACGTGAACATGGGCCAATGTTCTGGGCATATTTTGGTTTCGTTTTTTCTGCCGAGGCCCATTATTTAAAGCCCCACAAGTTAGAACCATTTTTGTACGATTGCTGAAGCCTGAAGAGCAGAAAGCTATTGAATAACTCCCAATTCGCCGTCCAGTAAAATTCCAGGGCACACATCCAAACGTCTCTTCTTCTTGATCGAACTGATTAGGGCTACACTGTGGTTGTGGTTGAAGTTACTTCTAATTCGAGCTCCAATGTCTCGTCATGATAGTCGTTACAATGGCGATGGTGAAGGGGATCAAGGTGGATCTTCACCTTACGATGTCTTCGAAGATCGAACCTCTCATCATAAGGTTATCTTGAGCTTTTTTGCAATCGATTATTGATTCAGTCAGCCATGAATTTGAGTTGGGGAAACTATAAGTAAACAAATTATAGAATTACTGTTTATTTATCAAGTCAAAAGATGGAAATTTGAGTTGAAAGGTAGATTCAACGTGTTCATGTTGCACGTTTAGTTTCTATTTGCTAGTTACTCAAAAAGGAATAATTTTTGGTCCTTAAATTGGTTTTTATCTCTTATTTGTTTGAAGTGAATATGCTTTGCAAAACCAAGAGTAATTCTTCAAAATTTGGTAGAAAAAATGGCTTTTCAGTGAATATAAAGTAATGGTCTCGAACTACAACAGAGATGTATGTCTTTTTACCGTTGTTTTAAATTATGCTGAAGCATGACCATGCCATTTTCGTGTATTAAATTCAGGCTAAAATTTGGTATCAGTTCAAATAAAAAGGCTATTACATACTTTTAAAAAAATATGTATCTTGAAGACAATGTAAGGAATGTTGATTAGCTGTTTAAAGGTAGAGTTCTACCTGAGGAATTACATATATTTGTTTTGGGGTTGCAATTGAATAGATTTAGCACTTGGAGTAGCATCGAGTATTGAAGCAATTATTATGCCTGTGGCTATATATTCATTTCCATTATTAATGAATGATGGAATGAACTCTTTGGATGTGATGTGAAGTATAGGAGTACTCATCTTGCTGGGTTTAATATGTCTATGCTGTATCTGTAAAAATTGATCTTTACGAAATTAGTAGATGTTTCTGGTTAAAAGTGTGACAATTTAGATCTTGTTAAAGTGTAGTTTAAATTAAAAGGCAATCTACTTGTGATAAAAAATAAGAGAAAAGGCAAATCTTCAAAGATATTGGAAATAATGTGGGTTGTTTGCTTAAAAGTTAGAATTTTTAGCCATGGATTTCAATTAATTTTTATAGCATCTGGAGCTGCATAGAACATTGAAGTCATATTGTCGTTTTGTCATTAGCTGTATTGTTACATTTTCAATAATAATTAAAGGTCTATACACCTGATGAACGTATTGGAATTTTAAAGAAAAAAAAACGGATAGTACATATTGGACTACTAAAATGCAGGTATTAATTATTCTGTCTGCCTGTAGAAATTAATATTTACAAAGGTAGTTGTTATGTTGTGTTTATGATTAAATAACACTCTTTATATATTTTCCTGTTTATTCCTTCTTATCCAACATTTTTTAAATCCTTTTCTTCCCAAATTGGTTTCCTTCATTTTTGCAAGCTAAATGATAGATTCTATTAAATTATTGCAGCAAAAATTTCATGAATCAGACCATGAGAGGTTGAGGACTAGAGAAAGGGATCAGGATAGGGATAAGGAACGGGACCGTCGTCACAGGGATTACCAGGATCGAAGTGGGAGGGATGGCAGAGGAAGGGGCAGAAATGAGGATAATGGCCGTTCTAGGAATCATGATTATGGCAGGTTGTGATGGGATAATTTGTTTGCTCATTGTTTTTGCTTTTATTGTTGCCATTCTGTAATAACTTTGAAGTACCAGATTTATATTTTCTGATGTAAATTAATCAAATTGGGTAAGCTCATGCAATTATTTTTTTGAAAGAAAATTCAATTATGTGATGGAACTGATGATGTCCAGTAGTTTACTCTAGCTGGTGATGCTTACATCCAGCTCGTGTATGTTTTTAATTTTCCGATTAGTTATCAAAAAATTAGATGCTTTATTTTCCAATTACCTGAGCATAGTTATTGTTGTTTTGGATATTCTGTTTAAAAGTTAACTTTACAGGCGCCAAGATTATGATCGAGAGAGAGAAAGGCATCATAGACATAGATCACGTTCTCCATCAGTGGAGAGATCTAGGGACAAATCCAGATCTCGCTCAAAAAGGTCTTTAAAAGCTTACTCATCACATGTTTTTCCTTCTTGATGACATTTCTTTGGCTTATAATGTCTTTTGGGCACTAGAGTTAGTGTAGGTTTTCATGGTGTTTACCATATAGAAATATTGTTGTGAATAGTAGTTTATTTATCATTTTTCATTTCTGTTCAATTTGTTCTTTTCTTGTCCTTTGCACCATTGGCATATTTGATTATGTTCAAATGTTAATGATCTTGGTGAAAACAAAAGTTTGTACTCCTCCCACTTGGAGGGCAGGTTTTCCTTGTTGCATTTTTTAAGGGTGCAGAAAAGGTAGGCTTTATATTATTATTATTATTATTTTAGTATACTTGAAAATATATAATATAAATATACTGGAATAAAAGAGATTAAAAATATGATGTATATGTGTTTACATCATACCTTAAAATTTGTGCTAAAATACTCCAAAGGAAACCTATCTCTTAAATGGGAATGGATGGAGTATTGTCTTTCAATTTTGTGCAAATTTCAGTGAATGCATTTTTTTTCTTATGCATGACGATGTTTAAATGTAATCGGATGTTTGACTACAATACTTAAACTGACAGATAGTCTTTTATATTTGTTGCATTTCTTTTTAAAAAAGAGCCATCTTCCTGTGCTTTGAGAGGTTATGCTTTCTTACGGGTGGTGTAACTTGCTTTTGCTATTTTATAAAGATCCTTTTAATTCCACAAATTTGTGAAACTGAATCTCCTCCTCCCTCTCCCCATTCCTGATTAGAAGTGCAGCTACTTCTGTAGGTTAGCACCTTTGTTTATAAATTACGTAGAACTTTAGAAAGGTTTTACTGGTTGCCCAGAGTCTTATAAAGGAATTTGCATAGTTTTACTTAATTCTATTCCCCATGATTCCTTCCATCATCGTGTAGCGCTTATATGTTCTTTAATCGAAGTAAAGTTTCGTTGGACATAATTCAACACAAAAGCTTTTATTGGTAGTGATCATAATTTTGTTCTATTATAAATTGTTCTTTCTACAGCAAGCGGACAAGTGGTTTTGACATGGCACCTCCAGCTGCCACCACTTTGCCTGGTGCAGCAGGTCAGCATCTAGCCCTCTCTTATATGTGCATACCATGGTTTCATCTTGTTAGAAGCAGATTATTTAGTTATTACATCACAGAAATCTAGCATTTTTATTTCCTATAGTTTGTATTTATGTTTCTGTTCTTTATCGCACATTGTAAATTTTGTTTATACAATTGTTTATTACCAAAACTGAGAACAATTGTTGTGTTGTTGGCTGTTGTGTGTGGTTGTTTGTTTGTGTTTTTGTTTATCATTTGGGTAAAGAAGGCAATGTTGGGCTACATGTCCCACCGTGTTACCCTTCGGAGTTACTACTGTAGATTTTATGTTCAACGAGGAACCAATGCACCGATAAGCTGGATCTTGTTCGCCTTCAGCTGGCAACCATTGTTATATGGTAGACTTGCAATTGTTTCCCAAGCATCTGCAGTGGAATTTATTTCTTATTTTAGTATCTGAATGATAAAAAGTTATAGGTATGAAATAGGTTTTATTGCTTTGATTTTGTTAATTTTAAATTAGTATTATATTGATAATTTGTTTTAGCTTTTAAACGTGTTTCTTTTGATGCGTTCTTGCAACATTTTATGATGTTTTGGTTAGTCAATGCTTCATTTTGTAGTTACTTCTTTTCGTATGTTAAACATTGCAGGTCAACCGCCAAATGTTCCTCAAGCAATACCTGGAATGTTCCAGAATATGTTTCCTTTTGGAACAGCACAGGTATTTGTGATCACAATATTCTTTTCATGACTACTTTTTAAATTTATTTTAAATGCAACAAATTATTTTTGCATGACGTCATTCCCATTGCAACTTAAAATGTATTCTAATTGTTTAATCAGTTGGGAGCTCTTCCCTTGATGCCAGCACAAGCCATGACTCAGCAGGTAAATATAATACGCTCAATTTGTCATTCATTTTTGTTACATCTTTGGTAAGTTTTTTAATGTTGAATTAACTGAATATTCTGCTGCTTTTTACTATAGGCTACAAGGCATGCACGTCGAGTTTATGTTGGTGGTCTTCCCCCGCTAGCTAATGAGCAGGTTGTAACAGGATATATATATATATGCGTATATGTATACGAGTGTGTGTAGAAAAAGAGAGAGCATTCTTATTTTTCTTTCTTTTGTTCTATAATTAAATATTAGGCAAGATTATGTTTCCACCAAATGCCATGCTGGACAAACTTGATTTGATGCAACTGAAATTCCATTTTTTTAATTGTTTTTTGGTATCTTTTGTTGTTTGTATGCTTTATAGATCATTATTAGTTTACATGTGTTTCTTCTATTAATTTTCTTCCTTTCAGTTGCCATCCTGTATAGTTGTCAGCTTAGCCTGGTACGACATAGTGCCATCCTTTACGATGGTTTCCTCGTACCTCTTTTCACATTTCCCCCACAAGATACCGTGTCATCGGTAGATCTTTCTTGCTTTTTAAGTCTTGACAAACTAACTATATGCTTTTTGTTACTGGTTAATGACTGCATTAGATTTAGGGATCAGATCTTTCTATATTCTACCAGTTGTAAAGTGAGCTCAGCTAACTAATTAGTGCATCCATCTAAGTGTAGAGACAATTATTTTAGAAGTGCCCATTACTTGTATTTTAGGTTAATTGCATCATATAATATACTCAAAATTAGCTGAATTTTAAATATAAGATCATTATTGACTTTGAAAAAGTGAATTTGAGACATTTTAAAATCCAAAATTGATTCAATTCATATAATATTATTGAACAATAAATGTTATAATTAGTAGTAATTTTTAGGTAATTTACTATTCATCATTCTTTGACTAAAATTGAATCTATATCAATTTAGAGTTTGAAAGTGTCTGAAAATTGATTTTCAAAAAGGCAATAATTTTCTCATATTTTTGAACAGGGGAGTTATTTTTTCATTTTTTTTTTGTGGTGAATGTGATGTTGCTGGAATGAGGTTTGTCTGACAAAATTTTGACATGGTTAAAGGGAGCCAAAGTTGACATGGGTATTATTGTCTGACAAAATTTTGACATGGTTAAAGGGAGCCAAAGTTGACATGGGTATTATTAACCAACCTATAATCTCAATAAGGAAAGAGAAGAAGAAAAAGGATGGGGTCATTATTGAACAAGAATTTAAGCTTTTGTTTGCTTCTGAAGCTATAATTGGTATACAAATTTTTGTACAACATCCATTTTTTCCTTTGCTTTTAATTGGTACTTAGATCTCATGAAACAGCTGAAGAATATATGCCCTAAAATTTATGAAATCCTGGAAATCAAATTTAAGTACTGTATGGAATTAATATAGAGCATACTGAGAATGTAGATCGTATTGTTGGCTATTGTATAACCTCTCTCTTTGAAATATAATCACATGTCAAAATTTTAATATTTTATTTTCTCATATAATATTACCTTCTGTTTATATTTGAAGCAGACAATTGCAACCTTCTTTAGCCATATAATGACAGCAATTGGAGGAAATTCTGCAGGCCCAGGCGAGTTTATTTAATAACTTCTAAAGTAATATTAAATATATGTCCCCTTTACGGCTTTACCTCCCTATTCACAGGTTAATTTCAGACTACATCACCTAATATGGCATTTTGATCACAGGTGATGCCGTTGTCAACGTGTACATTAATCATGAAAAGAAATTTGCATTTGTGGAGATGAGAACTGTTGAAGAAGCAAGTAATGCAATGGCATTAGATGGGATTATGTTTGAGGCATGCTCAATTCTGACTTTATCTCGCTTTCCCTAATACCCCCTTTTTCTAATTTTATATCTAAGTTAATCAACCTTAGTGGAAATATTCTTCAAAAACTGGAGAGAACCATTTCCCAGTGGAAATATTATTCAAAAACTGGAGAGACTAAATAATTTTGTTGAATCTGTAAGGTATAATTTCCATTACATCTTAGTTTTGCATCAGTATTGTTTTTGAATAAAGAAATATACAGGAAGGATTTGAGCACTCAAAAATGTGCACATGAAAATTCAGAAAGCATTTTAATCAATAGTGTCTTTATGCTGTCATCAGTGCTCATCACTAAAAGACTTTATAGTTATCTAAGTAATATAGCCAAACTGTCATATTAAGCATTGGTGCCCGATATTATATGAGAATCAAGTTTCTGGGACTTCCTGATGGAAGGAGACTCAAATTTGTGGGCTGTACCTATCAGGTTGTTCGTAAATGGCTGTTTTAAGTTGGCACTTGATACGAGTTTGTTGCATTGTTCACACGATTTTCCTCACAACTTTGTTTTGGACATATTCTTGGTAATGTGTTGTTTTGTTGGACTACGATTCCTAACCTGATATGCTTCTTTTTTCAATCTTACTAGGGAGTTTCTGTGCGTGTCCGAAGACCTACAGACTACAATCCTTCGTTAGCTGCAGCACTTGGTCCCAGTCAACCAAATCCTCACCTTAACTTGGCTGCTGCCGGGCTTACACCTGGGTAAGTGGGCACTGTCATTGTTTTTCCTTTACAAATGTGTGCTCAAATGATGGTAACATATTATTGCTTTACGCATTAATGGAGGAATGAAGGAAACATATTATTGAATTTTACGTTCTTTATGTGCTCTACATCAATTTTTTTTGACCAAATGTACCTTAGTAGTTGAGAAATTAATATGAAATCTTCTCCTAGTTTGTTTATCAAAAAATAAAAGATCTTTTCCTAGTTCCCTCCGGCAGGCATGTCTGCAATATTTGTTTCGGATAACTGTAATACATTCTTACTTGTGTACTCTTGCTCTTCTGTGAGCTGGTTTGGTTTCACTTCATATTTTTGCTTTTTTAAATTATTCATATTATTGCAATAATATGATAATTGTGATTCTTGTAATAATATGAACAAGTTTTTTGGATTTTCGTATCTAAAATTGGTAAAAGAAGACAAATAAGCTGAGAATCTGTTTAAAATTTAAATTCACTTACTTGGGGACGGACAGCTTTAATTTGAAAAGGATAATCAAGTAACTGAAAAAGCAACCCCCCCCGCCCTCACTTTTGCTTTTCAGATTTTTTTTAGGTGCCAAAATCTGATTATTTGGAACAATATGCAGATTCTAAAATAGTTAAAAAACCAATACAGACAAGCTGTGTGTTTGGTCTTAGCTCTTTGTCTTGTCAAATTTTTTTTTGGTTTATGTTTATATGCATTAACTAATCAAATTTATACCTATCACAAGGAAAGATAAATTTCTCAAATTTATGTTTTAGTAGCACATTTGTGATCTGTTGTACTGATGTTGGATTCAACTGATAGTGGGATTGGTGGAGCTGAAGGACCTGATCGTATTTTTGTTGGGGGGTTGCCATACTACTTTACCGAAGTGCAGATAAGAGAATTGCTAGAGTCGTTTGGGTATGGCCTTAATTTGGGAACCTGATCATATTTCATTTAATGAATGCTGCATCAAGATATGTTACCTTTTTTAACGGTTACGTTCTAACTATAAGTATGGCTGATACAAACCCTTAACATATGCAGACCTTTGCGTGGCTTTGACCTTGTTAAGGATAGGGACACTGGAAATTCTAAAGGATATGGTTTCTGCGTCTATGAGGTGACTAATCTGATGTGAAGAAACTTTGTTTGCTGCTGTGAATACTGAAGTTACTGGTCTTAATAGTCTTTTCGATTTCTTGCATTGTAATTTCATTCGCTTCCTCTGTTCTAAACCTAGAGATAAATTTATAAAACGACGACTCATCAGGAAAGTTTAATTTTTCCAAACATTTGCTAGAAATTTAGTAGTGGTAACATAATCATACTCAATGTACAATTATAGTAACTTCCATTTTGCTTTATAGTTTTAACTAGAAATGTATCTGTAATTTGGAACAGATTAAAAAGGAAAGTGTATTTTTAATTTTAGAACAGAGGGAGTACTTGAATAAAGCCATGTCCAATATGAAGCTATGTTGTGGCAACATGTTTCCAAATATCTTCTGCTTTGTATAATTTTGCTTCAGAACTTTAGTAACCAGTTGTCTGTCACTGTTAATTTTAATACCTTAAAGGTGTACGGAGTTTTCCTTACAGATGCTCAACTAATGTGTGCCTTACCAGGATCAAGCAGCAACAGATGTTGCATGTGCTGCTTTAAATGGCTTGAAAATGGGTGATAAAACACTGACTGTTCGGCGCGCTACCATCAGGTTGGTGTTCAAGTAAAGTGCATGCTATGACTGGCATTTCAACTTTCCTACAGCCATAATATGCTCTTTTTCTGTAGTCGATACAGTTTATTCTGATCTATATGTTTCGGGTTAATTTATTTTTAGCCTTGGCTACAAGGAACTAGGATGAGAGGTAGTCCATTCATGTAGTCTGTCGTCATTTTCTAATATATATATTTTTATTATCCAACTTCAAGTTGCAGCAGTATATTTTTGTAGCATCCTTTTACTCCTTCCAAATAATAATATGGGTTCTAGAATAAGGTCTCGAATTATTTTTAGATTTGATCAAAAAATTCTTTTAGTATTGAGTGGCTGTGAGTTTTCTGAAAGAAACACGAGGCTGTCACTTATGTCTATGCGTCACAACTTTTTGCGAATTTAATTTCTTTATATTACTTTTCAAAAGATTTAATTATAAATTATATTCTAGGCAATTAGGTGATTATGGGATGCTGTGTCTTTGATTAGTGGCTCTATTTTCCCTCTACAGATTTGAGATATTTTTTAATTTGCACTACTACAATTCTAATTAATTTATAGCGTATACAGTAATTTGGTGGTGGGGAAGGTTCAGGAGGTGTTGTGAATTCTAACTGGGGGCAATCTGGTTGGATTTATTCGAATTCTGTTGTGCTTCTGAAAAATGGTTTGTCATTGCAGATACTTCTAAGAGTTGATAAATGTGATGTTTTCAGTAATTGTTTCCTTAATTATAAATTGCGAAATAGCCTTGGCTAACATGGTTGTAAGCTCATTTTCATGGCCTCACTTGGTTGAAATGAATCTGGTTGGATTAATATGAATGTGTTGTGTTTTTGAGAGAAATATTTATCAGTTCTTATACTTGTAAGACGCTAAGACTTGAAAAGTGCGTGATATTTAGTTTTAATTTTAAACTCAGTGACGCCTTTCATCCCAACTTGGGAAGGCTAAAAATAAATACCATATAAAAAGCATAAAAGTAGAAAGATAAGAAACTAAAATTAATTAAAATTAAAATAGATAAAACTAACAGAAAAAATAAATAAATACATTTAAAATTCCGGAAAATTAATTATAAAAACCCATATATAATAAAGTACAACATACATTATACAAACACACACACATACATTAAACAAAAGCAAAAAGGTCGTAACACCTAATTGACATCTAATATGTGATTTGCATTCCACTATTCGCTGGGATAAGTCCTATGTTATCTTTCTACTCCTTTAGGTCTCTTTGTACTCTCCCAAGTAATTTGCTGCTTAGCCCCCACTCCTTATCATATACTCCTGAAAGAAAAATATTCTTCTCCCGAGCATATAGGCTTTCATTGAATATGACCGAACGACTTAATGACCCAAAAAACCCGTGATCTTTACAATTTTTTTCAATTTAACCAACGTGCTTTCTTTCTTTTTTTTTCACAAAAAAACTTTTGAATTCTAATAATTGAACAAAAAATACCCTTGCGGGTGAAGGATTTTGTTTTCTTTAGCAGTGATGGTTCTTGGTGCTTCGTGGTGCTTAGATTTGTCTAGGGATGGGGCGGGTTGATTTCTCTTTTTATCCCTCTTTTGTATCCCTCTTTTGTTTAGCAATCGGAGATGGGGATGATTAATTTCACAGCAATGGAGTTTGAATAGGCCAGCTAATGATTTCCCCTAGGAACCATGGTAATTGTGATGATAAGCAAGGAAGATGGTGATGTTGGGTCTGCTGGTTTGGTTTGAACCGTGTATGTGGTTCTGCTAATGGCGATGGAGAAATGATGTTTAGTAAGGAAGATTGTTGATGTAGTCTTTCTTATTATTACCTTTTCATTTTTTAAATTCATTAAAAATAGCTAATTAAAAATACTGATTTAGCTGATATAATTATATTATTTTTAGTACAAAGCTTATTAAATTGGTTTACCCTCTTAATCTGTTAAAAAATAATAATTTAAGTTACCAATATTTAGTTTATCCAAAATTAAATTGTTTGATAGCACAAAATAATTATAATATTATTTATTTTACATGTCATATGTCACGTGTCAAGCCACATCAGTATTGGTTACACATCATATGCCTTGTAGGATTTCACATTAGCCTTAGCTAACCATGATTTATTTCAGATTGGTTTCAAGGGCACTTTTTGTCCAATTATTAGAGTTGAAAGGTTTTTTGTGGATAAAAAAGAGTTCGTAGGTTAAATTGAAAAAAAAGATGTAAAGCTCAAGGTTTTTTGGGTCATTAAGTCGTGACCAAACTATCTCAATTTATGTACTCATCTTTTCCTCATTCTGTGCTATCCAAATTTTGAATATTCATTTTTTCTAAACTTATCCATCCTTGTACGGTTAAACATCCCTCTTAACAATTTCATGTCTGCCACTCCCATCTTATGCAAATATTGTTTCTTAGCCACGATAGATTTAGCTCCATATAACACTGTCGGCTTCACCGTTGTCCTAAAAAACTTTCCATTCAACTTGGCTGAATATGGATTCATTTCATAAAGTGATGTTTAATGTTAATTGTTTTCCTTAATTATAAATCGTGAGAGATCCATGAATGACATTATAATAATTCTCATTTGATGATATAAAGCTCATTTGCATCACCTCACTTCTTGCTGCAATCATATTTTACAGCAATGGGCAGGTGAAGTCAGAACAGGAGATTATTTTAGCTCAGGCGCAACAGCATATTGCTATACAGGTAGAACCTTGGTGTTAGCTTTTAGAATTGTCATTCTTCACTCATCCGTAAATTTGGCTAATACGAATCTTCGGGTTGTAGAAAATGACCCTGCAAGTTGGTGGTGTCAATTTTCCTGGAGTAGGTATAGGACCAATGGATGCTACCGTGACTCCAACTAAAATCTTATGCTTAACTGAGGTATTTTTCTCAAAGTAATTTTGTTGATCAATAATAATAACAAATAAATAACCATATGTCATTAGTGCTGACCTTATATCCCTTTTGTGGTTATATGAAGGTGATTACAGCTGATGAACTGATGGATGATGGGGAATATGAAGAAATACTAGAAGACATGAGGGATGAAGGAGGGAAGTTTGGTATACACACTTTTCCTGTAGTTTCTTTTTCTTTCCTTAATGCCTACCCTTAGTTTATACAGCATGTATTGTGAATTATGGATTCTTTTCACTTTTGACATATGCATCAAAACTTAGAAGTGGTTCTCAATAAATCGAGAAATAACCAATTTAGTATTTGCAGAGAAACAGATGTTTATATCATATCATTTTTGTGGCAGAAAACCACGTCAAGTTTTTGGTTTGCAATAGAACAGCCTCATAATTGTTTCATTACAAGTATATGTGTGTATATATACATATACATTGCTACCTTGTCCTCAAAAGAATGTCTAAAGTACGCTTTTCACGGATATGAAGAAAATTAAAGTTAAATTGTGTATAAAATAAGTTCAAAATCTACCCCTAGTGGACCCCAAATAAGTATACTGAGTGGTTTTGGTTCTTAAACTAGTTGACGTGCTTTTGAGGATGGAGGTAGTGATATAGTTTTGGCGAGAAATGCTTTCATATTCAATCTATTTTTTTGTCGGTAAGTTGCACTCAGTCATATTCCATCTTTCACTTGCTATCTTTGCCATAACGATTGAAACCTGGCCGAGCTTTAGCTTTTCATATAATTTATAATGATGCACTCCCATTGTAGGACATAGACAAGCAGCCTGCTTACAGATCTTACTTGTCCAACTCTAGCTATAGTTTGTGCTGCCTCCTTTGCCATAATTTGCAGATTGTCTACTGCATTTGGAGTTTTTCTCAAATGTTGTCTCGGTAATTGCATTATGATTTTTATATTGATGATCTAATTCTATGAGAAAAAAAAATTGTTGGTGAATATTGTAGGAGAGTTGATAAGCGTTGTGATTCCACGACCAAGCCCAAGCGGAGAGCAGATTCAAGGTCTTGGGAAGGTACATTAGTTTATTTTGAACTTCAAATTTCTGTCTGAGCATAGTGTATTAGACCATAGTTTCTTTCCTTTCCTCTTTATCAAACAATATAAAAACTCTGGAAGCATCAAGTGTGAAGCTTCTGGTTAAATGGTTATCCCATATATTAACTCACAAAACAGTTGATCAGAGTAAATCTTGGCATCCAACAGGAGAGTGGAATTTTCTTGATTGCCAGATTGCAAACTTTTGAAAACATAACTGCATTTGAAGTATCTAACATATATACACAAGAGTTATATAGGGAGGAATAAGAGGATAGAAGCACTTCAATGAAAGACGTTCAAGACGGTAGCATTTCATTTAAGCTATAGACTCTCTACTTAGGGACTAATTCATTTGCCCTTCATTTTATTTGGGAGCTTGGTAATCTTTGCTTTGCAAAAAGTAATATTGAATTAAATTGCATCACTGAAGAAAGTTAATATGAGAGGATTATGTACTACCAGTTGCCAAGAATTGTTAATGAACAATTCAAAATGGAGAATCAGTTGTACCTCCCTTCCCTTTTAGAGAGTTTCCTTAGGAAGTTAAAGGAACAATTTGATGTGGATGATTGGATTTAAATCTTTCTGATGCAGGTGTTCTTGGAGTATTCTGACACTACCGGTTGTTCAAATGCGAGGGATGCTCTTAGCGGCAGGAAATTCGGAGGCAACAGTGTGACTGCTGTCTATTATCCAGAAGACAAGTTCTACAATAGAGACTACGGGGCTTAGGACTTTTGCAGCACATCTTTTGATTTAGGTCTCTTTCCCATGTATAGTAGGTAATTTTTACCTGTTGTTATGTGGACAACATTTTCTTTTGATCAGGAGCTGAAAGCATTGTGTGTTTGTAATTTTATGTTACAAAATCAAAATACTTTGATATTGTTTTACCGTTATTGTTTTCGTGTTCTTTTAATGAACAATTACAATCTATAATGAAAACCCACCCATTGAGACAATTCTCCTGGGAATTGCTAATTATTGAAGAATTTGTTATTGTCCAAGTCATTTATAAACTATTTTGGGGATGTTTGCTGCATGTGTAATGCTGCTACCCTACCTTTTAATTAAAGACGGAAGATTCCCTTTGGTGTCCCATAACGTTAATATCGATCGATAGATAGATAGATAGATAGATAGATAGATAGAGTTCTTATTATTGTAGGTA
Organism: Hedera helix; assembly: GCA_947179155.2. Classification (NCBI taxonomy): domain Eukaryota; kingdom Viridiplantae; phylum Streptophyta; class Magnoliopsida; order Apiales; family Araliaceae; genus Hedera; species Hedera helix. The sequence goes on from OX359278.1 coordinate 8,986,045, forward strand.
TATAAACTCTTTTGCTTGGTCGATCTTTTTCTTCTAAAATTATAATTTAGGTTTACAAATGATAAATATTTACACGAAATTTTTTATTATACTTTTTTAATAAGAAAAGTTGGTGCCTGCCTGACCGTGTTTTAGAGAAATCTCAATTTTTAATTAAACAGATAATCAAAAACAGGAGAATTGTAATAATATACCCTAGACGATATCTGAATTTCTACCATTTAGTTTTTAGGCAACATAACACTTTATACTATGTTATATACTTCAAATTTATGTTAGTTTTGGTCCAATAAAAGTATAAGAGGATTATGGTTTAATTTTATAATTATTTGATATTTATTAGAGGTGAGATGAGATATTCTTTCATTCCAATTCATATTAGTATAAATATTATTAAAATATATATTAATTAAATATTTTCTAAATTTAAAAACATTTTTATCTCTAATCCGAATTGAAAATGGGAAGATTTTTTTTCCCTATTTAAATTAGTGTAAATAGTATACAATTTTTTATCAATTACTCCATCTTTTTCATTATATAGGTCATTTTAGAAAAAAAAAATTCTTTCCAAAATATAAAACGTTTTACATATATTAGGAGAAAAAATCTAATCATTTCTTACTTTACCATTAAAGATGGAGTAATTGAAAGAGAGGAGGAAGATGAGTAATTAATTAGTACATAAGTAGTAGTGAAATTTCAAACTAACATTACTTACCTAACACTTAACATTAATATTAATGAGATTTCTTAATATGTGAAACTATGACTTAAACGACCTATATCATAGAAAGAAATGAGTAATTTTTAAAACATCATATCTCTAATAGGAATAATAAAAAGAAAGATTCCTTTTATTTTCTATTCTTATCACTTATAAATTCACAAACAACAATTCACTTTTATTAAATCTCAATAGATTCCACAAATAAAGAGCAAAGAATTTCATACAATGAAAACATTATCGAGATATGATTGAGAAAGAAATATATGAAAAATAATAATGTTTGAAAAAATAACAAACACATCCAAACACCGATAATTCAATGAAATTTGATATTGACGACTTGAAAGGTATATATTTGAAATTTATAAGGTCTAATATTTATAATGTGTTTGCTAGTCTTGAGTTTAGTACACTATTTTTTTTTAATTAGATTGTTTAAAAAATATTTTATTGTCATATGTATGACTTGATTTTATTTATAATTAGTATTGTATTTATTTTGTTCTCTCACTTTTTATTAAGACTGAATTGTTACAATAAACATAAATCAAATAAAATTCACTCATAAAAAATGTTATCAAGTAATAGTTTAGAAATAAATATTCGAGAAATGTAAAATTAAGAATACATGAAGACGAAAAGAATATCGTCTAAAAAATAATAAAAAAGTGTTTACAATAAAATCAAAAAATACATATATTATTCATCAATAATTATTATATATGTTATTTTTAATAATTTTATTTATTTTATATATCTTAACAAATTTATATATAATAATTTTATTAAAATATTAAAATATCAAAAAAATCTCTTTAACATATCACGCATCCCAAGCATACCGAGAAGTTATTAAGTGGTCACGGGACACCGCCACGTGATACTCTAGACCACTAACATGTTATTTTAATCTGTTCAATAGATTATTTTATTATATATATTAAAATGATAATATATGAGTGATTCTAAGATATCAGGTACGACCATATGATAATTTTTCATACCATACACGTGCCATGTAAGCGTTATCAATGAGCATTTATTGGGACGGGAAAAAGGAGAAGGGTATGCCATGCAACTGTTTTATCCGTAATTATTACTACTACTTATCAATCAACACAAATGGTCCAAAAAGGAAAAAGATAGATAATATGACCCTTCTGATTTTATAGTTACTTATTATCATTTGTAGTTTCAAAATTTAAATTTTAAAACCTTACTTTTTTTTTAAATTAAAATATATTCTCACAAATCCGATTTAATTGCCCTCTCGATCCACAAAGATCAAGATTAAATGAACGATACGTATTAGCAAACAAAGTCACATCCTCGCAGCCCGAAGGGTCATATAACTTACCTTTAGAACATAACTTAATATTTTTTAGGTTATTAGCATTTACGGCACTAGAATTTAATGTATTTTTAAAAGTAACATATCATTTTTGTTGTATTGTATTTGAATCTATAATATTGAATTTATAAATTAAATAAATAATGTTTGAAATAAATAAATAACAAGCTCACCAGTTTCATACAAAACACGGACGACATGAATAATAATTTATTATATTAATAATTAAAAAATAATTATGATTTCAAGCGCATAGTTGTAACTGTTATATAGTTAAATATTTATTCAAATAACTAATGATTGAATTATATATTGTAAGTTCTTTCAATCAATTATTAAGCTAAATATTTAAATGGATTATTGTAGATTTATTTAGTTATGCTTATGAAAAAAATAATAATTTTAATTTTATTTAAGTTTACAATGAAATTCTGTGACGACCCCGAATCCGGGTTCCTTGAACCTCGGATCCGGTTCAACACTAGTACTACCTTTCCTTATTTATTGTTCATGAAATTCAATAGTATTATAATTGCTAAATAATCATTTATTTATAATTTCACAACATCTATTTCTATTCCAGAATCACAATCTTTACAAATTCCTAGTATGTCTCACTATCAGATATGATACAACATTCTATTACAATCAATTTGAGTATCTAAGACTCATAATACATACCAACCAATTCTTATACTACACAATTATTTTACCTGTCCAATTCGGACTGATATCTACAATAGTCGTACTAGACTTTCAGTGAATGTAATATGCATTCCTATTTCTTGATCCTTATCAAGACTTCAAATACTTGTACTATCTGAAAATGTTGGTTTAAGCAAGAGTGAGCACGACGGCTTAACAAGTTTAACAGTTACACATAACACATTACATGTTTCACATATACTCTGCAATTTATACTTACATCATGCTTTTTATGCATTTCAGTTTATGTCATACTGCTCATGCATCACATATAACATCTAACATTTCATGCTTCATGTTTTATATGTAATCATACCTCATGCATATCACAATTATCATCAATATCCTTCTATTAATAATTTAATATCACATCATAGCATGTCAAGACACATAGGAGTAAGTTCTGAAAAACTTGTCTGGTCGCTTCTACCATTTACGCTTATTTGCGTCATTTGCTCAACCTACAATTTATATAACAAATTGACATAATCATTAGCTACCAGGACTTTTAATTAGTCTTAACTTAAGACCTTAACTTCAAATTATTAACTCTTAAAATGTCCGACAAACGAACTCTTAAGTTCTGGACAAAACCTTAGTCCAAATACAGTTTGGACATATCAGGCATGCTTTACCAACTTACGCTTTCATTATACAATCTTCGTACGACCCACTTTTAATAAGTTGTCTAAATTAGTCACAAATTAAATGGACTATTTACATTGGTTTAATTCAATTAAACTTTTTTCTTTTACATAACTTAATGATTCGGACATTTAACAATGTACCAAATACCCCAACATATTATCTATCTTTGATAATATACCACTAAGTTCAAATATTATTAACCATTTAATAATATTTTAATCTTTATTAATATTATTAATCATTTAATAATATTTTAATCACTCATTAATATTATTAACCATTTAATAATATTTTAATCATTCATTAATAATATCAACCATTTAATAATATTTTAATCACATATTAATATTATTAACCATTTAATAATATTTTACTCACTTATTAATATTATTAACCATTTAATAATCACTCATTAATATTATTAACCATTTAATAATATTTTAATCACTCATTAATAATATTAACCAGTTAATAATATTTTAATCACTCATTAATATTATCAACCATTTAATAATATTTGACTCACATATTAATATTATTAACCATTTAATAATATTTTAATCACTTCTTAATATTATTAACCATTTAATAATATTTTAATCACTTATTAATATTATTAACCATTTAATAATATTTTACTTATTTAATAATGTCATTAATTATTTAAGAACATTTTCATCATATATAAATGTTATTACACATTTAATAACCTTTTAATCTTATACTAATATTATTCATCATTTAATAATATTTTAATATTTTTCACATATTACCAATAGTTAACTTTTTAATTGTGTTAACTTTAGTCTTTATTTTATACATTTAGATACCATTAAGTCACTAATAAACTCTACATATATAGGTTTGGTATTCAAACACATTCATTTTACAAGTATTTCAACTTGAATTTCCACTAAAAACTCGACCCGGGCTGACCCGACCCGACCCGACCCGGATGTCTAAAACTTGTTTCTGGCAGAATGTTTGACCGCTGCGGCGGTAGTACAAAATTTTTGAAACCCTAATTTGAGGACTGCCCGACCCTCTGACGCTCCGACAGCCATAACGTCTTCATTTTAAAACAATTTGAGGTGATTCTTGAGTTCATTCTCATTAGAATTTCCCCCTTTACAATTTCTCTTTGTATCACAAATCCAAATTCCAAACGGAGCTAAGCTTAAAATCCCTCACAAGGACAGAATGAAAACTAGTTCCATAAATCCTTGGTTCGATTGGTTCAAACATGATGCTACAAGCATTAGTTGCTAGACCATCATGTTTTATGACTCTACATACATCATATACATATCATACCTCATATATAACCTCTCTAGATCAACATTTAACAACATAAAATAGAAAGGATCTAGGTTAAGAAATTTTTTCAACCTTTACAAGAAAATCTTCTTCTTGTCATAGCTTGCTAGGACTCCTCCTCTTCCTTCTTCTTGATCAAACCCTCTACCTTTTTAGAATGAACTCTCAAGCTATCACACTCCAACCCTTAGTGAAATATGAGCTCTCACTTCTCTTTAGAACCTCTCTCTTGAACTCTTACAAAATGACTAGCAAAACATAACAAATGGGTGGAGCATGCTATTTATAGCACTCTCTTAATTACCATCAACTTTTACTAATCAACCAACCTTAGTCAAATTAGGAGCTAACCTAAATTACTATTTGATTAAATGACCCCTTGAATGACATCCATCAAGCTAGCTACAAGTTATTGGTTGAGTACTTTAAAAGCAACACAAAAACCACAAGTCACCCATGTGGGACCCTACAAATCTCAGCAAAAATGCCCCTTTTTGGCTCCAAAATTCAATTATTTTTATCTTATATACATATATATACACCTTTATATGTATACATCCATATATATATATATATATATTGACCAACCATTTGACCATGTATTGGGCTCCATATTGGGTCATTTAATTAAATTCAATTGGACTTTGAATTATCATTGTTTGGACTCAATTTAATTATTACATTGGGCTAACATTACATACCCTATGTTACATTTAATTAAAATAAGCATTGATTAGCTTAATTATTACTTGGATCAAGGCTTAATACATTGACCAATGTTTATTTAATTACATGGACTACTAGGTTAATTTATTTGACCTAGTTTAATACCTTAATTTGGACCTATAATATAATCCAATTAGACTTGCTACTTAAGTCCATTGGACTACATAATTGAGTTAGTCGATTAAATCACTAACACTTAATATATCTTGGGTTTATTTTATTAAAACCCTAATGCTCATACATACTAGTACTTCAAATTGATTCAACAAACTATAACTTTTCAAACAGTCCGTACCACCGCTGCGGCGGTGATTACTACCACTACTATTTTGAGGTGAAAGATGTACGATTTCAATCAAAAAACAAAGAGGAGAGAAAGTGGGAGATTGTACTTTAATTGGTGCATTTTGGCTGTTGAATATAGTGGGTTGGTTTGAACTTTAATCCCAACTCTAACATACACAGAGAGTGTAAACTCTATAACTTATTTGAACAGTTTAGCAGAGAGAAAATGAGAAGAGCAGTGACAATGAACTTGTACTTTAATTCTTTTTCAGTGGTTCCTTTATTCGATTTTGTCGAAAGAGATATGAACATTGATAGTGTTAATATCAATATCATGGAGAAAACAAAGAAAAATATATTTTTAATTTTAGTTTTACCTGTTGTCCATTGTTGCCGTGTATTTTTGCAGCTCTTATGTATATGTTTATTTCATTGTGTACATGCATGAGAAAACATTGGTTTAAATAGTAGGAGAAAATTCATACGAATTTGAAATACATGAAACCTTAACGGGGCTGCATGTATTTGTAGTTATGATATTTTAATGTGTATTATACATGTATACATATATTATACATTGCATCCTGATTAAACAGGAAGTAATAATACCAATCGAGTTAATTCATCGATTGGAATCAGTTAACTCGTTTTAATTAATGATTAAATTCGGATTGTCATTCATTGATTTTAATTTATCTTATTTATTGCTTTTATATATAAGAATTGATATATCCTTGTGTGCGTAGCTTAAATGATGATGCTGTTCTTCTAGATCATGGACTTGAGTAGACGGCAATGAACAGTTCCTTATTAATATTTGTGGAATGTTATTTCGCTGTCATATACCAGAGTATATTTTCCGTAGAGTACTCCAATCTTTGGATTTTCTATTTGCCAGGATGAGGAATTGACATGAGGTGATGTTGAGTTGTGCTGGTAGTGCATGGAAAAAGATATTACTGTTGCAACCGACCATATCTTTTGTTGAAAAAAAATCAGCTACAGATGTGTTACTGTTGAATTAAAACCACATTTGGTGTTTTAAAGCATATATAATGGATAATATTAAAAATCTTAAATTTTTTATCAAAAAAAAAATAAAATATCTCGAATAATGTGAAATGATTTTATTGGTTTAGTACATGTTTTGTGATTGCCCATGTAATAAAATATTATTTATCTAATTTAATATTATATTTGAGACCTCTAATACCCTAACATTACTTTAAAAAAATAACCCACCTTCTGTACTACTTTTAATAATTATATAAAACATATTAAAAGTTATAGCTTAGTGGTAAGTTTTTTCTGAGTTTTCTCTGTAGTTTCAATCTCTTATATATATATATATATATATATATATATATATATAACTTGTTTGGATTTATGACTCAATCCTCCATGATGCAATGAATATACTTTTGACTTTTTCTTATTTTTTCTTCCCATTAAACTATAATTCTGTAATGTAGACATTCCATGTATTGATTTATTTAATGTAGCATGCATCTTATTATAATCTATTGTACGGCCGGTCCTTCTGACTTTTTATGTATTTTTGGACCATAAAATAAGTTTTGAGCATATAATAATATCTCTTCCTAATGTAGTGGCAAAGAACTAATTACGTGATTTATATTTGGGGTTTGCATAGCCAATTTCACTTGCATATGTTGACACGGTAACTTGTTATTGTTATTTAAATAATTTAAATTTTATTGTTATTTTTTTAAAAATTTAACCGTGTATTTCAGGCGTCCCCTTGTTATTAGTTATTACGATTGGTATGCAGTCTGTTATTAGTTATTACAAAATTTAAAATATTTTAACTATTTGGACCGTTTCAAAAAAAAAGTACGGTGACACACCTCACCTATAACAAGCACAGAGTATTATTATACTTATAAAGAATTATTATAAAAAATAATTTATAAAATAAGGTGTCAAAATATAATTACTGAATAATTTATAATCATAAGTTTAATAATTATAATCAACTATAAGTATACACAACATTCTTTATCTCCTTTTATAATAATTCCTTAGTCACTAAAACATTATTGAGCAAGCACAATAGCAACCCACTGATGCAAGTGGATAGTTTAGATAATAAAAGATTACGAAATTAGTTCGGTGCGTTTATTTTGAATAATAATAATTTGCTGAATAATTGAATCGGTCAAATTTTTAAATTGAATAATTAAGTCTATTTTATTTGACTGAATGAATAAGTCACAGCTGAATGACGTAAAAAAATAAATAAAAAATATTAACTATTATATTAAGTAATATTAAATAAATTTACAATAATTTAAAATTTTTCAGAGTGGTAAAATAGTAAAAAAATATTATTTAGATATTTCAGACACGTCAATTGTCAAATAATTTTTTTCATTAAGTATTCAGAATTCTGTTTTATTTAAATTACTTAAATATTCAAAAATATTTCATGTAATTTTTATTAAACACCCCTTTACTGAATCAACACTATTCAAATTTTGTAATGGCATTCAAATTTTTACCAAATAATTTTCAAATCTTATCGATCTAGATCAAGGGCTATTTAGCTTTATTAGACCACAATCAAACACCTCCTTAGTCGGTTGAGCGGGAGGCTAGTACAATAAGGGAGGGAGATAGGAGAGAAATTGTTAGAAGTTGTAAGAACAGAGACCATGTCTAATCAAAGTTTTGCAGTTGTATACACACCCACAATTTTGGATAGAGAAACACATACATATATATCAATATTATTAAGGGCAAATTGTCAATTATCTCCTTTCAAGTTATCGATCATTTTTAAAATCGTCCTTAAAATGCATTTTTAATCAATTTAATCATTAAAGTGATATTTTTTTATCGCTTTTTTAACCAAATTTTACACTTCGGCTTGACCCATTTTTCAAAGGACTAATTTGACTTTTGTTATATTCAGATATATTACATATATTATTAAGATAAGAGATTTTTGAATAAATTTTGAATTTGATTAATGTCTTTACCATTATTTATAAGTATTTTCATAATAATACACAAATTAAAAATTAAAATTCATAAAAATAAATTCAAACTTAAAAAATATAACTAAAATTTTGAAAATTAATTTTTTTTTTCTTTTTGAAAGTTAATGTAATTATTATTCATGTTATGAAATCATTAGGCTTTAATATAAAAGAAAGAAACATACTTTATAAAAAATATTAAAACATTTCAAAAAATAAATAAAGTTTATATAATTAAAAGGTAAAAAAGTAAAATAGCAAACAAAAACGAAATTCAATTCCTTCATCAGTCCCCATTCATTTTTTCTCTTAGATCTGATTTTTTTCTCTTCCTTTTTTTGTTTAAATCTAGTTCATCTTCAACTACTTCATCGACCCCCATTCATTTTCTCTCTCCTCCTATATATATATATATACAAACAACTTCTGCACACTCCCTTTATATTCAAACCGAAAAAAGGCTCTGCTCCTTTTCACTTCACTTAACATCATCCCAAAACTTCACAAAAAGTGGGAATTTCATCAAAATTTCACAAGGGTATGCCGATTATTTCAGTGCCTAATTCAAATCAGTTTGGAATTAATTTTCTCCTTAAACCCATTTTCTTACACGGGTTTTCTGGTTCATTGCATCTAGTTTTGTTGCTTGTTTTATTTCTCTCATGGGTCTGCAGCAAATGCGGGAGTAATCGCAATGAGGGTCAAAAACAGAGTTTTTGGGGGCATTAGGTTATCCTATTACAGAATGGTCTTGTTTTGCAGTTTGGGTTTGTCAGTTCTTAATCTGGCTCTTTGTTTATTGAACAATTTTTATTGGTATAGAAATGGATGGTCTGAAGAAAAGATTGTAGTAGTTTTGGATTCAGTAGTCAAAGCGCTTTCTTGGTTAGCTATTTGTGTTTATTTGCACACTCAAGTCTCTAAATTGCGTGAAGTATACAGTACCCATTTGTGTAGGTTTTGAATTTCTTGAGAAGACGAGATTTGTGTTGGAATTCCGTTAAAGAAGATGAATTATTTTTTATTTTATTTTTGATTGAAAAAATTAAATAGTTAGGAATTTGGCGGATGAAGAGAGATATGGGATCTGGTAGATGAAGATGAACTAATTTTTGTTTTGTTTTGTTTTTATTGATTTTAATTAATTAACAACATTTGAAGTGTGTTAATTTTTTCAACAATATGTTTATTTTATATTTAAGCCTAGATTTAATGATTTCATTATATGCATAATAATTTTAATTTTCAAAATTTTAGATTATATTTTTAAAATTTGAATAGTTTGCTTATATTTTAATTTCTAATTTGTATATTCTAGTATCGGCAATACTTATAAATATACATATATATATATTGTACATATATGGTATATGTATGTTTAAAATATAATTTTAATTTTGTATTTTGAATATTGTTAAAGACAATTTTGTCTTTAATAAATTGGGTTGGGTCGAATTTTGGGCGAATTTCAATAAATTCGATTATAAGGAATTGAAACGATAAAAAATATCACTTTAAAGACTAAATTAAAAAAAAAAAAACTTTAAAGACAATTTTAAATATAGATAATAACTTGAAGGAACATAAGTGACATTCACCTATATTATAAAGCGTGGGAAAAAGTTGGTAGGATGAATCTCTCTATACACGAGATTAAAGAAACAATTGTTGAAAAGAAACTGATTGAATATTAAAAACTGAAGCTAACACAGGACGTAAAAGAACCAAATTTTGAAGCTAACACAGGAAGTAAAAGAAACAATTTTCGAAGCTAACACGTGGTCTTATTTACAGATTAGCATTCTTATCCATTTATCATTATTCTCTCTCCTCTTCCATTAAAGCTTTTCATAATTCTTCTCTCTCCTTTTCCATTAACGATTTTCCTCTACAAAATTCATACGTTCTTCTTCTTTACCAACTCACTCTTATTTCCACGATTTAGCCACTCACCATTATTTCCGGCCTCATCCTTTTCTACCTTTCCGGCATCATCTTGGTCGGCTCCATCATCGGCCTCGTCGTCACCATCGTCGGCATCATATTTTCACGTTTATCGTGAAACACACCCTCCTCCTCCATTTCTAAAACAACATTTAGAGAGAGAAAATGACGAGAAGACTTTTTTCAGACGCCGCTGCTTCGTTTGGTTACCGTTATATTCTAATTTGGTTACCTTGGTCTGAAGGTTTGGCAACCAACTTCAAATACGTACATTCTAAGACTTTTTTTGAATGTGATGCAGTTGGTAGCCAAACTTTCATACCAAGGTAACCAATTCAGTTTTATTAGGTTACCAATTTATTTTGAATGTGATTTAGTTGGTAGCCAAACCTTCATGCAGTTGGTTGTCAAACTTTCATGCAGTCGGTTGCCAAATCTTCAGACCAAAGTAACCAATTCAGTTTTATTAAGTTACAAATTTATTTTGAATGTGATGCAATTGGTAGCCAAATATTCATACAAAGGTAACAATTTTAGTTTTTTTGAGTAACCAAATCGTCAAAAAAGATTTGAGAAATTGGTTACCTCCATACTAGTGTTTAGTTACCTCCATACTAGTGTTTGGTTACCTAGATTTACTGCAACAAAAAATCGACATAATAGTGTTTGGTTACCTCCATAATAGTGTTTAGTTACCTCCATATTAGTGTTTGGTTACCTGGAGAAATCGAGAAATCCAACCATGAACGTGAAGACGCTATTGACTTGACGCCACCATGAGCTTATCAGCAATGGTGTAGAAGGGTTTGACGGTGGTTATGATGGCGTGATCATTAACACCACCATGACGGCGCCGACCATTGACATTGGTGTAGAAGGGATTGACGGTGGTTTCATTGACGGTGGTTCCATGAACGGAAAGAAGTGTTTGCATCTTCTTCTTTTCCCTTGAAGAAGAAGATGGTTTATATATATATATTTTCATCAATTGAGAAAATAGAGGAAAGAGAAAGTGGCAGAGGAAGTTTGGAGAAGATGAAAGAAAAAAAGAATTTTAAAGATATATGGTATAATTAATTTTTTCTAGTTGTACTTTTTTTTGTAATTATTTTATTTGTGCACTAATCTTGTAATTTGTTACTAATTGTTGTATATTCCTATAAAAAGCCCTTGTATATTTGTTGATGGGATTGACCCATATCCATTCGAATTTATTTATTTATGTTCAATCCATTTATTAGTGACCCATTAATAGTCCAATCGGTAAAATAAGTTGTGGGTTGTATATTTCTTTATATATGTTCTATCTATATATTACTGACCCATTAGTAATCCAATCCATTAATGACCCTCAACTCATTTAATTTTATTTATTATCGATTAAATTAACCCATTTGCCACCTCTAGTTTGATAGATTTTAAAACATTTTGTAAAATTATTTTTAACATTGACCTATACCAAGACCAAATCACAAAACATATCACGATTGATTTTGCTAATATTTTGTTTAAGATATTAGCCTATAAAAAGCTTGAAACAAATTTGTTTAAGGTATTTGAGTTATTTTTGCAAAACTTTCTTCAAGTTGGTTTTGGTATTCAAACGACTATATTTTTAATTATGGAAAAATTATTTTTAGAGTAGATTTTCTTCCTTCTCATAATTAGAGGACTTAAATTATTAAATAAGATTTAAATATTCTTTATCTTTCTTATCTCAATTAATCTTGTCACCTTAAATCTTGAAATTGAGTTTTAAATAATTATAGAAGTGGTTAATATATTATGCAATAATTTAATTGGGTTTCTAAAATTAATATAGAAATGATTTAAATGCTAAAATCTTAATTATTCCTAATTTAAATAAGTTGCCCATCTGTTTGGTAATTGGTCAAATTAATTGGTACATTCTTTTCATAATAAAAGATGTTGATTAAACTGATTCCATAAATAAAGATGTCTAATTGATTGGAGCTGACAAATTGATTCAATATTAAAAATGTCCATTGATTGGATCTACTAGTATAAACCGAAGCTCTCCATTATTTAAAATTGATATGGATCCTGTCTTAAATTTAGCAGTATGATCTCATTATCTTAATTGGAAGAAATCAGTTTGGGAGTAAGATTTGGATATTCTATTATCTCCATAATAATAATAACAAGTTGTAATTAAAGTGAATCTTACTTGGATAGACCTACTTTATGAATATGTTCTCATCTTGGCTAATAGACAGTGTGATTGCAGTATGATCAAAGGTTAACGTTTATTTAATCATTAAATCGATTGCTTAACATGCTCTCTAATTAATTAAGTCTCCAACAAGTATATTCCGTGTTTATTTCAAACTGTCATATGGAGATTCTCAAAATCAATTTTGTCCATATTGACAACGGCTACACCATCATGTTACACTATAAATTGTCCAGCCGTGTTGTGCACAAAAATAAGAAAAAATCATAATACATACACTATAAGCAAAATTCCAAGAAATATATTCTGAAAACCCTTTTCTTCACACATACTTCAAAAAGGTTTTTTAAAGTTTTTCTCTGTGAAGAATTTCCTCACAAGGCTGCTGTGCTTCACTGAGTCCGCTGCTATTTTCAGCTTCATTCTTTGTGATTAAACTGGTGATATCTTTATATTTAATATCGATCATTGCATATTAGTTGTGCCTTGAATTGTTGATATAATTATTACTTTGATTATAGATTATCTTGTAATCATTCTTTAATTATTCCAAGGTCATTTGATACACTAAGTGTATAGTCTATTGAATTGTTACAAACAAGTTTCAAGTGAACATAGGTGTTCAGAAATGATATGTCCTCAAGGTAAGCATAAATGCTTGGGGTGCATAGGTACACAAGGTGAGCAAAGGTGCTCGGGAAGGATAAGTCCTCAAAGGTTGTGGGAACTTGTTTTGTAAAAGGGGTTTAATAGTAAACCAACTATCATTATATCATCTACATATAGCAATAAAATAATGAAGTTTCCATCTAAGAATTTTCTCACATACATACAATGATCTACAACTATTTTTCTATAACCTTGATCCACCATGAATGAATCAAATTTCTTGTACCACTATCGCAGGGCTTGTTTCAGGCCGTACAAACTTTTCTTCAACCTGCAAGCCTAGTGTTTTTTTCCCCTTTAACTTCAAATTCCTCTAGCTACTCCATGTAAATTTTCTCCTTCAAATCACCATGAAGGAATGCAGTCTTCACATCTACATGCTTAAGCTCAAGATTAATTTTAGTTATTAATCCCAGCACTGCTCAAATCGAAGTCATCTTCACAACTAGAAAAAAAATCTCATCAAAGTCAATACCTTACTTTTGAGAAAACCCTTGACGACTAATCAAGCCTTATACTTCACTAGTTTTTCACCAACCATTTTCAGCTTGAACACCCATTTATTATTAAGTACTTTCCCATATTTTGAAAGTCTAGTCAACTCATAAGTGTGTTCTTGTGCAAAGAATCCATCTCATCCCACATTTCTCTTAGCCAAGTGTTCTTCTCCTTATGAGTTTTGACTTCCTAAAAGTTCTCTGGTTATCATTCCTTAACAACTAAAAGATATTCAGATGAATGATATCTGACTGATGGCACGCGTTGTCTTGTGGATCTCCTAATTTGAGGTTCTTCATTATAAAGATAAAGAGGTTGTTCTCTATACTTAGTACTCTCTGCATCTGACCCATCACCATTATACGAATCTATATCAGTCACATCTTCATTTTAACCTTCTTTTCTGGCTGTGGCATTCTGTAATGGAGAAGGAATTTCAATTGGTATTAGAGTAGAGGATAGGAGTCGAACCGCATAAAAATCCTTTGTATTCATGTGGTTGATTGTTTTACTTTATTTGTTCATTGCATTCTTCAATTTTGAATTGTAAAATACAATCTCAATACTTGAACACATATATTACATCATAAAATTATTTATATCAACTTAGGTCTTCATATAATATAAGCAAAATAATTTTCAAAATCACAACAGTAAAATAATTTCTGATCTGGTACACTGATTTCATTATATAACAAGCTGAATTACTGATATGACATACTGTTTTCATTATCCAGCAGACTGCATTGTTAACTGTTTTATTAAATTGTAAAAATTAGACATTGTTTACTTCACACTTATTCAACCCCCTTCTAAATGTGCCTACTTGAATTTCAATTAGTATCAGAACAAGGCTCTACTTATCTTGGTCTTAAAGGTGACTTGTAGGGAAAGATTCTGCAATGGCACAAGTAGGGAACTACTTTTAAGAAGGGCAATCCACAACTAGACCTCTATTGTTACTCAGAGTTGAAAATGATAACTTTTGGAAATTTTGCATGAGGATCTATCTCAAAAGAGATCCTAGGCAATGATGCGTCGTGGAGAATGGTTCGGTGATTCCAAGAAAAAATGATGGTACAGAAAATACATTAATAAAAATGGATTCAACCAAGATGCAAATGATATCCTATGATTCAAAGGCAATGAACACTCTACTTAGTGGGATGGTGCAATCCGAAATAGATAAAGTCTCATCATGTAGCACGACCAAAGAGATTTGGGATACTTTGAAAGTGTGTCAGGAAGGAAAATCAAAAGCAAGGGAATTAAAGCTAAGTATGCTCATGCATGACTACAAGATGTTCAAGCTTAAAAAAGATGAAACCATCACGATGACACAATCAAGGTTTCTAGTACTTATGAATTCCTTGAAGCTAGTTGATAAATTAATTTCACAAAGTGAGATCAATCGTAAGTTACTTTGGGCTATGTTCAAGAGATTTACATTTAAATTAACTAGTCTTCAAGATTCTTCTAATATTTCTGTTATGGATACTCTAACATTATTTGGTGAATGAGAAGAATATGAACATCAATAAAGAAGATTTGATAATGAAGAGGAAACACCTAAAAAGAAAATATTAGCTCTTAATGCATGAAATGAAGAAAAGCTAGATGATGATTCAGATGAGGAAATTAAAATGATCTCAATGAAGCTCAAAGGGCTGCTAGTAAGAAAGAATAAAAGAAAGAATCTTATAGCCTCAAATAAGTTCAAAGGAAAGTAAAATGAAGATACTTGTTTTGAACGCGGAAGGTAGGGTTATTTCATAAAGGATTGCTTTAAATTAAAAGGCAAGTCAAGTTACAAGGATAAAAAAAAAGAACAAATCACTTATTACATGGAGTGATAATGAGTCCGATATGGAAGTGGATGCAAACGATGAAGTAGCTCAAGTGTGTTTTATGAGAATTAGCAACGAATCAAGTGATGAATCAAGTGAGGTAACCTGTAACACTTCGAACCCGCTACATGTCTAGAGTGCCACACATCGCAAGCCTAACGCTCGCATGACAACAATATCAATAGCACAGTCCAAACAATAACAACTCAACGATACTAATCTTAAAAATCTAACAATCTTTTATTTATCAAATTTACACTTGGGTTCAATAACTAAATACTGATAACATAAATTTGGAGGCGTAGCTCCCTAAAACAAAAGTCTTATCAATAATTATAAAATACTAATAAACTTCTTAAACTAAAAGATCTTTAGCCACCCATAAGAGTATCATAGTGCTCGGCTCTTAACAAGGTAACCTTAACAAGTGTCAATCTTCACTATTTAAGTGGATCAAGTACAATTTGCAAACCACTTTTTTGAAATACTTTTGTTCAATAACAATAGTAAATATACTTTTCAAAAATCCTTTTCTTGTTCGATATAAATAGTCAATATATATGCTTTTAAAATTACAGTTTTAATATGTTCAATATATTTGATGTATCTTTTAATCCACAACCCTGTTGACTAAGGTTACAATAGCCCTATAACACGGCCCTAAATTTCGATAATGTCAATGATCACGCACCCTACTAAGGGATCTATGATGCACGCACCCCAAAGGGTATCTAAAGTCGTGCACCTTAGTAGGTCCAATATAATTCTGGAACTAACGTGAAACACTAACAGGTTCTATACATAGTCAAATTGATGTTTCTAAAATCAATTTCTCAATATTTTTGATGTTCAAAAGATTTCTAAAATAGTTTCTCAAAGACATCTGTTAGATGTATGATAATGATTTGATGATGATTGTAAAGTTAAATGATTGATAATATGATCATATAGTGAAATGATATTCGTAGAGTTCTGTAACTGCAAAATGATTATGAAATTGTACAGTCCTTATAAAAGAACGAATTGTACAAGGACTTAGAATTGATAAAAATGATAATGCATATTTATAAAGTGTAACTTTTGTAAAGTCCTTAATAATGAAATTAATGTACAAGGACTTAGTTTAGAAAAAAAATCAAACTTGTTAGGTTGATGTACTGAGAAAATATATTAGGTCTTAAGTGTTCAACTTAAGAAGATCGTATAACAACTTTAGATCATATTGAAGGAAGATCAGATCGTGTAGTCAAGTAAGAATCATATTGCTAAATCAAGAACGTATGATAACAAGTTCAACAACAGAATCATTCAGAAAGATCAACGGCAAAATCGTATAAAAAGTTCAAGATCGTAAGGCAAGACATGATCAAGAAAGATATCGCGTATGTGAATCAAGAATTGTACCAGAAAGGAAGATTGTATAGGAGTTCCAATTTTATAGGAAGTTCAAGATCGTATGACAAAACCAGTTCGTAGTAAGAGCGAAAAGTAGATCATCGAGATGAGAATTTAGATCGTAGAGCAGAACTAAAGAATCAGATTATTGGGCAAATGGATTCAACTCAAAGAATAGCTCACTCTGAAGAATATGTAAATTGCTGAAGGAAGTAGAACATGACTGTAAAGCTTAGAGCAATTCTCAAGATTGATGAGTAAGAAGTAAACCGAAGGTTCATCAATATGATCACTACGAATATAAAGGAGAATTACAAGAGATCATGTACCAAGTAGTGAACTGACAAAGAAGAATGCTTAAGCACAAAGTTGGTAAGATTAGACACACCTCTCAGAAGAAGAAAAGAAAAGCAAATCAACAACTTTGAAGACATAAATGGTTAAGTGAGGGGGCTGTTGCAACAGTAAATATTGAAGTACAACTGTAGATTTTGGAAGAAAGAAGAACATAAGAGGATTGTAAAGACAGTTCCACATCCACAAAGATAAGCTATCATTGCAGTG
Source organism: Hedera helix (assembly GCA_947179155.2). Classification (NCBI taxonomy): domain Eukaryota; kingdom Viridiplantae; phylum Streptophyta; class Magnoliopsida; order Apiales; family Araliaceae; genus Hedera; species Hedera helix. Next base: position 9,003,920 of record OX359278.1, read on the forward strand.
TCAAATGACCGTGATGTAGACCGAAGAATCACAACATCAATGAAAACACTGTGACATGTGATTGAGGTACCGTTATCAAAGAACTCTCTAGCAAAGCAAAGAAATTTGAAGCAAACAAGGAGCAGAATGTAAATCAATGAATGAAGAATACTGAACAAGAAGTCAAGTGAAGGCTATGAATCATGAGGAATTAATCAAGAAAGAGAAAATGAACTTATATAAGAAGTTTAGAAAAAGAACCAATTTATAGGAGTAAGAGTCTTCAGTCAAGCACAAGAGACTTCAAGAAGAAGAGTGAAGAACTGAAGAGCATAATGAAAACCTCACAAAAGAAGCTCTAAGATCGCAAAGCAGTCTAATTCAAGCTTGAAGAAGGAGAAGTCAGATTAACTAGAAGATCCTTAAATGGGTACAAGAATGAAATAGTACAAAGCTCACAGGCTGTGAAGATATTTTCAGAGTTCACAGAGCAAGTTACACTCACTACTCCAAGTTCGTAAAGAGAAGTTCAAACAATAGGGATTAAATGTGAATATATTATAATGATGCATGTGGAGAATTTATTAAGAAAAGAAATTCAATTAAGAAGTGAATGTGGTTATATTAATACAACTATACCTAATGTGTGCTTTTTAGCCAAATAAGAAGATGAGTAAATTAATACTCAACAAAACTAATAAATTAATTAGTTTTAATACGGAGCAAGAAGGAACGTTGTGAAATATAATTAATTAGGTTAATTATATTAATTATGAATTAATGTTATAGAAAAGCTAAAATGATTTGTTTAAGGTATTTGAGTTATTTTTGCAAAACTTTCTTCAAGTTGGTTTTGGTATTCAAACGACTATATTTTTAATTATGGAAAAATTATTTTTAGAGTAGATTTTCTTCCTTCTCATAATTAGAGGACTTAAATTATTAAATAAGATTTAAATACTCTTTATCTTTCTTATCTCAATTAATCTTGTCACCTTAAATCTTGAAATTGAGTTTTAAATAATTATAGAAGTGGTTAATATATTATGCAATAATTTAATTGGGTTTCTAAAATTAATATAGAAATGATTTAAATGCTAAAATCTTAATTATTCCTAATTTAAATAAGTTGCCCATCTGTTTGGTAATTGGTCAAATTAATTGGTACATTCTTTTCATAATAAAAGATGTTGATTAAACTGATTCCATAAATAAGGATGTCTAATTGATTGGAGCTGACAAATTGATTCAATATTAAAAATGTCCATTGATTGGATCTACTAGTATAAACCGAAGCTATCCATTATTTAAAATTGATATGGATCCTGTCTTAAATTTAGGAGTATGATCTCATTATCTTAATTGGAAGAAATCAGTTTGGGAGTAAGATTTGGATATTCTATTATCTCCATAATAATAATAACAAGTTGTAATTAAAGTGAATCTTACTTGGATAGACCTACTTTATCAATATGTTCTCATCTTGGCTAATAGACAGTGTGATTGCAGTATGATCAAAGGTTAACGTTTATTTTATCATTAAACCGATTGCTTAACATGCTCTCTAATTAATTAAGTCTCCAACAAATATATTCCGTGTTTATTTCAAACTGTCATATGGAGATTCTCAAAATCAATTTTGTCCATATTGACAACGGCTACACCATCATGTTACACTATAAATTGTCCAGCCGTGTTGTGCACAAAAATAAGAAAAAATCATAATACATACACTATAAGCAAAATTCCAAGAAATATATTCTGAAAACCCTTTTCTTCACACATACTTCAAAAAGGTTTTTTAAAGTTTTTCTCTGTGAAGAATTTCCTCACAAGGCTGCTGTGCTTCACTGAGTCCGCTGCTATTTTCAGCTTCATTCTTTGTGATTAAACTTGTGATATCTTTATATTTAATATCGATCATTGCATATTAGTTGTGCCTTGAATTGTTGATATAATTATTACTTTGATTATAGATTATCTTGTAATCATTCTTTAATTATTCCAAGGTCATTTGATACACTAAGTGTATAGTCTATTGAATTGTTACAAACAAGTTTCAAGTGAACATAGGTGTTCAGAAATGATATGTCCTCAAGGTAAGCATAAATGCTTGGGGTGCATAGGTACACAAGGTGAGCAAAGGTGCTCGAGGACGATAAGTCCTCAAAGGTTGTGGGAACTTGTTTTGTAAAAGGGGTTTAATAGTAAACCAAAGTGATTAGTAAAAGAGTTTCTAATACTAGTTGATATTGGACGTGGATTAGGCCACTAGAATAGAGGATATGAGTCGAACCATATAAAAATTCTTTGTGTTCATGTGGTTGATTGTTTTAGTTTATTTTTTTTATTGCATGCTTCAATTTTGAATTGTAAAACATAATGTCGATACTTGAACACATATATTGCATCATAAAATTATTTATATCAACTCAGGTCTTCATATAATATAAGCAAAATAATTTTCAAAATCACAGCAATAAAACAATTTTTGATCCAGTACACTGATTTCATTATGTAGCAAGTTGAATTATTGATAGAACATATTGTTTTCTTTATTTAGCAGACTGCATTATTAACTGTTTTATTAAATTACAAAATTTGGACATGGTTTACTCCACACTTATTCAATCCCCCTTCTAAGTGTGCCTACTTGAATTTCACGTTCAACATACTTCTATTATGATAACCACAACTTCTTGATTTTCCAGTCATAAACAATATTTATCTCCAAAATTTACTTAGTCGGGTCTAAATTGTAACGACCCCGAAATTCGACCCACTTTATTACCTTAAATTTCATATTTATTAAACATTATTTTCTTAACGTTCGAATTTCGGTTCGTTAATAAATCTTTAATCCCTTCTTTAATCCAATAATTGATTTTAAAATCAACAATTACCAAATATTTCGGTATAATTTTTTTCTTTTTTTCTCAATTGTTGTATTAAAATATTTGGATATTTAAAATTCTTATATCTGGATCCTAGTCCCTGGATCGCAACCTTTACTTTTTTTTTCTGTAGCTAGTATCATAATGCTCCACATTCAAAATCTAATATTATTTACATTCATACAATTATTCCTTGTTGCGTCATTCAAAATCAAACATATAATAATTTCTATCGTAACAATTAATTTAAATATTCACGATTCACAATTTAACTCTATTCATCCTATACGGATCCAACGTATATGAATATACAAAAACGTCAAAATAAACTTTGCAATTTACCATATTGAATATAACCATTTCATTTACAACATTTTAGATTGATCCATCTCTAATATAATCCGATATTTCTGAAATTCATTTCTTAACCTGCAAAAGTTTATTTTAAGCAAGTAATGAGCACAGCGGCTAAGCAAGTTCAACAGTTTATATTTCACGTAGCACATACCTTAACATACTCAGTGTGTGTCATACTTCATGTGCTTGTGCTTCTATTATAACAGTATATCCCACATCATTGCACAAAGTACACATAGTTGTCATGTTAACCACATATCACATAACACATAATTTATATGCATTTAAACAAGTATTTACATATCATAACAGGCAACAATTAACATTAAATAACTGAAGAACTTGCCTGACGTCAAGTTATTTAAATTGTTAGCTCAAACCCTTAACTCGATCAACCTATGATCATAAAATAATCAAATAATAATTATTTATCTCTTTATGATATTAATTTAGTTAATTAATATCATCTCTGGGCCAATTATTAATTTATATGATTAATTATATTAACATCGTCCCTTAAATATTAATATAACTTAATATCAACTCCTTCACTTCGGACAACCCGGCTCATCGGGCAAATTTTAACATTTTTGGTTGTTTGAAAACTTTATTTAAATATTAATCTCCAATTTTTAATATTTTTACAAAAATATTAAATTTAATGTCCAAACATCATTTCTATATTTTTAGTATTTTTCTATAACTTTCTATAATTTTTAAACATTTATTTCATTAAAAACTAATTTCTGGGGGCATTTTGGTAATTTTCGCACCCTTAGGGACAAAATCGGATTATTCGGAAAATCCCAGGGGCATTTTCGTCATTTCAGCGCCCCTAGGGACATATTCAGTATTTTCCAAAAAGAACGAGGACATTTCTGTAATTACCGCGTGTCTAGAACACGTCCGGTATTTACCGGAAAGGCCAGGGATAAAATAGTAATTTCCCTTTGTGCGTCGCCGCGCAAGGCGCGGCCATCCTTCCTCCGGTTTCTTATTAAACGGCGTTGTTTGGAGCGCAGCCGCGCTATGCGCGGACGACCGAATTTCGCGCCCCAAACAGCGTCGTTTATACCCTGCGCCAGAAAAAAAACGCGGCAGCCCTTTTCTTCTTCTTCCCCAGCAGCGAAATCAGTATACCAACTTTGCACAAAAACACCATTTTTTCCTCCAAAATTTCACAACAAAACAACTCTAAAAATCACATAATTCATACCTAAATATCCAAAAATTATTTGGAACAAATATTCTAATTATTTATTAATTTTTCACACAATTTATTTACCACCATAATATCCAAAATAATTCAAAATAATTTACTTTATACCTTCTTTGAAGCTGGTTTCTTCCTCTAGATGGCACCAACTATTTCCTCTCTCTTGGTGGCCATATTTTCCGGTGGTGGCATGGTGGGTGGCTTCGGGTGTAATATAATTTGAGAGAGAGTGTGTGTTTTTATTCCTTTCCTACTTTTCTTCTTCCTTTATCTTTTATAACCAAAGACCCAACCACTTTGGTTTTTTTTTTTAAAAAAAAAAAACCACCGACTTATACACATGCAACCGACTTAATTCTTTCTCGTAAGTTCCAAATCAAGCACGCAATTTTATTTTAATACATTACGTAACCATTTCGTGTAATAAATATTTTATATAATAAATATAAAATATTTATTTTAATTCACCAAAAATCATAATATGATTTATAATTAATATTAAGACCCTTTTTGAGTACTTTATTTGACAAATTTTGTACACGCATAATAACATGCATGTAATTATATGAGGTAATTTATACTTCCAAAAATCCCAAAATAATTCATATAACATATATAAATTATTTTTCATCAATTTTCACTTCATTACTTGGACAACATAATACACTAACATGTTCCCGTTTCTAAAATATTATTCTTCATAAAAGTCATAATAATTCAATTATGCATAAACAAATTTTTTAATGAATTAAAACATTCATTTTCTCATTTCTTTTCCATTTCCTTACAATTACATTTACTTTTCTTATATAATTTATATTTATTACATTCTCCTTATATAATTTTCATTTTATCTAAAATACAATTTATAAACTTTTCTTTCATCCTTAATTAATTTACTCCTCTTATATAAATTATATAATTATTCTTATATAATTTATATAATTATAATTTCCTTCATACATCACTTTAATTTCCTTATATAAATTATATAATTTATTATTATATAATTTATATAATTACATTTCTTCTCAATTAATTTCTAAACTTACTCCACAATTCTTGATAAAATTTAAAATCAATAATTATAATTTCACTAACTTCCTCATTACCTTTTTATTTAAAAATTGGATTAATTTAATTATTAATCCCTTAACTTCTATAATTAATAGAATTTAAAATTATCAATTAGACATGCACATTTATATATATATATATATATATATATCTATCACATATTTCACATTACCACATAACACTATTTAAATAACAATTTATATACTTTCACAACAATTTATTTGTACAATTTATTGTACATTTACAAGAAATTTCTCTTATTCTTCATAAATTGTTTTTAAACAATTTATTTACTTTCCAATTATTTTAAATTAACACAATTCATTATGATTTCTGTATAGATTTAATTTACTAATTAAATCTGATCACATACCTTAAATCACATAAAAATAATAATTAATTTAAACAACCTTGATAATTTATCAATTAAATTCTCATTTAATATTATTAAAGAAATCCTGAAAATTCGGATCCTCACATTCTTCCCCCCTTAACAGGATTTCGTCATCGGAATCATAATTACGGTAATAATCATACGTATTTTATTTATAGCATATTACTATACATTTACCTTGATGAATAACAATTTAATCTATAATAATCATATCTTTCCTCATTAATTTCCATTGCTCACATGGATAACACCATAATAATCAAAACTGTTAGAATATTTAAATTCTTAACTTAATTCATAATTTCTTTGTAATATTACATTTTATAATTCTCTAAAATTTTATTAATAATACATTAATTCATTTCTTGATATACTTATCAAGATTGTTTCTCATTCTCAGAAAAATTTCATTTCTTTAATCATATTTACCCTTACTCAATCCGCTTATTTCATATTCTCTATTCCACCTTATTGATACTTTACACATTCATCATTCTTTTCTTAATTCATATAAATCTTCTTCATATTCCATAATTCATTCCTTCATACCTTTATCGTTCAACACTAGGCTTTAAATACTAACATTTACTTAATTCATCATAATCCTTATTTGGAAATTATTTCAAAAATCTTGGGTGTCACATAAATCCTTCATATCAAAGGATTTGAACAACTCACCCTTGAGCCTGCGAATTATGTTAGCATTTTGCCCAACTATCATTATATCATCTACATATAGCAATAAAATAATGAAGTTTCCATCTAAGAATTTTCTTACATACATACAATGATCTACAACTATTTTTCTATAACCTTGATCCACCATGAATGAATCAAATTTCATGTACCACCATCTTAGGGCTTGTTTCAGGCCGTACAAACTTTTCTTCAACCTGCAAGGCTAGTGTTTTTTTTCCTTTTAACTTCAAATTCCTCTAGCTACTCCATGTAAATTTTCTCCTTCAAATCACCATGAAGGAATGCAGTCTTCACATCTACATGCTTAAGCTCAAGATTAATTTTAGTTATTAATCACAGCACTGCTCAAATCGAAGTCATCTTCACAACTAGAAAAAAAATCTCATCAAAGTCAATACCTTACTTTTGAGAAAACCCTTGACGACTAATCAAGCCTTATACTTCACTAGTTTTCCACCAACCCTTTTCAGCTTGAACACCCATTTATTATTAAGTACTTTCCCATATTTTGAAAGTCTAATCAACTCATAAGTGTGTTCTTGTGCAAAGAATCCATCTCATCCCACATTTCTCTTAGCCAAGTGTTCTTCTCCTTATGAGTTTTGACTTCCTAAAAGTTCTCTGGTTATCATTCCTTAACAACTAAAAGATATTCAGATGAATGATATCTGACTGATGGCACGCGTTGTCTTGTGGATCTCCTAATTTGAGGTTCTTCATTATAAAGATAAAGTGGTTGTTCTCTATACTCAGTACTCTCTGCATTTGACCCATCACCATTATGCGAATCTATATCAGTCACATCTTCATTTTAACCTTCTTCTCTGGCTGTGGCATTCTATAATGGAGAAGGAATTTCAATTGGTATTAGAGTAGAGGATAGGAGCCGAACCGCATAAAAATCCTTTGTATTCATGTGGTTGATTGTTTTACTTTATTTGTTCATTGCATGCTTCAATTTTGAATTGTAAAATACAATCTCAATACTTGAACACATATATTACATCATAAAATTATTTATATCAACTTAGGTCTTCATATAATATAAGCAAAATAATTTTCAAAATCACAACAGTAAAATAATTTCTGATCCGGTACACTGATTTCATTATATAACAAGCTGAATTACTGATATGACATACTATTTTCATTATCCAGCAGACTGCATTGTTAACTGTTTTATTAAATTGTAAAAATTAGACATTGTTTACTTCACACTTATTCAACCCCCTTCTAAATGTGCCTACTTGACTTTCAATTAGTATCAGAACAAGGCTCTACTTATATTGGTCTTAAAGGTGACTTGTAGGGAAAGATTCTGCAATGGCACAGGTAGGGAACTACTTTCAAGAAGGACAATCCACAACTAGACCTCTATTGTTACTCGGAGTTGAAAATGATAACTTTTGGAAATTTTGCATGAGGATCTATCTCAAAAGAGATCCTTGGCAATGATGCGTCGTGGAGAATGGTCCGGTGATTCCAAGAAAAAATGATGGTACAGAAAATACATTAATAAAAATGGATTCAACCGAGATGCAAATGATATCCTATGATTCAAAGGCAATGAACACTCTACTTAGTGGGATGGTGCAATCCGAAATAGATAAAGTCTCATCATGTAGCACGACCAAAGAGATTTGGGATACTTTGAAAGTGTGTCATGAAGGAAAATCAAAAGCAAGGGAATTAAAGCTAAGTATGCTCATGCATGACTACGAGATGTTCAAGCTTGAAAAAGATGAAACCATCACGATGACACAATCAAGGTTCCTAGTACTTAAGAATTCCTTGAAGCTACTTGATAAATTAATTTCACAAAGTGAGATCAATCGTAAGTTACTTTGGGCTATGCTCAAGAGATTTACATTTAAATTAACTAGTCTTCAAGATTCTTCTAATATTTCTGTTATGGATACTCTAAAATTATTTGGTGAATTAGAAGAATATGAACATCAATAAAGAAGATTTGATAATGAAGAGGAAACACCTAAAAAGAAAATATTAGCTCTTAATGCATGAAATGAAGAAAAGCTAGATGATGATTCAGATGAGGAAATTAAAATGATCTCAATGAAGCTCAAAGGGCTGCTAGTAAGAAAGAATAAAAGAAAGAATCTTATAGCCTCAAATAAGTTCAAAGGAAAGTAAAATGAAGATACTTGTTTTGAACGCGGAAGGTAGGGTTATTTCATAAATGATTGCTTTAAATTAAAAGACAAGTCAAGTTACAAGGATAAAAAAAAAGAACAAATCACTTATTACATGGAGTGATAACGAGTCCGATATGGAAGTGGATGCAAACGACGAAGTAGCTCAAGTGTGTTTTATGGGAATTAACAACGAATCAAGTGATGAATCAAGTGAGGTAGCCTGTAACACCTCGAACCCGCTACATGTCTAGAGTGCCACACATCGCAAGCCTAACGCTCGCATGGCAACAATATCAATAGCATAGCCCAAACAATAACAACTCAACGATACTAATCTTAAAAATCCAACAATCTTTTATTTATCAAATTTACACTTGGGTTCAATAACTAAATACTGATAACATAAATTTGGAGGCGCAGCTCCCTAAAACAAAAGTCTTATCAATAATTATAAAATACTAATAAACTTCTTAAACTAAAAGATCTTTAGCCACCCATAAGAGTATCATAGTTCTCGACTCTTAACAAGGTAACCTTAGCAAGTGTCAATCTTCACTATTTAAGTGGATCAAGTACAATTTGCAAAACACTTTTTTGAAATACTTTTGTTCAATAACAATAGTAAATATACTTTTCAAAAATCCTTTTCTTGTTCGATATAAATAGTCAATATATATGCTTTTAAAATTACAGTTTTAATATGTTCAATATATTTGAAGTATCTTTTAATCCACAACCCTGTTGACTAAGGTTACAATAGCCCTATAACACGGCCCTAAATTTCGATAATGTCAATGATCACGCACCCTACTAAGGGATCTATGAAGCACGCACCCCAAAGGGTATCTAAAGTTGTGCACCTTAGTAGGTCCAATATAATTCTGGAACTAACGTGAAACATTAACGGGTTCTATACATAGTCAAACTGATGTTTCTAAAATCAATTTCTCAATATTTTTGATGTTCAAAAGATTTCTAAAATAGTTTCTCAATGATATCTGTTAGATGTATGATAATGATTTGATGATGATTGTAAAGTTAAATGATTGATAATATGATCATATAGTGAAATGATATTCGTAGAGTTCTGTAACTGCAAAATGATTATGAAATTGTACAGTCCTTATAAAAGAACGAATTGTACAAGGACTTATAATTGATAAAAATGATAATGTATGTTTATAAAGTGTAACTTTTGTAAAGTCCTTAATAATGAAATTAATGTACAAGGACTTAGTTTAGAAAAAAGATCAAACTTGTTAGGTTGATGTACTGAGAAAATATATTAGGTCTTAAGTGTTCAACTTAAGAAGATCGTATAACAACTTCAGATCGTATTGAAGGTAGATCAGATCGTGTAGTCAAGTAAGAATCATATTGCTAAATCAAGAACGTATGATAACAAGTTCAACAACAGAATCATTCAGAAAGATCAATGGCAAAATCGTATAAAAAGTTCGAGATCGTAAGGCAAGACATGATCAAGAAAGAGATCGCATAAGTGAATCAAGAATTGTACCAGAAAAGAAGATCGTATAGGAGTTCCAATTTTATAGGAAGTTCAAGATCGTAAGACAAAACCAGTTCGTATGACAAAACCAGTTCGTAGTAAGAGCAAAAAGTAGATCATCGAGATGAGAATTTAGATCGTAGAGCAGAACTAAAGAATCAGATTATTGGGCAAATGGATCCAACTCAAAGAATAGCTCACTCTGAAGAATATGTAAATTGCTGAAGGAAGTAGAACATGACTGTAAAGCTTAGAGCAATTCTCAAGATTGATGAGTAAGAAGTAAACCGAAGGTTCATCAATATGATCACTACGAATATAAAGGAGAATTACAAGAGATCATGTACCAAGTAGTGAACTGACAAAGAAGAATGCTTAAGCACAAAGTTGGTAAGATTAGACATACCTCTCAGAAGAAGAAAAGAAAAGCAAATCAACAACTTTGAAGACATAAATGGTTAAGTGAGGGGGCTGTTGCAACAGTAAATATTGAAGTACAACTGTAGATTTTGGAAGAAAGAAGAACATAAGAGGATTGTAAAGACAGTTCCACATCCACAAAGATAAGCTATCATTGCAGTGTCAAATGATCGTGATGTAGACCGAAGAATCACAACATCAATGAAAACACTGTGACATGTGATTGAGGTACCGTTATCAAAGAACTCTCTAGCAAAGCAAAGACAGTGGCGTGACTGATTCCTACAATAACTGATAAAAACCCTTAGCCCTGTCATTTGGATCTTGCTCGATGCTACCATCATCCCTATTTGTATTTCACTGAAAGAATGAACCAGGAGCTTCGACTATCATGTCAGTAAAATTATAGGTTTCGTCAGCTCTGGATGCTGGTTAAAATTCACTTTCATCTAACCGGGTTTTGCTATGATAGATCTATGTGCTATATCCCTGCTTGAACCTATATGCAAATAGGTCACACATGACATCACTCATTTTCTTCCACACTTCATTCACACATCTCTTACAAGGACATCTGATCTTATCACCGCTGACTTGCTAAAATACAGAATTGAGAAACTGTTCAACCCCACTACAGTACTCAGAGCTAAGCCCACTCTTATCGGTGGCTACTCTACGCTCCATCCAACTTCGATCAATAGACATCAATTACTGTCTGCTATATATATAGATAGATAGAAAATCAATACACAATCAAGTCTGAGTGTTAATGTATATGTGTGCATATGAGTTTCCTAACTTCATCTCCCACTCTAACGGATCAAGCTTCTATCCCATTCTCAAATGCGTCGCCCCACTGATGCCAATAACTTGAACATATCTTTAAATTTTAAGAAATTTCAGCAGCACCTCCCCATGGTATTCAAGTGCACGAAATAGACTAACACGTCGTAGTCTAAATATGCACCTGAAGAATATTAAGAGATATATACTGACAGAAAATTCTAAATTTAAAGACGTGCTCAAGTTGTTAACGTCGGCCTAAGTGAGATCGAAACATTCAAGAACAGTCCCAAAACGGGGACTATTCGAGTTTCACTCCTACTAAGTGAATTTTGAACGGGTTTCTAAGCTTTCTAAACTATATGAAGATATGCAAATGCAATTAATAATCCTAAAAAAAAATCAAAAAATATTGGATTAAGTGTAAATGATAACAAAGCAGGTCAATTAATATTTGGAAATCAATATGTGAACTTGACATATGTGAGCAAGTTATATTTGTTGTTGTTATTTATTCTAATTTTGGATTATTATTATTATTATTATTTTTATTTTTAACCATATTTATACGAATATTAGAGAATGAGAGTAATTAATTCTTGGCAAACTTTTTATTTTTACATTTTACCCCTTTTTCTCCCATCACGTTAATATTCCTGAACTTGGAAATAAGTTCTTCAGTATTTTTTTCTGGGGAGAACATAATATAACATGCTCAAATGCAAAATAATTTAATTAATATAAATATAATTTTTTTGATAATTAACCGAGTAGTATTGTTTAAAGAAGCAGCAGTAGTATACTCAAATATCTCTCTCTCCTGTGATAATTCTTCAGTATTTTTTTCTAGGGAGAACATAATATAACATGAACTAAAGCTTCAACACAGTTATGATAACAACCCATATTCAATATAATAATTGATATTTTTCATGACAAGTTTTATGCACAATAAATCAAAAATAGCAATTGATCAGAGCATATGATCAAAATTATAGTGAACAGATAAATACACATACATTGCATATATATACACACACAAACATATATGAAGCAATAGATAGATATATCTAACTTGCAGTGAGAGAGTTGTGTGTATGAACCAGATAGAGGAGATGGAAAAGAAGATAGGAAGCCTCAACCGTCGCCCTTGGCTGTGCACCGTCGCCCTCTGCCGTGTGCAGTTGCCTTTTGTCGTCGCCTAACACCATCGCTAAGTGCAGTCAACAAACCATCGCCCTTGGCCGTGCATCATCGTAGTTGCCCTCTGCTGTTGCCTAGCGTCGTCACCAAGTGCAGTCAACAAGTTGTCGTCAATGGGGAAAAGACGAATTGGGGGAGGAATGGGGGAGGAAAACGATGTTGTAGCGGGGAGGACCAGAAGAATCGAGAGGGAAATGGAAATGAATATGAAAGAAATAGAAATGGGGGAAAAAGAAACGGGGAGGGAAAAGACATTGGAGACGATAAATCCCCAATTTTCATTCTCGATGGACTTAAATAATCAATCTCGACGGCAAGTCCGCCAATGTTGGCCAAATACTGGTGTTAGTTAATGGCGATGGCGAGGCCCGTCGATAATAACAATTATGTCGTCGTTCATGACCTCCGCCCTCTCTTTATTTGGCGCCAAATTATTATTACAATATCAACAGATAAAACTCATTATCAACGGACTGCCGTTAACCACGTGGACATAAACAACTTATGGGCGACGGGAGTCAATGTTGACAGAAAGCTGTCGATAATAACCTCATTGGCAATGGCATTTAAACTGTTGACAAAAACCCCGTCGACAATGATTAGCTTTCATGTAGTGGTGGCTAGCCCTAATTCTCTCTCTTTCTCTCTTCTAAACTCCTTTAGAATCATATAGCACATTCTCTCCCTTTACTGGAAGTGGTAGATCATTTGTTGATCATTCACTTATCTCCACACTACAAAAAAATGGGATTTTAGCAATAACTGGTTTTCGTTACTAAAGGTTCCAAATTTCGTTGCAAAAGGGGTTTAGCAACAATTTTCTTATCGTTGCACCTTTTGTTGCGCAATGAGCATTTCTAATTGTTCCGCAACGAAATTATTTTGGTCGTTGCCGAAAGCGATACATTTTGCAACGAAAGTTGGCTTTCGTGCAAAAGCCTTGATCCTTTAGCAGCGAAATGTATTGTTACAAAATCAATAAAAAATCGTTACTGAAAATCACCTTTTGTTGCAAAATCCTACTAATTGGCAACGAAATGAACTCTTTTTTTTTGGCAACGAACCTGCGTTTTCGTTGCGATTGGTTCACTTTTGCCAACGATCAGTTTCGTTGAGGAAAAGCATGGAAATTGTTACCTAAACCTGTTTTCACTGCTGATTGTATAATTTTTAGTAATGATGTTCGTTGTTAATTATACTATTTTGCAACGACACTATGATTAATCAACAATGATAATGTTTGTTGCGAGTTATTTTTTAATAGCAATGAAAGTGGTTGATTAGCAATGACATTATACATTGCCGTTTCTTTAGGTTAATTTTTCGTTGTCAAAAATTGTATTTTAATGCCATTAGCAATGAAAACTTGTTGTTAAATGTATAAAAAATTGTTGCTATATCCTTAATTGTTCAACGCTTTGGTAACGAAACAACCATTGACTGCATCGTTGTCAAATCAAAAATTGACAATCTTGTTGTGTACTTGACTGGCTCGATGACCCTATAACAAATAATGACAAATATTATTAACTTAATAAAATCATCTAGTACATAATCATTCAACATTTTTACAATCAACCATCTAAGGCTGCCACATTTGTTCAATCAAATATATATTTACATATATAGATAGTACAATTCTTATTTCGTCCCTTTTCTTCCTTAAACATTGAGCATCATATATAGAAAATTTTGTACTCAATATTGTAAGGCAAACAGGAGTCTTCCTGCACATATTTAAAAATAACAGCAAGTCATAGCTGTAAGAAAATGAAGCAAACATGTCAGCAGAGGCACGTAGTGCCAAATCAATATATAAAGACAATAGAGTTGCCACATTGTACTAATGGTCCAAATCATCCATCAATGAAAGGTTGGTTCCCATTACATCAATATTTATTTTTAAGCTCGTATTTGGATGCCAGAGATTATAACAAATAAGGCTAAAAATGAATGAAGTTACATATATCTTTCAAGACAACAACGTAAAAACATTCAATCCATTTGATTGATAATTGAAAGAATAAGCCATAACTCCTTAAAATTTGATTTAAGAGCTCTCACTTGTAATAAAATCATTTATTCTAATTTGATATAAAAGCTTTTAAAAGAACTTCATTCATTAGTATAACAACCCACTTCAATGTAAAATCAATTCAATTAACAGAATTTGAAGCTATATATATATATATATATATATATATATATATATATATAGGAATGAGATAGAAGAAATCTTGTTGAAAGAAACATTATAACCAATATAATAAGAGATACATGACGAACAAAAAGACAGGAAAAAAAACTTGTAATCTCCCCATTGTAGCCATTCCCTTACTGGTCAATATGTATCGAACATGTATCAGACCATACAACATCTCTGCCATTGATTCAACCAATTGATGCTGTTCTTCAGTGAACATATCTGTTATCCATATGCACAACGGGAAATTAAGGAGTATTATCGGCAAGATAAGATAGGCAACCATGGAAGAAAATTAATATTAGCCCCAAAGGAGAGAGAGAGAGAGGGGGGCAAGTAAAATTCATTTTGATGTGCACAAAAATGGACAGTTTAGTCAAGATAGTAGTCCTAAATTATACTTAAATGCATCTATATACTTTATCAAGTATAGAGAGATTACCTTGTCACAAAAATTCGAACAATCATAGGGGGGGGGGGGGGAACTATAACATTTTTAAAGAATATATATAAGTTCACAATCTTGCGATGTAGAACAATATTAAATTGGACAAACTTTAAAGAGAAAAAACTATGCTAATAAGTATTCAGAAACAGATAAAAGTACTTTATGCCCTATAATTTTCTTATATGGTTAAAAGATGATAAGAAAAAATTACTTACCGTTCAAAATCATCCAAGTATCCATTCATCATCTTACGACAAAAAAAGGATGAATAATAAACAGGTTGTATAAAAGTGACCCCTATGCTACACACAACACTGTATAACAAGAATAAAGCTTGATCAGTTTTTGGAAGCTCACCTTGACCCTCCAAATTTGTTTGCTGCTTTAAAACAAAGAGAGAGAAAGAGAAAATCAGCTAAAGATATAATAATCAAAAGATAAAAAGACTGAAAGATCACGTAATATTGATAAACAAACAAATAAATTAAGAAGAGAAAGAGAGAACACGACAAGATATAGGCCATGAGAGCTAAACATCGACTTGGCAAGAGACTGAGTTATAAGGTGTGGCTGAGAAATTGCACCAGTGAGCATATTGCTATAAGGTATATTAACAACAATTCTGGCACTACTAGAACTAATATCAAGAAAACCCCTAAAACTCATGAAATAATATCTATTTTATGAAGAATTAACTTAACCCCTCTTCAATGTCAATAAATCTACAACTTGATCTTAGCACAACTTAGTATAATCAGCAAAAATACATTTATAGATCAAACTAAAATTAGAAAGTTACCCAAAAAGATATTTCCAAATGAGAGCTATAATTACAATGATTATTTAAAAAAAGAAAATAAAGAGAAATTAGAGAGACAGAGGAGACACAAGGATAAATCCAAATGTCTCCAACTTCCTCTCAAGAAAAAAAGATTAAATCTTTTAGGAGAGAAAGAAAGAGAAAGAATTACAAGAAAAGCAAAACCCTTTTGTTCCTTACAGCTTCGTATTTCCTTCCCTATCCCTATCCTTCTCTCTTACTTTCTCACTCTAAATCTCTATTCCTCTGATGCTCAGATACCAATAAAAGGGAACCCAAACCAAGAAATTGCTCAAGGAATAGAACCCTAGTCGTTATTTATTGGGTATATATTGGTTGTGCATGCTTGACTTGCAAAAAGCTGAGTTCTTGAAAAAACAGGGAAAAAAATATAAGTGAGAGAAAGAAAAAAAAAGGACTTCAAAAAGGTTCGATTTTAACAGAGATGAAAAAGGTGAAGATAATACATAAATATGTGGTCTGTTGAAAGCCTTACATAATAGTGATATACATATACAACCAAAAAGGGTTGGTTGACTCTCTTAGTATTTCCAAAACTTCTAATGGTGATAACACTTTATAACAAGAATAAAGCTTGATTAGTTCACAGGGAAGTTTCCTACTACAGTTTTGACTGAATAGGTAAGATACTGTTGCTTTTAGAAAAGATCAAACTAATGTTTATGAAGCTTTTCTCATGAAGTAAAATGGTAAACATAAGGCAAAAACAATATATGGAACAAGATACCAAAATAAATGAGGCCTATAGAACAACTTTGACAATGCAGGAAAGATTCCTTTTTATCAATAAAGCAAAAAGAGCAAAAAACTATAAATAAAGCAGAAGATGAAACCTTGCTACTTAATATTACAAGACTAAAGGAAGAATTTAATTGAAATAGCTAAACAAGATAAAAAAGCATTGACATGTTGTTGATGAATTATTTTGAAGCAGTCTATCCCCCTACATACAGTTAAATCGTGTCACATCAGTTATTTCAAAAACTGAAGTATTAGATGATAACAAAAAAAATACTTACACTGCATCAAATAATTAGTTTATTAGCATACCTTATTTGATGCTAGTTCTCATCATCTTCCCCATCTATATTTTGTTCTTCCTCGCTACGATACTCCACAATTGTTTCATCCTCACTATACCCCTCCACATCAAATTCGTTCTCCTCAAAATCATCTATGTCTTCATCGATTAAGATATTGCATTCTATGTTAGTTTGCTGAGTTTTTTGTCTTAAGCTGCTGCTATTTATTGTTTCTGGATCAACGTCAACTCTAGCCATTTGTCCTATTTCGTGGTCCTCAATAACAATTTCGATATCAGGTTGACGACTCACCTAACAAATCTACACTTGACAAATCTCAACCATTTCATCCTCCGGAACATCAGATACATGTTAGTGGTTAAACCTTTGAACAATTTTCCAATTTTTGCCTAATTTCAAATCATCCACAAAAAATACTTGTTTTGCTTGAGAAGCTAATATGTATGGTTCATTTCTATACCATGTGCCATTTACATTTACACTTGTAAAGTGTGTATCCTTCCTAATACCCATTCACCGATTAGCTACATCAAACCACTCATAAGAAAATATGAACACGCTATACCCTTTTTCGTACTCTATTTTGATAATGCCATTTAGTAAGCCGTAAAAGTCAATACTTTTTCCATCGTGTTCTCCTTCACATGTTATTCCATTATTTTGACTTTTCCTACAATTGTCACGATCTTTGACAAGAAACCTCACTCCATTGACGATGCATCCTTTATATTTCCATAGTCGTAAATTTAGACCACATGCTAATGCAAATAGTTGATCGCTAATGACATTTGATGCGGTATTCCAAAGAAGATGAATCTATTAGAGGAAAAAATTAAAATTAATCGTTACATTTAAATTCCAACAAATAAGTATAGAAGAACAATAAATCATATTTTACTTTATTTTTAAACCATTGAGGAAATATGTTTTTCAATTTGATGTTGTTTTGGTTATCACGTTTCATTTCCTTCTCACATTCCCTACAAGAATAGTCGCAGATATACGCTCATGATGAGTCCAGCTCTTATCCATGAAATTATGTTCAACCTGTAGTCTCAATTTAGGTAGAAAAGAATAATGAGTTTAACATGCAGTCTCAATGAGAGGAATAACAGAGGTAGTTTAACGTGCAGTCTCAATGAACAAGATCAGGAATATGTATATCACAAGGCAAGAAGTACAAATATTTAAGACATATAACTTAATGTCCAAGAATAAAGAATATCGAACAAAAATTGCTTAACTTTATCTGTAAGAGTTTAAAGTTACAGGCTCCACTGAGTTGCAAATATTTGTTCAATCATAGCAGAAAC
Source organism: Hedera helix (assembly GCA_947179155.2). Taxonomy (NCBI): domain Eukaryota; kingdom Viridiplantae; phylum Streptophyta; class Magnoliopsida; order Apiales; family Araliaceae; genus Hedera; species Hedera helix. The sequence continues at coordinate 9,022,453 of OX359278.1, forward strand.
TGTTGCTTTCAACTATCAATACATATACATATGACAACTAATATACTAAGATTTGTAACTCATTTAACTAATGTAGATGAACATTAACCTTTGACAACTTCAACTGTACAATAGTAAATTATCCAAAATGCATGGACTGGTTTGGTGGTAGAAATATGGTTGCTCCTTCCAAGAAATCCTTTGCATTTTTACAATGAAATGTCTTCTGCAGTGGATCCCTCACTTGGCAATTACCCAACAGGCTTTACATTTGTCATATGCTAGCCTAAATTCATTAAATGGCTCCTCTCAATTAGAGTTCAGAGAAGGTGCTTAATGGATATTGTTGAACATTGAATGATTAAATTTGATGATTAGAAATAATGTACAAGGGCTGTATTAGATAAGATCAAAGCTGTTAGGTTGATCTATTATTAATTGTATAAAAGTCTTGTGTGTTGTACTAAGACTTAGATAGATCGAAACTGTTAGGTTGATCTGTTGATGTAATAAAGTCGTAGAAAGAACTCTACGATTTGTGTCAAGGAAACTCTACGATTCGAACAGACTCTACGATTAAGGTAACCAATCGTAGAATGGACTCTACGACTGTGCTTCCGAAGACTCTACGATCAAGACAACCAATCGTAGAATGGACTCTACGATTGTGGTCCAGAAGACTCTACGACCAACTAGACTGTTCTTTCCGAGAAACCTTAAATTGGACTCTACGATCAACATTCTAACAGTTGAGTAAACTCTACGATGATCAGTAAGAGATGATCCTTTACAGATCAATCACGTAAGCAAGGGTATTCGTAGAGTTGATCGTATAAGATCGTTGAGCAAAAAGGCAGGAGACATCACGTTTCTCAGATCAGGAGCCATTCTATTCAAGTATTTAATCTTCATCAAAGTAACTAAAAAGGAAGCTTTTGCAAATCGATCAAGTCAGAAAAGTCAGGAGTCTGACCCAAGCGCACTATGGAACAGAAAGAAGACTTTCAAGGCAGAAAAGTCAGAAGACTGTGTCCTATCAGACCTATAGTTTGGGAAGACCAAACGACTCTATAAAAGTTAGTGGGAACCTATGTCTGACATCTCTGTCACAGAGGAAAAAGGAAAACAACCTTGCATGGACTAACATGTCAGATCAAATAATGTCTCATCAGAGATTTAATGAGCTTTATTAATACAATATTCAGCAGCTCTCCTCTGTGAGGTAACGGGAAGAAATACACGTTCAAACAGATGATCCAACGGGAAGAAATCTGAAGCCCTTACCTCTTAAATACGAAGATCAACAGAAGAAAAGAAGAAGCACTACACAAAGAAAGAAAAACGCAAGAAGTGAAAAAGATTGAACTGATAAGAAAGCCTGCATTGCTACTAAGCCCTTCAAACATTCAAGCTGATAAGCAACTTAGTAGCACATCCAAATATACATCAATCTAGAAGAGTTCTCTGTGAACTGATATAAGCAAGTCGGTTAGACTTTGAGAGTTCTTTGTGAACTAGTGTAAGCAAGTCTGTTAGACTTGTGAAGTTCTTTGTGAACTAAAATTCCAAGACTGCGGGTCTTGAAGGAATCTTAGTGATTCAGCTATTGTAAAAGTATCCTTAGTGGATTTGCTGCTGAGAGAGCAGAACAGTGGAGTAGGAGTATTGTGTGCTCTGAACCACTTAAAACCCAGAGTCTCTCTCTTGGTGTCTTTCATTTGCTATATCTGTCATATAATTGTTTGTTGATTTATTAATTTAACATTTCAAGAAAAGATTAACTAAATCTTATTCCGCTGTGTTAAACTTCTGGTTAAGAATTAATCAAGTAAGATAATTTCAAAGAGAAGAAATTTTAAAAGAATCTATTCAACCCCCCCTTCTAGATTACTATCGTGTCATTGGGAACTAACAATTGGTATCAGAGCAGGTTCTCACATCTAAAGCCTTACAAGCTTGAGTAGATCAAATGGCACTCAACAAGAATGGATCGGAACTCGGTGGAGGTAACCGACCACCTATGTGTAATAAGGAAAAATTTGCTAACTGGAAAGTTCGTATGCAGGCTTACATGGATGCTATAGATGATGAACTGTTCGAGACAGTGATGAATGGGCCATTCATACCAATGAAGCTTGCACTATCAACTGAAGATCCAAGCAAGCTAGTAGCAAAGAAAAGAGACGAATGGACGGACAATGAAAAGAAGGATGTTCAAAGAGACAAAAGGGCTAAGAACATCTTGTTTCAATCTCTGGATGATGATCTATTTGAGAACGTTGTCAACTGCAAGACAGCTCAAGAAGTATGGCAAACTCTGTTGATCATGCATGAAGGAACAGAAGAAGTCAGAGAAAATAAGCAATCACTGCTTGTTCAACAGTATGAGATGTTCACTCACATCTCTGGTGAAAACATTACAACCACCTACGAGAGATTTAACTTGCTACTAAACTCTCTCAGATCTTATGGAAAAATCTATCCAAACAGAGATCTTATCATTAAATTCATGAGATCTCTGCCAAGCAAATGGGATGCCAAAACCACAACCATCCGAGAGTCAAAGAACTTGCACGAGATGACTGTACAACAGTTATATGGAAATCTTCTCACCTATGAGCTGGAGCTAAATCAAAGAGCAGAAAATCTATCTGGTGAAAGAAAGAAGGAGAAAAACATTGCTCTTAAAGCCTCAACCTCAACTCACAGAAGCAATCACAAGGATATCTCTGACTCTGACAAAGATGAATCAAATGATGATGAAGGAGCTGCCATGCTAGTCAGACATTTTAAAAGATTCATCAACAGAAATAGATCTCAGAAGTTCAGAAGCAACAGCAACAAAGAACAAGCAAATGACCTTTGCTACAATTGCAAGAAGCCAGGTCATTTCATTGCTAAATGTCCAAAACCATTGAGAGAAGAGGTGAAGAGGGACAAATCAAAAGCAAATCCAAAAAGAGAATTCAAAAGCTTCCACAAACAAAAGAAGAAGGACAAAAGCTTCATAGCTGAAGGCTCCTGGAGTGACTCAGAAGAAGAACTAAACTCTGAGTCAAGTGATGATGAAGAGCCACAGAAGGCCAATCTGTGCTTAATGGCAAATGAAGAAGGAAGCAGCAAAAAGGAATTCATCATAGATGAGGTATTTGATTTATATTCTCCTGATTTAAGCATTGATGATCTTAGAGAAGACATGCATGACTTAATGACAGAATTGCACAAATATATAAAATTGTTTAGAAGGTTATCTAAAGATTACTCTCATCTAAAAGAGGATAAAGAAAAAATAAGCATGGAATTAGAAGCCTCAGTTCAAACTGCACAACTTTACTCTAATCTTGAAACTGAGAATAAAAGACTAAAAGAGATAAATGAGTTGAGCACATATAAAGAATCCTCACTAGTTTCCAAGATTCAGGAACTAGAAAATACTATTTCTATGTGGAACAAGTCTAGTTTGTCTATGGACACCCTGATCTCAAGTCAAAGAGATGTGACTGATAGATCAGGATTGAGATTTGAGAATTTATTCTCAGAACCCAATATGGAGAAGTCAAAGGAAATAAATGAAGGCAAATCCTTTAATTTTAATAAAGGAATTGTGTTCATCAAATCCTCAGATTCTACCACTTATCCACATTCTGCTAAACCTACAATCAGTTTTAACAAAACTCACACAGGTCTTGGATTCAGAAAATTGAAAAATAAGTCAAGCAAAACTCACTCTACGAATCATGAGAATCGTAGAGTTGTATGGAAGCAGAATGTAGATCAGCAAAAGACTATGAGAAATCATAATCCATACAAGTCCTGGACGAACAAAAAGTCACAAATACACACATATCATTATCAATATCATATTAATCATAGGCACCCTCATAAAAATGATAAATATTTGTTAAGATATCATAGAAGGCAAGGATCTAAAATCAAACAGATTTGGGTCCCAAAAGGTACTAACAAAGCAGGACCCAAACAGATATGGGTACCAAAATGAAGATTGATTTGTTATGCAGGTAAAGAGATCCATCTGGTATCTTGACAGTGGATGCTCACGACACATGACAGGAGATAAGGCTCTTCTATCAGAGTTTAAAGAAAAAGATGGACCTACTGTTATTTTTGGAGACAACAACTCAGGGAAAACCAGGGGTTATGGCTCAACTGGGAATGGTGCAATATCTTTCAGTAAAGTAGCATATGTTGAGGGACTAAAGCACAACTTGCTAAGTATAAGTCAACTCTGTGACAAATGACATCAAGTCACCTTCCTCAACAACCAATGTCAAGTTAGAGACTTGAAAACTAATTCTCTAAAGCTAGAAGGAGTTCGAGAAGGAAATGTCTATGTGGTCAATCTTGCTAAATTAAGTTCAGAACAAACTGTCTGTTTTCTTGCTAAAGCCTCTGAAGATATGTGCTGGCTCTGGCATAGGAGGTTATCACATCTTAACTTCAAAAGCATTTCAAAGCTTGCCTCCAAAGATCTAGTAAAAGGATTACCAAAGTTAAACTTCATTAAAGAAAAGCCCTGCAAATCTTGTCAGTTTGGAAAGCAAACAAAGACGTCATTCCAAAGCAAATCAGCAAACTCAAATGATAGAGCACTTCAACTACTTCACATGGATTTATTCGGTCCAGTATCTACGACCAGCCTCGGAGGAAAGAAATACTCTCTAGTTGTAGTTGTTGACTACACCAGATATACATGGGTATTCTTTCTAAGCTCTAAAGATGAAACCATTTCACACCTCATCAAGCTCTTCAGACTGATCATGAATGAAAAGGGAGAAAAGATAAAGGCCATCAGAAGTGATCATGGACGAGAATTTGATTTCTCAGAAATGGACTTGTTTTGTGAAGAAAATGGAATAAATCACAACTTCTCAGCCTCAAGAACGCCTCAGCAAAATGGAGTAGCAGAAAGGAAGAATAGAACTCTTATTGAAGCAGGAAGAACCCTCTTAGCAGCAGCTTCTCTCCCTGAATATTTCTGGGCTGAAGCCATCAGTACTGCATGTTATACTCAAAACAGGTCACTCATACACTCAACATTGAAGAAAACTCCGTACGAATTATGGAAAGGAAGAAAGCCAAATATAAGTTATTTTCATGCCTTTGGTTGCCTGTGTTACATACTCAACAATGGCAAGAAGCATCTAACCAAATTCCAGCCAAAATCAGATGAATGAATCTTTCTTGGTTATGCAACAGATAGCAGAGCATTTAGAGTGTTCAACAAGGAGTCACTAATTGTTGAAATCTCCATCCACGTCACATTCGATGAATCAGATCCTGAAAAGAAAAGATCACCTTTCAACGAGTCGGCAGACACAAGCTCAACGATCGAAGAACTCAAAATCGTAGAGTCTGACTCTACGGCCATGGAACCAGCGACAGAAATCGTTGAGCTAGGAGAGGAAATCGTAGAGCACACCACATCAGACACTGGAACTCTACGATCAGAACCAGAAGCTGATTTAGAGGAACTCAGACAAGAGGGCACCAGAACAGACGTTCCTAGCAGAATAAAATGGACCAAAGATCACACTCAAGATCTTATTATTGGAGATCCAAACACCGGAATCAAGACTAGAGCTGCAACCTCTAATGAATGCTTTTACCTAAGCTTTCTCTCTCAAGAGGAACCCAAGAAGATTGAAGAGGCCTTAGAAGATTCAAGTTGGATAGAGGCCATGCAAGAGGAGCTAAATCAATTTGAAAGAAGCAAGGTCTGGAGATTAGTGGCCAGGCCTCAGCATAAACCTGTCATTGGCACCAAATGGGTTTTCAGAAACAAGATGGATGAAAATGGTGTGATAACAAGGAACAAAGCAAGACTAGTGGCCAAAGGATATTCTCAAGAAGAAGGAATTGACTACGATGAAACATATGCTCCAGTTGCCAGATTGGAAGCCATAAGGATTTTCCTTGCCCATGCTGCTCACATGAAGTTCAAAGTCTTCCAAATGGATGTCAAGAGTGCTTTTCTGAATGGAGAACTCTAAGAAGAAGTTTACGTGGAACAACCTCCAGGTTTCATCAATCCAACTTTTTCAAATTATGTCTATAAATTAGATAAAGCACTATATGGTCTAAAACAAGCACCTAGAGCATGGTATGAAACCTTGACTAACTTTCTCATTGAAAAGGGATTTACTAGAGGAAGAATTGATACTACCTTATTTTTGAAGAAACATAAGGATAAGACACTGCTAGTTCAAATTTATGTAGATGATATCATATTTGGTTCCTCTGATGAAAAATTATGTGAAAGATTTGCCAAGCTTATGCAGAGCAAATTTGAAATGAGCTTGATGGGAGAACTCAACTTCTTCCTTGGACTACAAGTGAAGCAGACAAATGAAGGCATATTCATCAATCAAGCCAAATATATCATAGACTTATTAAAGAAATATGGCATGGAATCTGCATCTATCATGAAGACTCCTATGCCACCTGCCACCAAGCTTGACAAAGATGAAAATGGTAAATCCACTGAAATCACTCAGTACAGAGGTATGATAGGTTCACTATTATATCTTACTGCGAGTCGACCAGATATAATGTTTGCTACATGTATATGTGCTAGATTTCAGGCTAACCCCAAAGAATCACATCTATTAGCTGTGAAAAGAATTTTCAAGTATCTTAAAGGAACTTCAAATTTAGGATTATGGTATCCCAAGGAGTCCTCCTTTGATCTTGTGGGATACTCAGATGCTGACTATGCAGGATGCAAAATAGACAGAAAAAGCACAGGTGGAACTTGTCAGATGCTTGGCAACAGACTTGTTTCTTGGTTTAGTAAAAAGCAGAACTCAGTATCGACATCTACTGCAGAAGCTGAATATATAGCTGCAGGCAGTTGCTGTGCACAAATCCTATGGATGAAGACTCAGCTTGCAGACTATGGGTTTGAGCTAAAATCTATCCCTATATACTGTGATAATACTAGTGCAATTGCTATAACACATAATCCTGTTATGCACTCTAGAACTAAGCACATAGATATAAGATATCATTTCATCAGGGATCATGTACAAAATGAAAATATATCACTTCACTACATCCCAACTGAAGATCAACTAGCAGATGTCTTTACAAAGCCTTTAGATGAATCAAGATTTAATAAACTAATAAGTGAGTTAGGAATGCTAAATCTAGACCCTTAATGTATGTTTTCTTTAGGATACTAACTCTGCAGGAACAAAAGTGTGCAAGAAAAGTAATGGACATGCTCAACTCAAGTCAACAATTGTCAAGGATCGTAGAGTATACTCAAGATCGTAGAGCTCACTCGACGATCATCAAGCCAAGAATCGTAGAACTTACTCAACGACTTTCAATCCAAGGATCGCAGAGTATTCCTCAATCGTAGAGAGAACCCTACGAAAAACAAAAGAATCGTTGTGTGACTGAGGATCGTAAAGCTCTGAGGAACTAAGGGTAAAATGGTCATCAACCAACTGAAATAAGCCTATCAGAACGTGTCTCAGCAAACATAGAGGGAAGTTTTAAATACTTTGAAAACTGCACGTCGTTCATTTCTTCAAAGTTCAAAAATCTATATCTCTCTCTCTCTCTCTCTTTTCTCTCTCAATCCCGAACCCTAAGTTATCATTTCTCAGATAAACCGTTCTTCTCGTTTCAGAAAAACTATCAAATGGCACCTGCTCAAGTTATTTCTGGAAATGAGCTCAACTTTGAAGCCTTCGATACAGCAGATAAGCAGTTCAAAAGAATAATCCAGTTGCTAGATAAAGCTGGACTGCGAGAAGCGTTGGGAACAAATACAAGGATTCTATCAAAGCTTGTTCGAGAGTTCTACGTAAATGGATCCTATGCCAACGGAACTCTAACCACCACCGTAAAAGGGGTTCAGCTCAACCTCACCGCTGAAGAATTCAACCTAGCCCTAGGTTTCAAGCAAAGGGGATTGACATCTCTAAGTATGGTGAGCACCGAAGAAGGGCTGAGAAGAATGCACCATCAAAAGAATCCAGCACTGAAAGGGTTGAAGAAGAAAGAATTTCCTCAGAAATACGAGTTTTTAGCTGATGTTGTAGGAAAATGTCTCCTCTGTAAAGATTCAGCTCATGACTCAGTCAGTGAGATACAGCTGAAAATAATGACAGCCATAGTCAAAAAGACAAACATCAACTATGGCTCCTTGCTGCTGGAATGGATAGGAAATTGGGTCCTAAATACAGAAAAAGCTAAGGGGACTAGAAAAATGTTCTATGAAAGATTCATCAGCATTCTCCTTAGATCATCATTGGGGGATTTAATTGAGCATGATGAAGGAGAAGCCCTCAATACCAACAAAAGGATTACCCAGAAACTCTTTGACAACTGGAGGAGGAACCCAGTTGAAAATAGGAAACTATCTCGGTCAGGGGATAGTGAAGGTACACAGAGTGGTGCAGGGCCATCACTTCTGAAGAACACTCCTGCTGAAGAAGAATCTCAGGAGGTCAGCAGGCATTCTCCGGGTCTTGTCAGAAGAAGGAAAGGAAAAAGAGCTTTTGAGCTTGAAGAACCTCAAGGATCTTCAAATGAGGCTCCTGTTACTGCTCCTAAAGAAAAGGCTGCTTCAGGGGATGAGAGTTCAGATCTGCGAAGAGAGACTCGCAGCAAATTTGAAGCTGAAGAGGTCATTCCAAAGGAGCCAAGGAAAAAGAGAAGAAGGCTAGTAAAGTTAGCCGACAAAAGCTCAGTAGCTAAGGGGGAGCTACTTGAAAGACCTGACCTTACTCCAGGTGAAAAGGAGTCATCTGAAGCAGTTGAGCCTATGGATGCTCAAGCTGAGGGGGAGCTTCCAATTATTCCTGAGCCAGCAGATGCTCTGGCTGAGGGGGAGACTCAAGATGACATTTCAATCCCTACAACCACAATGAATGATGATGAAGAGGATGACATTGAAATAGTGGCCGTTGGAAGAAATGAGCAAAGGCACCTTAACTTCAACTGCCTGATAAAATTCTTGCCACTAATGCCATTCCACCGAGCTCTGGTGCACAATGCATGGGATCAACTCTTCTGGACCTTCAAAGCATATCCCAATATGATGATTATTTCTCAAGGCTACCCTCAGAATCTGTTCTTTGCCCAGAAGCTCATCTCAAGCAGCCCCTTTTCACAAACTTTAGGGCAAAAGGTACATTTTATTCCTCAAACCCTCATTCAAAATCATACACCTTCACATATGTTCAATAAATTTGAGGAGTCCACAAGTACTCATCCTGCATCAAGCTCTACGACCCACACTTCCCCGATCGTAGAGTCCCCACCATCTACGATTGGTGGTCAAGAAAGCATACATGATCAAAACGTAGAGTGCCCTCCAGACTCTCCTGAAATTCTGCCTACTCAGCAAACAATTCCTCTGGCTCCATCTTCAAGACTCCTGTTAACACACGAGGATATTCCCTCCACCTCTGGTCACGAGTACTTTCATATTCCAAGCTCTACGGCTGACCAGGGACAATCATCTCAACTTCTCCAGGAAATTTTAGACAAGGTATCTCGGCTTCCTACATCTGAGGGCTTAACTGACTTGACAAGCCATATCCATACAGAGATACAAAACGACCTGGCATCGAAATCCCACAACCTTCAACGTAGAACGGACGACATCATTGATGCTGCCAATGGTCTCTCTACCAGTCTGAACAACCAATTTTCCACAAGACTGAAGCAGCTAACGGCAGCAGTCTCTGAAAATCTCAAGGAAAGGGATAGAATTATTCTGCAAGCCTTGAACTCACATCAGCAGACCATTGTTATTCTTCAAGAAACAAATGATAAATCTATCACCCTCCTCAGTAATTAAATCATTGCCTTGAAGGACTCTCTCAAAGAACAAAAACATCGATCGAATGACACTTTGTCATTGGTGGAGCAAAAACAAATCATGGCTAACGAAAGACTCCAAGCTCACCAAGATGATGTAGCTTCCACTAAGACCCAACTTCAAGAAATTATTCAGGGCATCCAGCAGATTTCAGAACAGGTAGCAACCCTTAATGATGCCAACAAGGGGGAGAAGAAACTGAGCACAGTAGAGCAAACAAGAACTAGCTCAGATCACAGCAGAAGAGGAAGAGCACCTCAAGGGATGAGGATGGTTCAAACTTCAATATATCCTCCTAGATTCGAAGCAGTACCATCTCGTCCCAGACAGGAGGTGACAGCAAGACCTTCTTCCTCAACTATGAGGACTTCTGGCTCACAACAGGAGGTGGTGACAGCAAGACCTTCTTCCTCATCAATGAGACCTTCTAGCTCACAGGAATGGTTTCAAATTAAAGAAGAAGAAGCTGTGTTGAGGGAAGAAGAACTAAGAAAAGCTGAAGAAGAAATGAGAGCATTCTTCAGGCAGAGGGAAGAAGAAGGCAGGAGACCTCCTAGCAGAAGGAGATAAGTTATTTTTTTTTTCTTCTTTTTCTGTTGTTTTCTCAATTGTATCATCTGACAAAAACATCAATAAAATTCATATTTTTCTCTAGAAAATACAGCTGCTCACTGTATGATTAGGCATTCAATTACTCTTGCATTTTGCCTATATTAATATGCTCAAAATCACTATCTGTTAATAATGTTGTCATCATCAAATTGGGGGAGATTGTTGAACATTGAATGATTAAATTTGATGATTAGAAATAATGTACAAGGGCTGTATTAGATAAGATCAAAGCTGTTAGGTTGATCTATTATTAATTGTATAAAAGTCTTGTGTGTTGTACTAAGACTTAGATAGATCAAAACTGTTAGGTTGATCTGTTAATGTAATAAAGTCGTAGAAAGAACTCTACGATTTGTGTCAAGGAAACTCTACGATTCGAACAAACTCTACGATTAAGGCAACCAATCGTAGAATGGACTCTAAGACTGTGCTTCCGAAGACTCTACGATCAAGACAACCAATCGTAGAATGGACTCTACGATTGTGGTCCAGAAGACTCTACGACCAACTAGACTGTTCTTTCTGAGAAACCTTAAATTGGACTCTACGATCAACATTCTAACAGTTGAGTAAACTCTACGATGATCAGTAAGAGATGATCCTTTATAGATCAATCACGTAAGCAAGGGTATTCGTAGAGTTGATCATATAAGATCGTTGAGCAAAAAGGCAGGAGACATCACGTTTCTCAGATCAGGAGCCATTCTATTCAAGTATTTAATCTTCATCAAAGTAACTAAAAAGGAAGCTTCTGCAAATCGATCAAGTCAGAAAAGTCAGGAGTCTGACCCAAGCGCACTATGGAACAGAAAGAAGACTTTCAAGGCAGAAAAGTCAGAAGACTGTGTCCTATCAGACCTATAGTTTGGGAAGACCAAACGACTCTATAAAAGTTAGTGGGAACCTATGTCTGACATCTCTGTCACAGAGGAAAAAGGAAAACAACCTTGCATGGACTAACAGGTCAGATCAAATAATGTCTCATCAGAGATTTAATGAGCTTTATTAATACAATATTCAGCAGCTCTCCTCTGTGAGGTAACGGGAAGAAATACATGTTCAAACAGATGATCCAACGGGAAGAAATCTGAAGCCCTTACCTCTTAAATACGAAGATCAGCAGAAGAAAAGAAGAAGCACTACACAAAGAAAGAAAAACGCAAGAAGTGAAAAAGATTGAACTGATAAGAAAGCCTGCATTGCTACTAAGCCCTTCAAACATTCAAGCTGATAAGCAACTTAGTAGCACATCCAAATATACATCAATCCAGAAGAGTTCTCTGTGAACTGATATAAGCAAGTCGGTTAGACTTTGAGAGTTCTTTGTGAACTAGTGTAAGCAAGTCTGTTAGACTTGTGAAGTTCTTTGTGAACTAAAATTCCAAGACTGCGGGTCTTGAAGGAATCTTAGTGATTCAGCTATTGTAAAAGTATCCTTAGTGGATTTGCTGCTGAGAGAGCAGAACAGTGGAGTAGGAGTATTGTGTGCTCTGAACCACTTAAAACCCAGAGTCTCTCTCTTGGTGTCTTTCATTTGCTATATCTGTCATATAATTGTTTGTTGATTTATTAATTTAACATTTCAAGAAAAGATTAACTAAATCTTATTCCGCTGTGTTAAACTTCTGGTTAAGAATTAATCAAGTAAGATAATTTCAAAGAGAAGAAATTTTAAAAGAATCTATTCAACCCCCCCTTCTAGATTACTATCGTGTCATTGGGAACTAACAAATATTAATAGGGAACATAACATATTTTGTTAAGGTAAAATGTGATTTAACATAGTCTCACGCTGTTGTTCGAGTGTCTCCCCAGTCTTCTTAACAACATGGTATCAAAGTTATGATCTATGATCCTAACATATTATAAACAGGAAAACTCAAATGTAGCAGCTGCAAATATGTATGTATGTGAAACCTCTATAGTATTGGTATTGGTAAGTAATTTACTTGTTGTTGCTGATTGAAAAACAAATAGAATGAAAGTTGCAGATATGTATGTATGTGAAAGTAATAAAGCATCATGTAATTGGGCATATACTAACAATTAGTCACTAATTTAAAAACAGAACTAGTATTAAATATCCAAAATGCAGTTTACAGAAATTAATTACTTTCAGATTAGTAAAATACGATTTCCCACCACTTTTACAAATTGTCACAACGAAATTAACCCTTATTATGCATATATCTTAAATCCCAGGCAGTTATAAAATTCGGATTCAACATAGTTACAAAGCATAGAGGTTGCATAGAATTGATCAATTTAATGACTGGATTCATCAAGTTATACCACAAACAAGTACAACACAAAAATTTCAATTTCTAGAGAAAGTAGAATACCTTGTTTCTAAACCGATTCAACGATTTAGGGGTATTTTTGGTCTTGATGCCTTTTAAGGGCTTCTAGGTTTCCATCACTTTCTCAATTAGTGTTGATCATATTCGTCGACTGTCGATCGCTTTCTCCACCATATTCGTTATTGATCCTTTAAGGGTTTCTAAAGAAGATGTGTTACGTACTGTTCGATCGATTTAGTATATGGTAGTAGACGAATGTTTTTTATTTTATTTTATATTTAATGTTTGCTTTTCTTTTTCAATTCATAATGTAGTTCATATTTCTAAATATTTATAAAGAAAAATAAAAATAAAAATATTATTTAGGTAAACATATGAAATTATATTTTTAATTTAGTATGTCATAAATTAACAAATTAACGATGAACAAACCCAATAAAATTATTTTGTAAAATTGATGAGTTTTTCACAATTATTTTTAAGAAATTTATTACTATGTTTTCATTGATTTTATTTCTTTTAATTATTTCGTGGGTCTTATATTTTTATTTTCGTAGTATTCATAATTGTATAATGATGCAAAACATGGTAATGAATTATTGATAACGTGATATATTCAAAATTAAGTATTGGTCAAGCAATATTAAACTCCTTATGATTAAGCAATATTGAACCCCTTATGGTTAAGCAATATTGAACCCCTTATTGGTTTGGAAAAAACAGGGCCCAGTCAAATCGCTTTGAAAAGTATAGATCGTGTTTTCATGCAGTGTGCGTGAGTGAACAAGAAATTACAAATCAAAAACTCGTTGATTCTAACCAAAAAATACCGAGCAATTTAAACCAAAATATAGATTTGTTTTTATCATAAACTGTCCAGCCATAAAACGCTTTGTAAACTATTTATAATGAAACCCGACATACAACAAAATTTTAAAAAAAAAATTGAAAATACCCCTAAGTTATTGCAAAAGTGCAAAAACGCTACTGAAAACTAAATAAAATGTCGTTTTGACCCTCAAAACGATGGACTTTGGCTAAAATCACATGGGCGCAATATTTTGCATTTTGATCAGAAGGTCGTCTTAACCCAAAACGTTGCATGCTTTTGTCAAAAATGGACATAGTTTCCTTTCCGGTCAAGCTTGGCCTTTTTTGCCTTAGGGTGCTCTCATCGGGCCCAAAATCCCACTTCAGTTGCATTGCATCACATTCCATGCTAACAGAACCCTGATTTTCAAACAAGTGAATTTAAACTTGATGAATTTAATATGAATGATCAACTAATAAATGCTATCGGTGCATTCTTATATTTGCATCCGAACAGTGGGTGCACCACACTTAAAGGTGCAAACGAATCGATTCGAGTTAAATATTAAATTGCTTAGTTTTGGTTCATAAAATTTTCCTAATATGAAATAAGGTTTGATTGACACTTGAGTAATTTATTGAATTTTAAACTTTAGTCATATTTGGCTTGTTTATATTTCGAATGCAGAGCTCGAATCGAACTTTTATTCGAATGTGTACGAATTGAGATCGAGTCGTTTGCTTCATTTTTTCAGCCTTAACCACACTTATTAAAGACAGAGTTGTATCTCCACATTCAATTTTAAATATATCTTCAATTATTTATCATCGTATACAAAATCAACTATTTACATGACATAATCTAAACTCTCAAGAGAAGAAAAATAATTTCTACGGGAGTGGAGAATGAAAGAGAGATCTAACTCCAAATTAAGAAAATAATAAATTGACAAAAAAATAAAAATAAAAATACAATATGAGATTAATGCTAAAAATTAGCTAATTGTTCCATCTTGTTTAAAATTAGTTCTTTGTTTATTTAAAATTAACTATAAATTGAGTACAACACCATTAATGTATAAAAATTAAAAAAAATAATAATATTTTAGGTACTTAATTTCTAACTTACAATTTTTGAATATATTATGTAACAGTTCAATTACACGTTATACAATGTGAAACACTTTGATATATATATAAGGGTCAAAATTATTATCAATAATATATTTTCTTATGATTTTTTAAGTAAATATGTAATGGGTTAAAATGACACAAGAAATATACTATTTTTGGTACTTTACTTTTATTTGGACTCCAAATTTGACCGAAATTATTATTTTAACATATTGAATAAACTATTAAAATAAACTAATAAGTAAATAATTATAAACTGTTTTGTTTTTGAAATAAGACTCATTTGACATGGCCATATAAATCTTATTTGAAAACAACTTATGAGATAATGCCCACAAAACTGTTTTAGGAGTGAAGAGAACATTATGTTAATACCGAGCATATTTCAGTTTATTTAGGCAAACAAAAAAAATTAAGAAATTACATTTGATGCTACGTCGTTTGGTATAAGGATTCTAAAGTCCAAAACATAGATAATAACAAAATCGTCCAAAAACTCTCCAAATCCTCTATTAAGCTCGAATCCAATTTTTCTCTCGCTATAATTTTCACTCCATCAAATTTTACAGTATTAAATTTGACCCGCCGCTTGAATATCGGTGGGGATTTAACTCCTAAAACTAAAAACCCCCAATTTCATAAACCCAATAGTATGTGCATCAAGCCTTCTGACTTCTAGGGTTTGAAGTATTCGACTTCCTAACCGCTCGTTGTGAAGGCTAAGCTCGTGTCAAAGATTAAAGAAGTAGGTAGTCATTCTTCTTACTTCTTATGGTTTGAAGGTTGATTATACTGGCTGAATGCAAACAATTTGTTTAAAACATTTATGTATTTGCAAATTTGTCTATATTTGTCTATATGTAAATATTAGACCGGATCTAAAGAAAATTTATCTCTTCTTACCTTGGCTTGTGATAAATTGGATGAACTTTTAAGATGTCTATTTGATTGCGTTGTTGTTTCGTTTTTTGATTTTTGTAGAACTTTTAAGATATTAGAAATTGATTTTTGATGAATTTTTTTTCCTTTTTCGCAAGGATTTCTATATAAATAGTAAATGTGTTTTATCGCAATACATCTGAGGAAGAACTTTGTGAAGACATTCATAACAAATGTTTGCGATGATATTATTGGTCTAAACAAATCTATGACTGTCCATATATAGGAGAAATTAGAGGCTCAGTTTTAATTTTTTTAATTTTACCACTACTAATTACTAGGGGATACCATTTTTTTTAAATAAAAAACTCTCTCTGATTTGCTTTGCTTCTCTTATGGTATTGATGGTAAGTTGTTTCTGTCTGTAGAATGCATGTTCTACTCACTTGTAAATTGTTCTGTGTTTGGGGGTTTAAAAAATTCCCTGTGAATTATGTGTCAGTTATGCTAGATATAAGAGATAAGCTAGATATAAGAGATAAGTCATAGCTGGATTGTGATCTCGTTCAGCGTAAGTGACTATAGAGAGCAATGAGGAGATATAGCCAAATCTCAAGTTTCTATTTTACCTTTATCAAAGTTTTGAAAGATGTTCTCGTTGGAAGAAGTTTGAAAGAAAGATACTATTTCATAATCAAGTCTCCCAAACAGATTTTTCTTATAGACAACTGCTCAATCTATTCCTATGACTAGACATCCCCTTACTTGTATCAACTGCTCATACTGTATTCCTAAGATAATGTGTCGCTTTATGATGATCAGATAAAGGAACATACAGATAAAGAGCACGCAAGCATGTTGATAAGGAAAGTTCACTGTTCAGAATGTTGTGAAACACGCAAGCATCTCTCTGCACGTCCAGAGCCTATTAAACTAAAATCAGTTAGTAGTGATCGCCACTCAAAAATCAAACCCGACAACTACCATATTATTATTCAATCCAACCAATACCAAAACTCAAAATCACGCCCTTTCAAAACTCAAATTAAAAATAAAATTGAGATTGCTTCTCTCTGATCTCACTGTATATGTATATTAGTTTCTGTACATAAGTACATAAATGTGATTATGTAAAGAGAGAGTATTAACTGACTAGACTTCAGATCAGCGGTTGATTTTTCTGGTCATATAGGAATTAGAAGAGATAGAGGGGCATGTTGAATATACTTCTCATATACCAAAACGTTCAGATTTATAAGGTGACAGAAACCCAACAAAAGCCCAAATAAATTGGGACAAACTCTACATTCAATTCATCAACACTTTTCATCACTTCACAATCGTAGTTTTCTAAATCAAGAGATGATCTTTTGCTGTTGATAAGGCTTACAAGGGTGCACTGGTGCACTAATGCTTCCTACCCAATCCAACAGGATCGTCCATGTAATGGTCATTTGATTTTTCATTTTAAAAAAATTGAATCGAAGGATAATTATGGACGGACGTTTAATTTTTTTAATTTCACGTTTTCTATTAGTTCAATGAAATAATTATATAAATTAAGAATTGAGTGAGTTAATGGTCACTTATGCTCCTCCCTGTTAGACTTATCTCATTAAATGCCACAGATGAACACGAAATTAGAGTTCTTGATTGTCATTTGTTTTATTCTTCCAAAAACCTATTAGTTTCATTCCACCTTGAACAACACTTGGGACTTGACACACTATTATTTCGAGCAGAAACAGGATAGTGCTTTTTGATTTTCTTTTCATTCCTGAATATGAAATATGATTGTTTATTTTAGTAGATGCAATAATCTATGTATGTTTTCTTTTAAAAAAAGGCCATTATATAGCCACTTTGAACATATGGATGTAATATACTAGGAGTGCTTTATATGGTTGAAATTTGATGAACATATTAATTTATTTCATTTGACTTTATAAGGTATATCAGGGTCTGATCGACTAATAAATTAAATTGTATCGTGTATGGCAGGTAAGTTACTAGAAGTAACTTGTAGTATGCTTGGGGGCCTTTGGACATGATTCTCATTTCACTAGCCGTCATTGAAAATTCTAACTTAAGGAAATTATCAAAACAAAGAATAACCAAAAACAACAATTCAGCAATGTAAGCTCATCAACATTCTAATGCATTAATAGCCTGCAAAAGAACATTCTAATGAATATTTTTACCCAGTACTACTCCAATTAGATCCTCAAAAGAACATGTTTTGTTTTGTTGCTCTAAATCAAGAGGAGGGGTGTTCTTTATTATTTGTGTGCCTGCCATGTACACTTTATTATACTCGAATATACCATTTGATATACCCAAAGAGTCTTAAGGAATATGACAAAGTATAACTCATAATACACAATGTACTATGATGATCTTAAGTCTAATGATCACTTGTACTACTATCACTATAGGAACTCTTATTGATAGGCATGTATAACTTCATTAGATGTTCCTTTAAGTGAGTCACGTTCAGTGAACTTACTCTTCAATAAGCACCTACATACTTGTTTTCGCATCTCCACACAAATGATTATGAGATTAATCATCATTTTCAAAAGTGCAAGCATAGTATATAATAATCTATCCGGATCTATTAACCCCACATTAGTGATCCTATGATTATGAATATTTTAGTTTTGAGTTATCTTGAATTTAGATCTCATTAGCAAGATCATCATTATGATTCTAAAAATATTGCTCCAAAACTATGGGCTTATCACTTTAATTAATTCTAACAATTAAGCATGGATAAATAAATGCATTTACATGAATAAACTCTTTTATTAATAAATGAATAAGATTATAAAGTAAATGTTATCACATCAAATGTGATTGGTTTGAGGACATACTACTTTCAGTTTATCCATTCAACCACACTATTATGCTGTGGGGTTCCAAGAATCGTCTACTCATGTTTAATACCGTATTTATCACAATATGTCACAGACTATTTTAAAGTTTATGCCCCTTCGTTGTTGCTATGAAGACACTTCAATAATTTTTCACTCCCTTTTAACCGTAGTATGGAAACTCTGAAAGTGTTGAAAAACCTAATTTTTTATTTTTAACAAAAATACCCACACCTTTCATGCAACATTATTAATATAGTAACAAAATATCTATTGTCACCCAAGTACTCAACCTCAGTGGGACCACATACATCAGAATATACTCTCACAAGTAACTTAGATTTTCTTTTAGCAAAGCTACTAAAAGAAACTCTATTTTTCTTACTAAACAAATAATAATCATAAGGGTTTAGAAAAGTACCTTTAGCAAATGGATTGAATGACCTATTTGCTAACATCTACAATCTTTTTCTCACTCATGTGCTCGAGCCTTTTATAGCACAGATTCGTTGAGGATTCATCTCAACTACATTCAACTCACTAGAACACACTTTCACATGAGTCTTGTACATTGAATAACAAACAACACCTCTTTCAACTACCACTGAACCCTTGTTAAGCTTCCACTTTCTGTTACCGAAGTGATTCTCATAGCTTTTTCTTCCAAGGCCATGCTAGAGATCAAGTTGAGGCGTAAATCTGGGACATTTCTAACATCTCTTAAAGAAATAGTGCAACCAACATCTGTCTGAATGCATACATCATCAATTCCAATAATCTTGGACTGATCAAAATTATCTATTCTCAAATGCCCAAAGTCTCTAGTTTTGTACGTTGTGAATAATTCCCTCTTAGGAGTAGCATGATATGAAACACTAGTATCACTAACCCAATCCATTTTCTGATCAACAACATATAAATTCTTATTCTCCGAATGATAGAATTTCTACATCATCCTCGATAACTGTAGCAGCAATATTCTTTTCCTCAACCTTCCCTTGCTTACCAATTTTTTGTTTTTCTAAACTAAATCTTGCAATTTCTTTTATAGCGACCCTCCTTATTACAATGGAAGAAACTATATGTAACGCCTTCTCTAGTCTTTGACTTGCTCCTATGATTTTTGCAATTTTTGCTTTTATTATGATTCATGTTTCCTTTGTGAGATCTTCTGAAATTACTTTTACTCTTGTTCTCTACCATAAGTGCTTGTGTATCAAAATTTAAATCCTTTTCCTTCTGCATTGTCTTCTCATTATGTATGCTTTCTTTGACTATTTGCATAGTTATTTTTCCTTTTAGAGCTGAACTGCTTAGTGACACAACTAAAATTTTCCAACTATTAAGCAACGAACTGAGAAGCAATAACGTTTGAATCTCGTCACCAAGATTCAACTTTATGGTAAACAACTGGTTCAAAAAACCTTGAAACTCACTCGTAAACTTGGATACACAGCTACTATTTTTGTACCTTAAGTTCACGATATTTCGAATCTCAAAGTTCTTATTCTGTGTATTATTTTTCTCGGACATGGACTCTAATGTAGTCCAAAGAGTATTAGCATCTATTTTCTGTGAAACATGGTGGAACACACTATGAAACCCCTAAATCGGGCCCATACCACCTAATTTGAGTCGTCAAAAGACTATAACAAAATTATTACAATACACTGTACAGTACCCAATAATACACAACTAAGTCTTCACGATTATTACAATTCTACAATACAGTGAAGACTACTATAATAACTATATTGGACCGCTACTCTATACTCCCTTCCTCCCCGCTAATCCCGGCTACACTATCATTTTCTAAACAATTGAACAAAAGAAAATGGTGAGCTCAAATAGCTCAGTAAGGAATATCATGACTAAGATAAAGAAAAATAAATTATTCTTAGCCTTCAACAGTTGAGTTCTTAATCAAATATAATAGACAACAAGTTTTAAATCAACAGTTGTAGTTGAGTGTTAATAAAGTAATATAAACAGCAAAATTTAAAATAAAAAATAGTAGTTAAATTCTTAAACAAAGTTCAACTGCGGTGAAATAACCACCACTAAGAGAATCAAGTAGATCATGATATCTACTAGTGTCTCTTTTTTAAAAAAATCAACATCAACTTTTATCATCTGAAACACTACTGGCTATGACCATGCTAAACAATAGTTATTCTTTGCCTTTGACCAAAAAGAACATTCCTCATGTGTCCTTATCATCCGACCAAAGACACCCAACAATTATATCACCTTTATCCTATATCGCCTTTAACTTACATCGCCTTTAACTTATCATTTGTGTCCCAGGCCACAGATATTCAGAACAACCTGATACTTGATGATTGAAATAATAACAGAGATATAAATAATGAACAGAAGAAACAGGACAAACAATAACATTACGAGTTAACAAATTTTACTTTGTCCATATTTAAATAATGTCTAAATTATCAACATGATGTAGAGAACAAAGTATCCAAGTCCAAGAGTAATGTCCAAGATCCACAGGGAAGAAGTTCAACGGTAAGGTTTACGGTACAAGGAATTAGTCCCAAATGTTTACAGCTTAAATAAATGTCCACAGTTCAAAAGTTCAAGGTCCATAAGTTCACAGTTCAAATATGACAATGGAAATTTAATAGGAATGATCTTGTCAAAGGGTATTAGATGAAGTGCAAACTATTAAGGGAATATTAATTCAAGAATTTTCACCGTTTAATAATATTAGAGGTACAAATGAGATATTTTCTTACCGTAGTAAGTTTAAGTGATAGAAGATGAAAAAGATGGTATCTCTTACAAGTAAGAAAGAAAATGATATCCCTTTATGATGATAAAAAGAATGATACTCATTACCGTAATAAGTTTAAGAGTTTGAAAGAAAATGATATCCCTTACCTTATCTCGTGACTAAATACGACTTTTATGAGATTGATCAACCTATATGTATATTCATAATTTAATTAGTAAGTAACACATACCAATTTTATGTATATAAAATCATCAAAGTCACTATATAGTATAAATATACTTCAAAATAGTTTTTTTTTAAAAAAAATCAAAGTAAAATCTTTTAAAGGGAGTTTTTCAAAATAAATTTTCTAATACAAGAGTATTCTAAAGGAAGAGTTGTAAACTGATGTGTGTGTGAGTTTTTATATAACTTTTATAAAAATTTACTTGAATAATACTCGTATCCTTCTAGATCTTCAATGCTTAACATAGTTTTAATGTACTCAGAGAGACACTTATACTAAGAAATATCTAGAGAGTGGAAAGAAGATTGAGTAAGGAATGTATAAAACTCTTTATGCTAAGCCCCCTATTTATAGCCAGGGGCCTAACCAACTTTTTCACACACACGTTACACATTTTAATCTTCATATTTTAATCTAAACCATTCATCAACTAACACACGTTTTACACTTTAATCTGCACCGTTCTTTGACTAACACACGTTTCACGTCTACATGCGTTACACATTTACACGCGTTACACATTTACGTGTGTTACACACTTATGCGTGTTACACATGTACACGCATTACACATTTTTATATTATTTTATTAATTTAATATCCCAATTATTAAACATATAGTGTTTTTTAAATTATAATTTTGTCTAACTGTTTAATACCCGTGACTACTAGTGTAACAATTATTGGCCCAATAATGCAAGATATTGTGCATTATGACAATTATTGATTCAATAATATAGAACACTGTGCAAGTAATAATGTAAAATATTGTGTAATGACAATTATTGATTCAATAATGTAAAGTGACGTGTAATGACAATTATTGGTTCAATAATGTAAAATGCTATGTAATGACAGTTATTGATGAAATACTGTACAATAGCCACTTTATCAGTTCAATAATTGTGTAAAACCGTGTGCTGCTATAAAATACCATATGTTACCATACTTTTATCACTGAGTATTTTAACAGTTAAAAGTGATAATAGCGTTGACCATTTTTATTTAAAAGGCTACTATTATCGTTTTTTACACCTGACAATATTTTTTGTGGGGTCTACCCATAACTAAATATTTCAACGCCGTCGTACAAATATTCTCCAACAGAACGAATATTCCTTGACCAATTGAATATTGTCCGACATAAACATTTTTGCACATAACATCATCAACTTTAATTTTTATCAATTAAACACCTTACTGTTAAGCATAAAATTATGAGAAAAATTAAAATCTATTTATTAAAATTCGGGGTCTTACATCCTCCCCTCCTAATAAAATTTTGTCCCTGAAATTTACGTACTTGACATTTCGAAGAGATCAGGATACTTAGCTCTCATTTCCGATTCCAACTCCCAGGTCATTTCCTCAGTATCTTGGTTTTTTCATAAAATCTTAACTTGAGGTATAATCTTTGAGCGTAAGATCTGCTCCTTCATATCTAAGATCTTGATAGGTACTTCATCATATATTAAATCTTTTGCTATCTCATCTGGCTCCAACTCAATAATGTGATTTAGGTCCTTTATATATTTATGTAACATAGATATGTGAAAAACGTTATGAATGTGGGACATGTTTGGTGGTAGAGCTAGTCTGTAGGCCACAGTTCCTATTCGGTCAAAGATTTCAAATGGGCCAATAAATCAAGGATTGAGTTTTCCTCTCTTTTCAAACCTTGAAATTCCTTTCCATAGGGAAACACGTAAGAATACATGATCTCCAATGTTAAAACTTTCGTCATTTCGATGAAGATCAGCATAATTCTTTTGTCGTTCTTATACAACTTGTATTGTCGTATGATCGTTTGGATCTTTTCTGTTGTCATGTGCACTAGCTTAGGTCAATCCACTGTCAATGTGACCAATTAAAATATATTTATTAAAATTCGAGGTCTTACACACACTCTGGTCGATCCACTATCAGATGTGACCAATCGTTTTCATGTTCATCTTTTTTTAATCTACCTCAGATTTATCAATTGGCTTAATTCCTTTAAACTCCTATGATTTATACAAATCCTTACATAAAAGGAAGTATTCCATTCTAGATCTCTTGATCGAAAAATTAAATGAGGTCAGTTTAATCATGGCACCGCTTGATTTCTCCATTCAATTCATCAAAACTAATAGTACAAATAACCTTACTCTTAATACCACTTTGTTGAAAAAACACCTCTAATTAAAACCGTCTTTGATAAATTAAAAAACAAACAATGCCAAACAAATAATGCAAATCCACCAAATATATAACAACTACACAAAATAATAGTACAAAAAATAAACTAAATGAACAGACATAAAATTTTAAGTGAAAGCCCCTCTAAAACTAAAAGATAAAAATCATGGGTCGAGCTCTAAAATTTTTCTATAATCAACTTCGAGTACAAATAGTCCTTTTAAGTTTTAACACCACTAACTCGAAATACTATCAAATTAAGAGAATACAGTAATACCTTAATTTGAATGAAAACTCAAATTATCTCACTATTCAAAATCCTTCGAATTAGTTAAAATTTGCCAATTATTAATTAATCCAAAAAGATAGCAACACTCATAAATAAACTTTCACAAAAAACACAATTTTTCTTTCCATTTTTTTTTGTTGAAGTACAACTTTGTTTCTCCCAAAAGAAAATTTTTCCTTCTTGTTATAACCTAATTAAGCCATATCAAGTCATATATATCTCTTAATATATTATTACCATTCAGAGTTGGCTTTGGAATTTATATCCCAATTCCTTTTCTTATTGGGCCACGCATACATGCATCACATAACATGGTTGTTTCCATATTCTTATTTCCATCTCCTATTAGGATTGTACTCTTGGTTAAAACCATGTACGTACTTGGACACCAATCACTTGGTTTTGATCCCATATAGCACTCATCATATAACATTAAATACACCACCAATTAAAATTGGTACATTATATAGATTTGAACCCCACGAACCTAATAGAAACTTGATAAAAATTAAGGCTATAAAATGAAGCAAACGGTTCGAGCTCGATTATTACCTGATTGACTAAAAGTTTCATTCAAGCTCTATTCGAAATATAAACAATTCAAATATAAGCAAAGTTTAAAGTTCGATAAATTACTCAAATATCTTCAAATTGTAATTTTCTATTGATACTTAAATCATATTCGCTCGAAAAGTTCAAACTGCTCGGGCTCAATTCGAGATCGTGTTCGGCTCCATAGCTAAACAAACATCAATCAAACCTTATTTCATACTCGATAAATTTTATAAACCAAATCTGAGCAACTTAATATTTGATTCGACTCGGTTCGTTAACACCCTTAGTAAAAATATCAATTTTCTATATATGTACAACATTTTAAACATAATTTATGGCTGGATTATTCACGAAAAAGTTAGATTAGCCCATTCCAAGGGACTAAACCAAAGTCAATTCGTAATGGGTCATTAAGCCCATACACTCATACAAAAACAAACGTAGCCAAAATATTAACATTTCATTTAAATTTTGTACAACATTAGATGGATGAATATTAGCCATCAAAATTCCAAGGAAAGACCTAGATTTGGACAGTACAAAATATTACCGTTACTTTTGAATACAATCCATGGCATTTTTTTTGAAAAAATGCTTCTCCTCGCCTAAATCTCACTATTGGGTTGCATATTTTTTCTAGTGCAAATGGGCTGTCCATATTGAGCCTTATCCTCACAGCCCATTAGGCCTAGAGCGCGCACATGAGGACTCTTAAGTCCGATAGACTTGAGTTCATTACCTTATCACTTCAGATACTAACTAGTTATCATATCTAACACTAGTTGATATGAGAGTTATCATATCCAGTATAAATTATCACAATAGTTACCTTTGCTAATAGAGTTTTTACTACATGATTTCCATTAGGAATCATAATCCTATTGAGCAGAGCGGATACTATAGATACAAGGTAAACAATAGAGGCACACACATACTATTCTAGCCTACTAAATACTTGATACTTCCATTGTTAACATATCTTGAAACTTGTATTTACTCTCACACTGGAGGTATCCCCTGATGGCCCAAGCCATCAAGTGCTTTCTGATGGTTCTTTCTGTGTAAGTGTATGTTCAAGTTGATGATTGAACGTGCAAACAAATTCGAGCGTTAACACCTACCAATCACACCCCTATATGAACCAGGTATGTGTCTGTTTCCTGGGGTGTAGAGGCTTCAGCTTGCTAAAGAACCATGTCTACCATTTTGAAAGTTCTATTTTTGACCTTTTTATTAAAGTGTTGTGCAATGTGCTATTGGTATGTTACAAGCCTTAGTATTGCAATGTCACGACCTTCTTCCAATAGGTTAAGATTTAGCCGAAAACCTTTATTGTTGAAAAGCTCGTCAAAGTTCTAGACTAGGGTTAAAGGAATCCTAATCTCAACTGGTATTAGGGCTTCGATTCGATAAGTCATCTTGAATGGGGTGTCTTTTGTAGTAGTCTAAGGAGTAGTTCAGTAAGCCTATAGGACAAGTAAGAGCTTTTCGGGCCACATACCTTTTGCATAATCTAACCTTCGCTTTATCTCATTGAGGAGAGTTCTATTCGTAACTTTGACTTGGCCATTTGCTTGTGGATGAGCCACAGAGGTACAACGGTGCTAAATGTGCAGCTCCTGGAGAAACCCTTCGAACACATACTTGATACGGAGACCTAGTTCTTATGCCTACCTGGGAGGGTCCTTATATGATTATTAAAATACTGAAGTTCGACACATAAAAGCTTTAGAGCATGGATGGAAAACCTATCCCTAATACATGTCACACTGCTCGGCTCTATAAATATCATCAATAGTCAATTATATACTTAGTATTTTTTTAGGTTATTTTTAATTAATGTGTGACTTCTTTGAAATTAATAAAATAATGATTTGGTCTTCATATTATGTTTCTGTTTAATGCATTACTTATTTTGCTCTTTAGCTTTACCTTCAGTTTTATAAGATAAAGCTTTGGGGAGAGGGGAGGGGGGTAAGGAAGCCTAAGTGCTAACATGCTAACAAATAGTAATCAATATAAAGAGAAGAAGAACTCATTTAAGAGAAGAAGGAAAATTTCATTAATGAAAATTGTATATACATCGTTCTTTATTTACATTCATCAAAAACACAAAAGAAAAGAATTTGTTTCTCTACAGTCTATCAACAACACAATACCCAAGTCTTCTAAAGAATGCCCCTTCTCCAAACCAGCTCCTTGGAGTATTCGAAGCCTTCGCGAAATTCATCAACCACTTTTTGGTTGACTTCCTCTGCGAATTCCTTGAACATCTTCTTGGCTCCCGAAAGCTCTATCTCTTCGGTCACAAGCCTTCTTGGCTCCCGAAAACTTTATCTCCTCGGTTTGAAGCTTTCTTGGCTCTTGAAAATCTCATATCTTCAGTCTGAAGCCTTCTTGGCTCCCGAAAGCTTTATCTCTTCGGTTTTAAGCCTTCTTGGCACCCAAAAACTTCATTTATTCGGTTTAAAGCCTTCTTTGCTCTCGAAAGTTTTATTTCTTCAATCTGAAGCCTTATTGACTCCCAAAAGTTTTATCTCTTCAGTTTAAAGCCCTGTTGGTTGATTTATCAATTAATAAACTCGTGCAAGTATACACGGCCCACAAGTAATATAAAGTAAATAACAATGTCGAACCCACAGGGAGTTAGCACTAACATTTTCCAAGCATTAACCTTATATCAATCTAATCTTATTTAAACAATGATTAAGATGGTGATTATAAAGAAATAGAATTACAAAATTAATAAAGCACAACAACTTTTATCAATACGAGATAAGCTAAAACCATAACTTTCCCCAATACACACCCCTCCTATTAACTAATGAATCAAACAAATAATAGCCTGAGAATATATGTAGTCACAAACTTCTTTCGATAGTTAATCGACTTACACTCAATTAACCAGATCACTATATTCTTATGTGATACTAATTAAGCAAGATGATAATATAAACGTATTCTCAACAAACCTACACAAGATATAATGGTATATTTTTATTTGAGATACAATTTAGGCATTCAATCCTAAGATGAATAATCCTATAAGTGTTATCATATTTAGATCAAGTTCCTTAATCCATTTTTCAATATCATAAACAACACCATAGTAATTACAAGGTAAGTAATCCATACATGAAGCATAAAACATGATAATCATTCATTTTCAATCCACAATCATTAAATGAGGGATATTTAATTGAAACTAAGCATTGGGATCCTTTATGATCTTAGAATGGAATTTAATTCATAACTAAATGAAGAAAAACTAATAATAAGTTGTTCATCATTCTTAAAATACATAAAAGGAAGACAAAATATATAAATGAAACTCTTAAGGAACAAGTTTCCATCTAATAACTCCCTTCGCTTTGATGACATCCAAGCTAGAAGATCTCCTTGTTCTTGAGCTCCAAAACTGATAAAAAGCTGCCTTGTAAAATTAGCTGGTTCTTAGGTTATGTTTCAACTTAGGTTAAATAAGGAAAATCTCGTTTGAAGCCAGCAGTACTGTGAAGAAAGTGCTCGATTGGCCTTTGCTTTTGCTTAATGAGCATTGTAATGAGATTGTCGTGTCTTTAAGTTGTTTAACAAACGATGAACTCTCTTTTATACGGTGTGTAATAGTCTCTCTCCGCTTTGAAAGTTGTGTATAAGCCACATCAGATTTTACAACTTTCATGAGAATCAAAGTGGGGGTTATTGAAGGCATTATGGATGATGTTTGTGTTAGGGTTTTTGAGGATATATTGACTGATCCTAGTCCTCATTTTAGGTCTGTACCTATATTTTATGTGAGTGCTCCTAGGGTTTTTCCTCCTCGTACGGTGTGTGGTGAAAATATGAATTTTCAACATGTTTCGCTGAGTAAATTTAGGGATCTGGCGAAGGGAAATTTGAACAACGACCTTAGTGAAATTTTTGGTCGGATGAAGATATTAAATTGTAACACCCCTAACCCGCTATAGGGCCGAAGTGCCACATCCGCAAGCACAAAGCTAGCAAGGCAACAATATCAATAGTGCAGCCCAAACACAAACAAAATAACTCAACAATAATGAAACTAACTCGAAATCAAACAGTCTTTCATTATCAAAATTACACTAAGGTTCAATAACTAAAGACCAAAAACATAACTTTGGAGACATAGCTCCATTAAATAAAAATCTTATCAAAATACTAATAAACGTCTTAAACAAAAAAGAACTTTAGTTTTCCACAATAGTATCCACGGTGCTCGGCGCTTAACAAGGTATCCTGTAAAAATTAATGTAAGGGTGAGCGGTAAAGCTCAGCAAGTGACAATCTTTACTATTTAGGTGTATCAAATATAGTTTGCAAAACACTTTTTCGAAATAACTTTTTGTTTAATAACAATAATAAACATACTTATTGAAAATAATATTTTCTTGTTCAATAACAATAGTCAATATATACATTCAAAACCAAAATCAATAATCATAAAACACTATTCGAAAACGATTTCAATATGTTCAATAAACAATTTTGATATGTTCAATATATTCGATGTATCTTTTAATCCATAGCCTTTGCGACTAAGGTTACAGCAGCCCTGTAACACAGCCCTTATGTTCGATAATGTCAATGATACGCCCTCTACTAAGGTATCTTATCATGCACGCGCCCCGAAAAGCGTCCCCCCGAAGGGTATCTAAAGGTGTGCATCTTAGTAGGTCCTAAATTGTTTCGGAACTATCGTAAATACTAAAGGATTCTATATATAGTCGGACTGAGGTTTCTAAAAATAATTTCTCAATATTTTCAATATTCAAAACTATACTTATTTCATTGTTCAAAATCACATAATCTCATTTTATAAATCAAAATTCTATTTTGATATTTGATCTGGGTTTTTAACAAAATACAAGCGTAACATTTTCATTTAAATGGAAGCCTTAAATAAAGTATAACAATTTTTGAAACAATACATTTAGGCATCCGAATAATTACTAAAGAATACATAATTATAAACGATAATTTCAAAATACTAAATAATTCAAAAAGTCACTTACCTCAATATCGCTGAACACAAAATTAATAGTCGAACGATTCCTAAATATAAATTTAGAACAATAAATGTTAATCTAAAACTATTAACTAATAATCTAAATACAAAATAATAATTAAAACCAATAATATTAATCAAAAACTAGTAACTAATAATCTAAATACAAAACAATAATTAAAACTACAAAAATAATAACAATGCAAAAATACTAATTACTAACAAAATATCTTAAAATATCAACTAACAAACTAAATACAATATTTAAAATAATAATAACAATACAAAAAAATTAAATAAGAAGCATACGTGAAAATTATGAGTTTCGCAGATTACCTACGTTCTCGATGACGAAAATTTAACTAAGGATGTCTTTTTATAAAAAGCTCTCACACAACAAGATCCTTACTCAAAATAGGAGGTCCTTATTGTTGGTGAATGAAATAAAGGGTCAAGCCCTTCTATTTTTAATTTAGAAAAAGGTAGAGGCTTCCAATTAGTTGATGCGGGACTAAGGATATATTAGCAACCAATGTGGGAAGTGGCAAAACTTGGGTCATTACATAGATGGTTGTAAGGAAGAGGAAAATGTGGAACCGGATGATAGGACTATCTTTTTGACAACTTTCAAAGGTTATTATATTGCTGAATGTGAAATTAGAGACTACTTCACAAGGTATTCTTTTTTTATTTTTACATCATGATTTAATTTATGTTGATCTTGATACATTGTGAAATTATTTGAGCAAGTCTTCTTCCATTTTTTCGATTGAATATTTGAGTAAGTTAATTTGAGTTTTTGATATTTTTATTATAGGATATTTTGGAATTTTATTGAAGCAATATACATGCAAGAAGGACCGGATGAGCAGCCATTATCTGCTTGTATGGTTACTCATTCGTCTTCCATAATTCCTGCAATTGCTCATGCAGATTCTAAAGCCAAGTATTCGGTCAACAGGAAGCATATTTGGGCAAAGAAGTATGTCTAGAAGAATTGAGCTGCAACTTCTTCAGTTCCGGAACCAAATTGTGATCCTGTGGAAGAAACTTCTGATGTGGAAAACCTAGAAAACTAGCCTTGTTATTGTTTAGGGTTGTTGAAGTATGATTTGGTTTTGCTAGTGTTCCTATGGAACTATTTGGTTATTATTGTTGATTGATTGTCAACATTTATGAGAGAATATTGGTACTATTTAAATAATAATATTTTTTGAGACATTTAGTTTGGTAAATTGGCTGCCATTTTTATTGTTTGCTTAATTTGCAGAAAAGTTTGTTGATCCTCCTCTTGCTCTATTTTTCTTTATTTATGAATAAATAAGTTATTCTGTAATTACATCTGATTCTTCCATTTAAAAGAATTTTGGATACCCTTATGTTATGTATGCATTCGAAAGATTTTTCGTTGTTGGATATATTTATTTCATATTGATATATAATATTGGCCTTTGTGAAACATTTGAAATGTACTAAAACTAGGAATATCCAAAACTAGTGAAAATAGGATGTACGTACATACATTGTTCTTATAGTACTGATGTCTAGCTTAACCAGTGAATTTAATCAAACTCATTCACGTGCAAGTACGGAGATGTGATTTATTGGGTTTAGCACAATTGATGCATTTAGAATGAAGAAACTTCTTTTGAGTCATAAATTTGGTCTAATAAATACAAGGAAAAAAGAGATGGGAGGAAAAAGAATTTTCTACCCATCCTGAGAGGGTCCCAAGTAGGGTAGAGAGAGAGAAACGCCCCACTACCCCTCTCCTTTTCCGCCATGCCCATCTTCCAGCGATCCTTGGAAGACGACACCACGTGGGTTTGTCTGGAGCTAATGGACTCAAGGCTGTATTTTGGGCCTAACCTCAATTGGTGTACTATTTTTCCCGCTCTAAATGAGCTTGCTGGGGGAAATGTCTTGGTCCTGTTCCCTCGTGGCTTTTATAAATAGTGCAGGCTAGGCGGGTTATTTTAACTAGCTATGTTTAGTTTTGGTTCTAATTGCCTCCCATTGTTGTATTGTTTTGGTTTCCTTTGGGCTGGCAATTGTTTCCTAGTTTTTCTAGGTGTTTTTATCCTCACGGGAGCGGGGATAAATGTCATGAGCGTCACCGTAATATGCTTAGTTTTTTTTTTTGCAATTTAATATACAAACTAATTAGCAAAAAATAATAAAAAAAAAATTAGGTCTAGTTTCAGTTGCAATAAACATTTCTAGCAAAAGTGCAGCTTAGTGAATGTCTATCTTGTAGATTGCTGGCGACTTTTGTCACTAAATTATCTGTGCATGGAGAATTGAAGATAAAAAAGAATTTTGCCTAAACAGTGGGAAGCATGCATGTTCGGGTATTGAAATTTATGACGATTAACCCTAAGTTGTATTGCATGTTTTGTTACATAAATTATTTGAGAAAAAACATTTAAGTTGAGTATTCTTTTATTAATTATCAATGTGGCTGAGGGGATATAAAGTCTCTAATGGAATTTGATCCCTACACCTCCCCCTTAGAGGATGAGAGGTGTACAACAATTAAATTTAAACAACCAAGACAGAAAAAAGGAGTTCAAAAGTGATCTCTAGCCAAGGCTTAAAATTAGAAATTGAAGATACAATTCAATTCAGTACTAATATAAACACATGTTACAACATTTTTTATATAATTATTGAAAGGATGTTATTACTGCTGCATTGAGTATTTTCGTGAAATTAGACGTGCAAATTCGAATCTCATGATTTAGGGGTACCAGAATGCCCACCATCCTTCTCAGCATCATGGTAGTTAAACAAGTTGGCACATATTAAGTAGTACCCAAAGTTCACCACTCCAATCCCTGCCATAATCCAAAACACATAATCCACTCTCCCATTATTGATATTATCTGGCAACCATCCGGTGCTTTGTCGTACTAACCCTACAGTCACGCTACTTAAATAAAATCCGATCGCCATTATCAACGACATCATAGCAGTGGAAGTGCTACGTAGTGATGTAGGAAATTCTTGATAATAAAATGCCACTTGTCCCGGAAAATGGAAAGCATTAGCAATGCCAATAATGACTAAGGGTAACACTAGCCACATTGCTGACATAGGTACAACTGAGCCATCATCCATTAGATGGTGAATCTTAACAACTTGTAATCGTTGATTTTCGACTAGGGCGGACCCCACTAAGGTTAAGATATTGATTACATGGCCAATTCCTATTCGTTGAAGCGGTGTCAAAATGTGGCCAGTTAAATTTTGCCATCTAGGGAGTATTAAGCGGTCTAGGATTGAGAGGGAAATTGATGTGGCTAAAATGTTGAACACTAGGATTGAGGCTGCTGGGATTTCGAAACTTGTTGTGAGGTGTCTGTCCATTGTTAGGGCTTGAAGGACTGTTAAACTGCTGAAAATGCCTATTGTGGTACTTAACAAAATGTTGGTGGACCATATTGGAATTATTTTTATTAGGGTTTTGAGGTCTTCCACTTCTTGGACAGTACATAGGTTCCATGATTTTTTTTTGATCAAGGAGTCTGATTCAGTGTTACCTTCTGATTTCAGTGCTGCATTGTTTAAGAAGCTGCATATGAAATGACAAATAAGGTTGTTGATATTGCCTGACAAAAAATGATATTGTCGGAAGAAATATATATTGAGCGAATGAAACTTAATTAAATCTACCTCCATCTCACTTTAATTCCTATGCTTTTGATGTGTATGTCCGTAATTTGAAGACATATTAAAAATATATTTAAATATTATAAATGGAGAATTGATATGATCTATTAGAATACTATAAATAGCTAGGAAGTTGATATTTCCAACACTTTCTTTTTTTTTCTTCTTTTTTTTTGCAGCGAAAATACTATAACACATACTTAGACCATGTGTATTTAATATTATATATTTATACTGAAAAAAGTATAAGAGCTTTGGAAATATCATTTTCCTTATAAATAGAGGTAATTAATATCTATAGCCGAATGAAAGCTAATTTGTTTTTGTTTTTTTCCCATGAGTTTATGAATTCATACATACCTGAAACTATCAGTAGGACCACTGCTTATTCCTGAAATCCCTGCATCATCCCCATAGAAATAACTTTTTGTTCCAATTGCTTTCCTCTTCCTAATAGCTGCAACAACAACCCGAGCTATGCTCATAAAAGGGCTCCCCTTAGGCTTATTATGCCGGTAATAACGCTTCCCCATTATGAACACAGTTAATCCAATGGCATTAGCAGCAACACAAACTCCAAACCCTAAACCCCAACTTACATTATCTTGAAGGAACACAATAACTGTGGAGCTAACTGCAGCACAAGCGTATAAAATGATAAAATACCAGTTAAAGAATATGTTCAGATCATTAGGGTTTTCAAATTGATCTGCTCCCATTGTAGCGACGGTGAAGCTGGTTCCTGCTGAGCCAAGGGAAGCTAGGGCTATACCAGTGAATAAGGCGGCGATTTGAATGTCCGATGGGGTCTCACATGTGTTTGGTGCATTTAGGCAGGGTGGAGGGTGCAATGAATTGATTGAAGCAGTTAGAGTCATGAGGATTGTACCCTGAAGAACATTGCAAGAAATTGTGAGAATTACAAATTTCATTTGATTTTTTTTTCCTCCTCTCAGGAGGACATAGAACCTTGCCTTAGCCGACTACCAGAAAATTGGGCATTTGAGACGAGCATTTCTGCCTCAAAATAGTGAAAATCAGTTTCAAACTAGGATTTTAGACAAATTTTGATCGTTTCAAAATTTATGTCTAAAAGGTGTCATTAAATTTGAGACGGAATGGTGTCCGTAGCTAAACTTTGGTTTTAGATTCTGACTTTTCAGATAGAGAGACCTTACAAGAATTGGGCCATTCATGGGGCTATAGGTTTATTTGGTTTCTCTAGCATCTGCAGTTATGCATTGCACTATTTTTAGTACGGGTTGGGTCCAAATATTATGTATTAAAATAAGTTACTGTAAAGTCACCCAACACAGTTTAACTAAACATGTACTCTATATAATAATATCTTTGTACATGTACTATCTGAAGTACTTTCAACAAGAAAATATATTTTTTCATTTTGTTTCTGATCCATGTACATATATGTCAATTTTATCGGGAGAATAATTGCACAAACTACGAAAATAATTGTAGTGTAAAGGGTTAAATTATTTTTTTATTACGATATTCGATTCTAATTTATAAATATATTATTATATTAATTTTTTTTATAATCATATTATTGTACTGAATTTTTTTTATAAAATTTAAATTTTTTGACAAAGACTGTTAATTATTTAACAGAAAAATAACATGATAATATTAATTTATAAAAGTGTTATTGAACTAGAGATCGATTTACAGTTACATCATTAAAAGATAAAATAATAATAATAATAACAACAACAAAAATAACAATAACAACAACAACAACAACAATAATAATAATAATAATAATAATAAAGAACTTTATTTTTTTATTTTTTTGTGTAACGGAGAGGGTATTATTATTATTATTATTATTATTAAATTAAAATTTATTTTTAAAATATCTCAAATTTATTTTTAAAAAGAAAAACTAATCTTTTTGTGTGTGTGTGTGTAACGGAGAGAGTATTATTATTATTATTTCATTTTTCAGTGATATAACTGTAAATCGACCTCCAATTCAATAATGTATTTATAAATTAATATTGTCACGTTATTTTTTTGTTAAATGTTAACAATCTCTGACCAAAATTTTAAATTTTATAAAATAAATTCAGTGCAATAATATGATTATAAAAAAATTTAATATAATAATATATTTATAAATTAGAATCTAGTATAATAATAAAAAAATAATATAACCCATAGTGTAATTTGCAAACTAGGTACTGTACACTTCGGGTCCTGTACACTTCGGGTCCATATATGATTCCTTCTACTGCATTTATGAACTTTATCCTCAAAAGCTGTGTTATGTGTTGTTTTCTTTCGTACTTGTTTTTGTTACATATCTGTCAGCGGTACAATTATTTGATTTTGTAAACATGTGGAGACTGGCAGCTAGCTTTATTCTGTCAAATTCTGAATAGCATCCTTTTGTAGAACACGGGGCAAATTATTTATTTTTTTATTAATTTGTGAAATGTTAAAATTTATAATTAATATAGATTTGTTTAGGTTTAGTTTTGAAAGCAAAAAGTGTGATAATTAATAATAATTTTTTTCTTAAATTACAATAATTTGTTGTTTTGAATTTTAAAATTTTATAAATTAAACGAAAGAATAAGATGTAACAACATAATTAATATATTTATATACTCCATCCCTTCCATTCCAAAAAAGTCAAATTTATTTTTTTTAATTAATTTGTGAAATTTCAAAAAATTAAAATTAATGTATTTTTTTAATTAGTACTACATCTGTTTCAAGATTAGAAATACAATTTGATTTTTGAGGTCAAATGACTGCATGTTAAACTTCAAGATTGGTATGACACATAAAAATTTTAAATGAAATAAATTTTGTGATTAATAGTTCTTGTTATATACTATACAATTATAATAATTGTATCAATTAAAATTAAATAAATTCTTATCAATTTGAAGTTTAATATCTCGTCGTTTGATTTCAAAAGTCAAATTTTATTTTTAATTAATTTTAAAACAGAGGGAGTATAATATATATAATTTATATAGTAAACTATTTAAAATTGTTACTAATTAAAAGTTGTTATTTTAATAATTGAAATAACTTTAGTTTTTTAAACGCTTTCTTTAATATTGTAATATATTATACATTGAGAAGGAAATTGCTTATAATTTTACTGCAGATTCAGTACATAGATGGATAGGTTGGCTACTATATTTTATAAAAAAAAATTAGTGCATAAGTTTTTATTATTATTTTTGATTGAAGGTTATATTAACTACTATATTTTGTTCATTACAATGTTTGGAGTGCTTAATATGTTTGAAAGTTTAAATAAATTTAAACATCGTGTTCTTCTTAACCAATTTATTTTAATTATAATTTATTTAAATTACAAATGCAGAGTTTGAGACTCAAAGTAACACAATAAAAATTGTGCGATGTGTGAGATTCAAACGTTGCTATTCGTAAACGCTAATAATTGAGCAAATATGATGCCGTGATTGCATTATCTGTTAGATAATCTAATTTCTTTTGATTTATAGTTTTTTTTTTCTTTCTATTCTTGTTCCATTAGGTTAATCTAAACTCACTCAAAACAAGAACAATTATTGATCCTTACCAGTAAGGAAATAAATGAGAAGAGGGTGATGACAGAGAAGGAGCCGTAGTAAGAGTCAGCAATGATAGCTCCGGCAACCGGAAAGAGATTGTTGCAGCCGGCAACAGTATTGCTGATCTGAGTGGCATGGATGCTCTTCAAATTGAACTTAGTTATCAGGTAAACAATCAGGTTGGATGACCACCCTCCAGCCGCAAGGGAAAATCCTAACTCAGTTCCTGCATGCTCAAAAAATCCACAAATATATACATATACTTACACACACACATACACACACTTAAATAGAAGTAGCTAAATAAAAGTATATAATCTTTCCTTCTTAAAGTAGCTCACTTAGATTAAATAGAAGTAGCTTAGCTTAAAGTATCCAAGTGAAAGTAGTCTTTGCTTCTTAAAGTAGATCACTTAGATTAATGCTTGTGTCAATTTTTTTTTATTAGTATTTACTCCATATTGTTTTTTAGTGTTAATGGGAGAGAGGAGAGATTACCTGTGATAAAGGGGAAGGCTGTCCAGCCACCTCGCTTACTCTCCACGCCTTTCTCTCTTCTATCTTCATTTGCTGTAGTTAGGCCTGAGAATTCCCCCTCAAGATGCTCTATCTCTGAGTATCCCATTCTCTCTCTCTCTCTCTCTCTCTCTCTCTCTCTCTCTCTCTCTCTATATATATATATATATATATATATATATATATATATATATATATATATATATCCCCTATGAGATATTATATTACTTTCCCCGTATCATAAAAGAGTCATGTTTATAAAATTTAGAATAAGTATACATACACTAACACTAAATATAAATTTAAATATAAACTCCCATTTTATTATTAAAAAAAAGAATTTAACACAAAATTTTATATTAAATTATATTTTTTAATGATGAGACAAGAGTTAATGTTTAAATTTATATTTTAAAATTATGTTTATAAACTTATTCTAAAATTTATATTTTTCCGCTCTCATAAAAATTGTCTCAAGTAAACTTTTCTTTTAATTTAATAAAACATTTAAAAATAAAGAAAAATGTATGAATAAGTGCTTAGATACATACGAACTAACCCTCATAGAAGTACCACTCCTTGGGTATATCAAAAACTAGCTTAGTTTAATTTTTTTTTTTTGGTTTAAATTAATTAATTTTAAAATTAAAAATTAATCATATTTACTTATATTTTTAAATCTATGAAAATTGAAAGTAGTAATAAATTTGACATACTTTCTTATGATTAAAGTTTTTTCACCTATATTTATAAGAAAATAACATAAATTTTAATTATAAAAATGATCAATTTAACTGAAAAAGTCAAACTAAACTAATTTTTACTAGACGAGGGAGTATTTCTTTTTAATTACTAAAAGTAGTGAAAGTCACTTTAATACTTTAAAAAAAAATTAGATTTTATATAACATTTATATAGTATATTTTAAACATTGTTTGTGGTACAAATAGAGGAAGAATTAAATTGACGTATAAGAAAACACATAGATTTACATTTATATTACTCCTATCTTTTTAAACAAAAGTTCAATTTATAAAAAAGAAATTTTAACAATAAAATTGGTCTGCTTTTTATATTACTTATATTATTTAATTTTCAATTTGAATTTATATTTTGGACAAAAACTTTTAACAACAAAATTGGTCTACTTTTTTTTTATCCTTTTTTATTCTTTAGGAAACTCAAACACAAGAAAATTAGATAGAAATTTAAAATTTTCATCTGTGTGATTTAAAACACAATTGTTATGCTACATTTGGATTTAGACAATGGAATGGAGAAAAGAATTATATGATTTTGAACTATCTCAAGTATATGTTTAATGGTTGATTATGGTGAGTAGTGTGATAGATTTGCTAAATACATTCACTCTATTGCAATTGATCTTATTTCACAATCTCCTACATAAAATAAAAATGAAGGAAATATAATGAATTTTTGTTCTATCAGTATGGTTTATCATAAAAAATGATTATCCCCTTTTTAATTCCATTCCATTCCTTTGATTTAATCGTAGCATTAGCGGGTTGTTTGATTGAACGAAATCATTTTAAGATGAAATAGAATGATGATCAGAATTAGAATTATAATATAATAATTAAAATATCCCTGATAATGTGTGTGTGTATGTGTGTGTGTATATATATATATATATATATATATATAAAATATCCCTGATAATGTGTATATTAATGATTAGACATCCGAATGAAGATGGCATAACCACATTTGGTGCTTTTAAAAACATGGCCTACGGCCGACAGTATGATTTAAAATTGTCGCAAAGGAATAATAATGTAGATATAGTGCTCCATGTGTCTTGCACAATATCCTTTTTCGCAAAACTTTATAAAGAAAAGTAAAATACACTAACATCTCTTATAGATAATTATAATAATATTAATTATTTTTTTAATTTTTCAAATAATAATCAATACCCATTTAATTTATAATATGTAATATTCACTAATCCTAATGTGATTGACCAATTAATATTCATTTTTTTTTAATATAATCTCCAATACATCCTTCAAATTATAATATTTAATATATCCACTAAATATAAATTTGTATATTATAATTTTTCACTTAACTTGATCTAATTAATTAAATTATGAACCTGTGCAACAAATAACATAATGTCAAAAAATAACAAATATTCATTTTATAATAAAGTCGTACACTTTTAGCTAGGTAAATTCCTCAAATATTAAGATTTACGTAATATACATTCAAATATATATTTTTGTAATTAAAAAGTAAAATTTTAATACCCATAAAAAGTACTAATTAACGCAAAAAAAATTATAATTATTTTTTTCAAATATTAAAATTTACGTAAAACAAACTTATTATTATAGAACAAATCTTATTATTCATATAAAAAAGTATTAAAAATAATGTTACTTTTTTTTCTCAAATATTAAACTTAAACATAAGTCACACTTAAGCATAATTATTTACCGTAAAAATGACAAATGTTGCTACTCAAAAATACAAAAAAAAATATATTAAAAGAAAATCTTTTTACAAGATAGTGATAATAATAAATATTATTATATTTCTTTTTTCAACATTGCACAAAAACAACACCAAATGTATACTAAATAATGTAATCAAAATAATAAACATCCCAAATTTTGACATATACTCAAGAAAATTGAACATATAAAATTCATAATATAAAACCAAGAATTCAAATAATAATTTTTGCTTTTAAACACCCAAAACTAAACTATCAACATACTCAATTACTCTAATTAGAACAACTCCATTAATAATTTAATTTAAAATTCTTAATATTTGTGTCACTTGTCCAAAAATATGTGTTAATTAAACTAAATAAATTTTTTTATAAGTTACCAACAATTTGAATGAGATAATTTTAATCACAAATAAAATTATAATTAAAATATATTGTTTCAAAAATGGATAATTAAATATATATAATACATAAATTAAAATTTGATAAACATACAAGGGTAAATATGTAACTTTATCTATTTAATCAACCCTAAAAACTGACAAGGGTACTAAAGGTTATTTAAAAATTTAGAGGGGAGGTGCGTGTTATTATTATTATCTACAGAGGTATCAATGTATTTAACTCTATAAAGATTATTGTTAATGACTTGAAAAATAATATAGCGACCTAAATAAGAAATGTGCTTTATTATTGAGAAAAATAAAAATATTAACCTAATTCACTATTATTAATAGGAAACTGCATTACTAGTAATTAGAATCTAGATGTCTACAATTCATAGGAATTATTATAAATCTGCTTACTTTAAAAAGAAACTTGTAATCAAACTTTATTCATTGGTGGAATATATAAGGTCTCACGTTGGGCAAGTAAGATCTATAAACTTAATATATAATGTTGATAAAGTATTTATTTACTGTCAATTGATTTGAGTTAAAAATTTGATGTTTTTGTATGTTAATTTTGAACTCATTTTATAATATAACGTGTTATAAGATTCATCTTTGGGTGGCTATCTGAATTCTCTCATTTTTGACATTTTATTATTATCCTCTTGCCTTTCATGCATTTCGGCTCTCGTGGTTTCTAAATTTCTTCTAAATTTGTCTTTAAAGTTGTAAACAAGTTCAGTCAATTTTAACTTGTTCAATTCGAATTAATTTAAAAGTCTAATGAGTCGAGTCTAGTTGGATTTTAAATGAATTTGATATATATAAAAATTCAGTTCATTTTGTAAACGATCTCGAGCTCTTAAGAGAGTCGAGTCTTGTTGAACTGAAATTCGACTTATTTAACTTTTTAGTTGTAAAAGTAAAAATATAGTTAGTTAAAACAAATCGAATTCAAAACCAAATAAAATTCTTATTAGTTTCGGCAAATTCAAATCCCAATTTATAAAACTAAAATTAAAACTCAATGTGTGTGTGTGTGTGTGTTTTTTTTTTCGGTAGTTCTATTTTTCACATTCCAAAAAGTTTTACCGCTGTGGCGATAAAACCTACCGCTGCGGCGATAGTTCTATTTTTCATATTTCAGAGAGTTTCACCGCTGCGGCGGTGAAACCTACCGCTGCGGCGGTAGTGCTAATTTTAATACACATTAATACAAGTACTTTGACTTGATTAAATTTAATTCATTAACTACCTTTTATCATTAACTTGAGTTTATAATATAATTACTCATACCTATATAGTTATTCCTACATTGAGTTACACAATTAACTCATACATGGTTAATTCTTATCAACATAATTATTTACCTAGCAATTAACCAATATTTGGTTAATGCTCTCTCTCTTGTCTACCAACTAGGGTTATTCAACTTACCCTACATTAGTTTATTCTCTACACTCAATAATATTTCCCCACACTTTG
Organism: Hedera helix; assembly: GCA_947179155.2. Classification (NCBI taxonomy): domain Eukaryota; kingdom Viridiplantae; phylum Streptophyta; class Magnoliopsida; order Apiales; family Araliaceae; genus Hedera; species Hedera helix. The sequence continues at coordinate 9,064,043 of OX359278.1, forward strand.
ACCAACATTGGACTTTTTAAAAGTTTGGGCTACATAGCTTACCTTCCATTGGACTCTCTTATTTAATTACTCACCTTCATGCAAGTATTCCCATATTGGGCTAACACATATAATCTTTTTGGGCTAGTCCACTAGTAGTAATTAAATTACTTGGACTCATAACTAATATAATTAACCTAATTAATTATATTTTACAACATTCTTTCTTACTTTATATTAAAACTAATTACTTTATTTGTTTTGTTAAGTATTAATTACTCATTTTTTCATTTGGCTAACAAGAATAATTTAGGTATTTATATATATATATATATATATATATATATATATATATATTCATATAATCACCTTCACTTCTCAAGAGAATTTATTTCCTTAATAAATTCTCTACATGCATCATTAAAATATTTTCACATTTAATTTCTAACAAATAAATTATGTTAAAAAAAAAATGTTTACCCATTTTCTACACATTTTACGTCTCCAATTCTAGGTTTTAAACCTTAACCTTTAATTAAATCAATTAAGATATTATCTAAAACTTGAAAATATCTGGGATATTACAAATTCTATATTAGCGTTTATATTGACAAAATTTACTTGAAATTCTAATTCGAATAAAATTATGAAGCTCGAGTTTTAATAAGTTTTAATTTAGTTATGAGAATCAGTTATGAATGAATTTACTATAATTTTTCAATTAATATTACAATTATTATGTTTCAAATTCACATATATTATTAATATAATTAATCATGTGATTTGATAAAATTTTAAGTTTTAATAAGTAAAATTAGTTAAGATATTAATTAATAATGAAGTTCACGATTAATACTAATATCAATAAATCGCGTGACATGCTAATAGATTTTTTCTACATCTTAGTATTTTAATAAAATTATCCTATATAAATTTATTAAATAAAACTATTAAAAAGAACACATGTAATAATTATTTGTAGATAACATAGATACCTCTTTAGCTTTGTTGTAAACTCTTTTTTTGTTTTTATTAGGCGATATTTTCTTGTTTTCGAGCATTCTTCACTTCATATTTCTCAAATGTTTTTTTATGAAGCATTGCTTGATAACGTTTTTGATCAATAAGTTTTCTTTGATTTATGTTTATGGTACCAATGCAACCTTAATGAAAAGTGAGATAACAAAGTAATACAATATAATAAAATCAAGTCATAAATATAATGACAAAATAATTTTTAAATAACCTAAGTAAAAAAAAAAATAGTATACTAGACTCTAGACAATGACAAAGATATTTTAAATATTAGACCTTAGAAGTTTCAAATATATACCTTTTAAGTCATCAATTTCAAATTTCATTGCATGATTGATGTTCGGATGTGTTTGTTATTTTTTCAAATGATATTGTTCTTATTTTCGAGTGTTTTTTGAATTAGGAAAGCTAAACTAACAATCGGTGAAATCAAATCAAGTTTGTATTTTTAATTATACACTTGACTTGATAAGTTTGCCGGATATATTAATAATAATTTATTATATTATTTATTGAGATAATCAATTAAATGTGAGATAAATATTTAATTAGGATTGTGAGAAAATAGCTATAGTTATTAAATTATTAAATATTTATTTGAATAATAAATTATTGAATTATATACTATAGGTTTATTTAATCAATTATTAAGTTAAACATTTAAATGTAATACAAATTCATTTAGTTATGATTATGAGCAAACAATTATTTTAATTTTATTGAAATTTCTAATAGAATTCTATAGTAGCGTTTATATTGATAAAATTTATTTGAAATTCTAATCCGAATATAGCTATAAAACTTAAAGTTTAATAAGTTTTAATTTAGATATAACAATTATTTAATAATGAAACCACTATAATTTCTCAACTAATTTTACATATTATATTTTTTTTAAAATCACATATATTATTAATAGAATTATCGTGTGGTTTGCATATTTATATAGGATAATTGTATTGCTACAATTTTATTAAACTATTAAGTCATCGAAAAAATCTCATAACATATCACTCGATTTAATTATATTAACATTAGTCGTAAATTTTATTATTAAATTAATATCCTAATTAATTTAATTCATTTAAACTTGAAATTTTACTAAAGCACTTGATTAATTGTATTAATAATATATGTGAATTTAAAACATAATAATTGTAACATAAGTTGAAAATTTATAGCGGATTTATTCCTAACTAATTGTCATAGTTAAATTAAATTTTGAGTTTCATAATTCTATTTGAATTAGAATTTCAAGCATATTTTGTCAATATAAACTTTAATATAGAATTCCATTACAAACTTAAATAAAATTAAAATAAACATTTTCTCATAATCATAACTAAATATATCTAAAATAATCTATTCAAATATTTAACTTAATAATCGATTGAAAGAACCTACAATATATAATTCAATCATTAGTTATTTAAATAAATATTTAAATATTTAATGGTTACAACTATGCTCTCGAAATCACAATAATTCTTTTTTAATTATTAATATAATAAATTATTATTTATACCGCTCGTACTTTATACCGCTCGTACTTCATATGGGGTTGGTAAGCTTGTATATATCATAAAAAAAGACTAAAATTACCAATACCATTAAAATCTAATCAAACTTGAAGAGAAAATGTTAAACAACCTAAACCGAACCAAAAAGAAATCGTACTATTTTTGTTCATAGTATAAAATAATATAATATTCTCAAATTTATTATGACAATGACATTACTACTAAACTAACAACTTAATTTTTAAGGGATTAATATTAAAGGAAAAACATTGTTTACTGAACAACTTTATACACACTACAACCAAACACTACTCCAAACACTACATACATCTCGACCATTAAAAAATAAAACCTAACATGAATTTCTATATCAAACTCCATATTTTAAAAATTGAGATCAAAATAATATATTTAGTATTGTCATTAGTGTTGTGCAGTTATACTTGTGCTTTGCAAATTCACCGCGACACATCATCATGCCAAAACAGCACTACCAAGTAGAAACACAAATGCTCAAACCAACCAATATCTGATGGTTCCTGTTACAATTATACAAACTTTCAATCCTTCGCAACAAATATTAATTCTTGCTGCAATAAAAACATATATATTGATAATGAGTTCAAAATCAGCGTGTTTCGGTAGCTTCATGTACATACACGTAGTGTACAAGTAGTTGTTGGACTATCTTTTACGCATAAATTTTCTTCGGTCATTTCTACGTTTTACCATGTACTGATTGTGTGCCCTAATTATCTTAAAACTAAGTTTCTGGACTAGCCCTGAACACACAAAGTTCAGAATGTTAGTTCATAGTCAAGAGTGCAGGCGCACCTAGTAACTGAAACAATTAAAGAAGCCGTCTATACAACTCGAACCCAGGTCCCACCACAAATTGGACAACCGTAAACCCAGCGGCTGATCCACCATATCTCTCTATCATTTTGACTAGTTGGGCTGCCCGTAGCTGGTGAAGCAAAAGCTGAAGTCTGCCTCAAACATCTTATGCACTGCATAAAGAAAATATGAAGATTATTTAATCATAAATAATATATTTACGTGCACAGGCGTAGATTAATAAGATGAAATAGGTTTAAATTTTTTAATTGAAAGATACAGGAAATACCCTTCAATACCAAAATTGGTCCACTTTTAAAAGGTAAAAAAGTTGAAGAGAGGACCCTGCTAAATGCTCAAGTGCCCCAAGGGCACTTGTTAGGGTATCACTTCTACAAGCTTTGTCAAGCAAACTCTAAATAATGTAATTAGGTGTACCACACTGAGTGCACTTTCAAAAGTTGCCACAACAACATCTAAAACTTAAAATTCACTTTAACAAAACCCCATAACAGTTTTGTCCTACCATTTCTAAGAAAGAAATCGAATAATTCTTATGACAAACTAACTTGCCAAGATCACAACTTACTTGAACATTATGGAATTAGGTAGAGTGATTTTTAATGAGAGTTTTTATTTTGGGACAAGGATACCACTCTACCATCTACAAGAATGAGAGGGCATCAATTTGATCATATATTTTGAATATAGCTTCATGGAATCTACCTGATCATATATCTACAAATTTAACTGTTCTAGACAAAGATGCAAGTATATCAAAACTCATAAGTAAGAATATGAATACGCACTAAATAAATAAACCAAGAAAGAACTTTATATCAAACCTTATACCAAACTCCTTCCAGGCCTGTCTTCCATAAAGCAGTTACAACATCTCTTCGAGATCCCATTATACCAAGATATGCTCCCAGACCCATAGAAGTATTTAGGCCAAAGGCAGCATCTCTTTCAGACATCCGACGCTTTCTCGGCCACAGGCCTTGGGCTCCATAATAGACCTCACAGCTTTCAGGCAACCGCAAATCAAGTGAGTCTGACGAACTGCATATCCTGGATATGTCATCTACAGGACCCATATCCTCTGGATCAGACCAGGGCCCACCAAACATATTCCTCCTGTGCCATTCTTCGGCAGGAGGATGGAGTTCTAACTCACGCAGTAATAAACCAGCAGCATCAGCACCTCTAGGCCGGGGCATATTCTGTGTCACAATCCCATTAGAAAGGGGAAAAAATCCAACATAAGTGAGAATGCAAAGAACTTCAGGATCTGAAATAGTCCATAGATAAAGAAGTTTTTACTATTAAAATTAGGATTAAGCTATTTGGACCTTGGACCCTGAGCCACGGTCAAGTGTTGTTGAAAGCTGGTGTATTATGCAGTTACAAAGTTCTCTTTCTTAATCTTATTCTCACTAAGAGTTTCTGCTAGAAGGTGCTGTCAACAATCCACTACTAGTCCCAATCTTTTCCCTTTCCATTTTGGTTTTGAGTCATGGAGATACAAACAAATTCCTAGGATGTTTCTGTACCCATTATAGTTTATACAGAAATACAACTTGAATTTTATTAAACCAAGGAATGCAATTTACAAGGAATGTCCAACATTAAGGCAGTTTACAGTACGACTTATATCCTATCAATCTTCAAGTTAAAATATAGATGGTTCAGCTACGATGATTTTCAGATCTTATAAATAAAAAAATGAACTATTCTAACGTCAGAAAATATATAAGAAACTAATTTTTCCAGTAACCAAAATACAATTATAATTTAAGGCTTTAGTCACTTACAGTAGATTATAACTTCGAAAACCATTCCTTGGAAAATTCCCCAAAAAAAAAAACACAGGAAGTGATGATACAACTGCCTTCAGACAGAAAACTTGTAGCTACCAAAATATGAAATTATGGGATTTTTTTATGAGCCTTATACGTGATAATATTTAGAAATATATCTTTCGTGCAGATGTATTTTGTTTACAAAAAGAAATAAACTTCTGATGACAATCATGATGATATATACTCCCTCAATCTAAAAACTAGAGTTTACTTTCTCTTTTTGGGATGCCTCAAATGATTGTCCACTTTCAAATTAATATACCAAAAAACATTATATTTAAAAGCAAAGTGATGAAATTAGACATTATTTCGTAAAAGTCAAAATTTACTAAAAACTTTGGCTTTTGAAAGCGGACTTCATTTTCGAGCAACGGAAGTATTGTAGTGATGATACATATGGTAGCAGATGATGCCTTGATTGTGACGAAGGTAAATATAACCACATTGTAAGTGTTCTAGCAAATGAGGCGTGATGTGATACTGTGATGGCAACCGTGGTGATAACGTTGGAAGCAAGAATAACCGCAATCATTGGTGTTGGATATTTCACCAGCTTAATAAATTATTCTTCAAAAATGGAGGCAGATAAAGGAGAATCTTATCATTGGGTAAGTAACAGCTGGATTTAAATCAAGCTTAAATTGCATTGATCCATTAAATGATATTTCGTAATCTTTTTCACTATCAGTTTGAAATTAACACCACTAGGTAGCACAGCTATGCATGCAGCCATTGAAACAGAGAAGGTATAGCCCACTGGTAAGAGTAGTTTTCAACAAAATTATTAGTACCTGCATATGTGGACCAAGGGATGCTTCTACAACTTCTGGTAAGACGGTGTAATTTCCATCAATATAGTGAAGGCGGACCTGGATGTTGCTACTTCCCACCTGAGATACTGGCAATGGATGTGCCAAACCAGATGTTCGCCGACAGAGATCCATGAGTATGAGGAAGAGAACCTTAACCTGCATGAAAGTAATAAATATTTGGGACACTCATCGAAAGGAACAGGCAACCCTTAAATAACAAAAAAATAGAATACACAGATCACGTAGAAGTCAAAGATGTGTTCATTCAACCTAAATTTGAAACAAGTAACATATATTTAAGTTCTGAATCAATTAATCTTCTTTTTTTCTCTTTTCTTAAAATATGAATGAAATAATAGTATTTACAGGGACAATTAAATGGATCTGTATATGAAGTTTTAGCATCAAATCACAAGATGATCATCTTTACCTCCTCAAATGTGTATCCTTGACCAGCATTGCCAGAACCCAATCTTGACCTGCTGGCTGGACCTTCCTCGGTTCCTTTTGCTCCAGAAACAACCTGACCAACCCGAGACGCCTGCACTTCTTCTGTCCTAGCCATTGCTGATGTGGGTTTTGAAGAAGCAGAGTTAATTTCTTCTACCTTACCTGGAGCACTAGGCTGAGGTTTTTGTGCAGTTGTATCATTGTTTCTTTGAGCACCCCCAATAAAGCGAGGTAGTTGTGTTCGCCGGAAGAAAAAACAGAAGAGCAAAAGTTGGCATAATCTATGAAGGAAATGACAGTCCCCAATTAACCTAACAGCCGGAGTTCCTGGAAAGGTTCCCGTATTAATACTTATTGGCATAAAAGACGAAGGACCGTTGATGGGGTTTGGGGTTGAATTGGGAACTCCATCAGCAGTGCTACTAATCTTGGCAATAGCTCCTTGAACCCAAGCTTGCATCTGAGTGCTTCCAGTGGAGTTTGCTGTACCACCTTGAGCTCCTGAAATACATTCAAGTACAATATTGGAAATGACATGTTAAAAATAATAAACAATAAAATAAAATAAATAAAGAGCAGAAGAAAATAAATAGGCTAAACAGAAAAGAATATTTCAGTATGTAAGTATTGATTAAAGTCGCTGGAAGCTGACAACGAACTAATTGGACCTATTGAGATCAACAGAGCAGATTATATGTTGTAAAATAACAAAAGTGAAATCAATGCAGAGCACACTGACCCGAAGCGGCTGCAGGAGCAGCAGAACTTTGGGTAGGACTCGTAACCATATTCCGGCTGCCACCTGTGCCTGCAGTAACAGCATGGCTTGCCAATGTACGGCAAAAACTTGCATATCGTCGCAAGCGTGTTATGAAATGTGATGCTAGATCAAGGATTGCATCAACATACGCCTGTATATTTCCCAACAAGAATTAGTAAACTAAACCATTTACAAGATTTTGATCACTTATGAGTAATGCAACTCCAACAGAATGACACATCAAAATGACAACTTTACCCTTCCTCTTCTATTATATCTCTCGACACAAACAAGATAAATGAGGCATTATATTATGTATTACAACTGTCGAATTCTTTTGTTCATGCTTCATTTTCTTAAACATGTATCATTTTCTTCGTTAAAGAAAGAAAAAAAAGAAAGACAACTGACCATCCAGTACAAATGATATTTCACAAACCTGGATGCTTAACCCTAGAGCTGGATCAACAGCCATTGCTTCAGGATCAATGCTGGATAGTGTCTCACCAGATGCTTGCCATGGTTCCGATACCAGAGCCGAAGGATTAATTAGCGCTGATTCAATTCCTTTCCCCAGCATATCCAGCAACAACCTAGCTTGCATATCAAGAACCATTGCCCTAACTTCTTGGGCATTTGTACCTTCTAATAGCCTGCACTTTATCCTGTCCAGACTCTGCATTTGTTCACATTAAGTGGCGTAAGAGTCTAATGTCTCCACACACACCAAAAAAAAATAAGAGAGGAATCCCATTATATATTTGATTTGTTAAAAGAGGAGCTGGGCTATAGCATAATGGATAAAGGGACAACAATGTCAATAGCCGACAACAATGTCAATAGCCAGAGGAGAGATAAGTCATCATGCTAGGAATTTCCACCGCCATAGGAAATATGAAAACTGAAAAGTAATAAATGGGCTCTTGTAGCTATTCTGGAGGCTATGAGCCAATATAGTTATATGTGCTCAATATGCATTCTATTGGTAATAGGTAGACTAATAGTACCAAAGCATTTAGGCCTTTAGCTAGGAGGTCAAAGCCTACACGATCAGCTTTATACACAAGGTTTTTCCATGTCAATAATTATAACTCCTAAGAATTTCTAAGTAATCTGTTTAGAAAGCTAGAGGTTTCTCAGTACCCAATGTGATAGTATGAGTGCCAATTTAATGTGTTGAAGGATGAAACTTTTGGGTTGCCAAATTCAAATCTCAAAACATTGAATTAGGGGCAATTTGTATTACTAACATGAATTGGTCTAGGTGTGCCTTTTTGAAGATTAAGCAGAAGCCCAACCAAATATAGATGACTAACGGCACCTCAAATTCATCTAGCTGAGAATAAAAGTTGAACTAAGACAATTTTGAATCGTAAATTTAAAAACATTCAAGTTCAAAACTGGACATCACAGAGAACATCATTCACATCAAACAAACCACGTCAAATTTTTCCACATTAAACATATTCAAATAAATAAGTTTCTTTTTATTGGTGAAGGAATTATGACGCGCCTTCCTACAGGGGTGTAAGTAGTGTAGATTTGGCCACACAACTATCAGAAAATAAAGAAAACTCCTTTTATCTCAAATTAGTTGGAGTAGGCTGAAAATGAATCCATATGAAAGTAAAAGTACGAAGACGAAGAGAGAAAAATAAAGGACAATACAGATGACTTATTTATTTATTTTCTTAAAAAAGAAGAGGATAAAATAAATAAATTAAAATAAAATAAATGCACGAAAATAAATCTCACCCACCAATACAAACATACATGCATGATAAAAAGCTTAAAAAAACAAGAGATGAAAAAAAAGACTAAAAGAGAGAAAGATAGCAAAACGAAAGGGCAAACACTATTGGCTACCGCTATGCGAATTATATTCCTCCACTTGTTCCTAACACAGGGCATGTCCTTAGTTATAATTAAGATACTTACAAAATGAAGTTTCACATAGATTCAAAAGAAAAATCTCATAAACCACTACTAATAATTACACCAAAAGAAAAAAAATTAGAAGATGCAAATATCATAATAGAACTAATATTCAATAAAAACTATAGGATGTAGAGATGGCAACAGTTCAAGGAAACATACAGGGCCATACTGTTGTCTGTGCTGAGTGGAAGGAAGAGAATGGAAATCTGCATCCAGCACCGCAATGACACTGTTCAATGAAACTGTAAGAGTAAACGAAAAAGAACCACAAGAATCGGTAAGAGGTGGTTCATCATACAACACTATGTACTTGAACTATGTACATACGAATATTTGAAACCACATGGCATTTTTAGCTAAATTAATGACATCCTCGATCTTCTGGCTATTAATTATAAGAAAATGTGTGATTAGTCAGGTGGCCTTTATAGGGCAGCTAGCTGACTGGACAAGTGTGGGGTGCCAGGTGGATTGGCATGGTGAGTGTTTTGGGGTTCTACTCTCTCTCTTCTTTGTTCATAAATTTACATTACATCATAAAGCAACCAAGTACATTGTACAGCGAAACACTATGATAATGACCAACCTACTACACTTTAATATAAGAAAGCAGATGCCATGAAAATGATCTTCAAGAAAGAGAAATGTCACAGAGAAATACGATGATGATGATGATCATTAACCTACTAAACTTTATTATAAGAAAGCAAATGCATCACAATGAGCTTAAATGGTTGCAAGAGCGAAAGGAAGCCAAAATAATTGAAAAGAGAAACCTCAATGAAAATAATTGAGGAACTGAGGAAAGAGAGGGTAATGGACTGCAAGAAAATAACAAAGAATCAACATAGAAAATGTTAAGAACTTAAGCTTTGCCATGGAGACGGAACAAAAGAAATCTTCTTATGGAAAAACATCAAGACAGATTGATCAAAATATGTTGATGTTGGAGTGGATTGCCTATTTCATTATAAAAAGAGAGTTCGCAGAAGATAAATAGACAGCAGGGTGAGAGAAAGAGCGGGAGAGGTAATTTATGGCTGAGTGCGCATTTTGACAATCTTACTATTTCTCATTCCAGGCTTAGATTTTTAGTTTTACCAAATCTAAGAATTACAATATAATGACAAACATGGTTTTAAATTTAACAGAAAGGGCACACTAAATTAAATTCATGTTTAACACCCCATGAATCACCTATAAGGAATTAAATTTCTATTAACTATTTCCTCAACAAACCAAGCCAAAGAATATTTGACAGCACAGTATCCTCAATACCAAATTATGTAAGCATCATTACCAATCCCGTCCTCCGCAGCACTCTGTGTACATCCAACCGCATCCCACCAATCAACTCCCACCAGTAGACTCCACCAAAATCTGCACAGACAAAACAAGATATTTATGAAAAAGATTAAAAGAACAGCATAAATATTTTAAAATCAAGTAATAAACACAGCTAAATCTGATGAAAAACAAAAACAAAAAATTAATCTTGATTTACAAGTGCAACTGCTGGGATAACTGTGTCAAACCCAACTAGATAACACTGCAAAAAAAAAAAATTTGGATTTCCAATTTGGTATTACTCCTAGCATAACAACATTCTTAGAGTACCTCTCAGCAATTGCTCGTTCCCATGTCGGGGAGTTCGCTTTAATTTGACTACGTGGAACAGCAGGAGGAAGAACACGAATTATCTTCAATACAGTGCTATCCTTGCTGGTATCATGCCAAACAGAAGCAGAACAGCAGCTTGTAGAGGAGAAGGCAGGAGAAGCAATTGCAAAACCAACATTAATCTGATAGTTATCAACAGGTGTAAAGCTTGGACCAGAAAAAATGTGGACTCCACCTCTTAAAAAAGCAACAGCAATCTCACCCCCGTGAGCAGAGTATACTATTCGAGCAAGAGCTCTGACATCACTTGGCAGATCAAAGGGATCAAAACTAATCCTATTTTCCTCATCAACGCCTGACTCGGATGTACTTCGCCCATCACAAGGTAATCCAGCAGCAGCTACTTGGTGACTTTTAATATCGTTAGTAGTTGGAATGCATTTATCTACTCCAGTCACCCAAACTGTCTGCATTGGTGCCTGTCCCCCGAAAGTGGAAGTGGGGTTTCCAAATATCTGATGAAGGACAACACGCTTAAGAGATGATTCCCAGCGCTGAACCCTCCATCCTGTAATTGAAGGGCCCTCATCAGGATCATAAGGGGACATGTACTGCCCTGCATAGAGAAAATCAGCAATTGATTAGTTCCAATACCGCAAATAGAAATAAAAAAACTACGAACATAACATATTAGCTGAATCATCTCTTCACGAGAATGGTGATAAACTTCGATACAATCAAGGTGCTAGATTCAAAAGTGAATTTTTTTTTATATTTTTTTGTGTTTTTCCATTATTTACATACATGATTTACATGATGTGTGTCATCTGATATTTAAGTCCTAAATATCCAGGCTCCCAAACAAATAAATTATAAGAAACTAGACCCCAAAAATTTATGAATCAAAGGGCTTTTCTTTCATTGTTGGTAAGTTTGAAAAAACACTTTGAACAAAGGGTTATTCAAAGGATTTTGGATAAATTAGTAGGATGGAATTTGAAAATGATAAGGAACTAAATAACAAGTGATGAATTTTTAAGTCATATCTTTAATAATTTCAAAAAAAAACTATGTGTAATCTGGCACACCAAACCCTATTTTGGATGACTTAAAACAATTCTCAAGTAAGAGAATAACTGACTTGAAGAAGATATTAAAAGAGTCAAATACTAAACAGCAAACTATGAACAATTTGAATTTTGAGAGAATTAAGTGATGAACTAAGTATATGATGATGAATAACAATGCTGAACTTGGGATAACAACAGATGAATTTAGGAATGGAAAATAAGGAAACTTTGAGAAAGCTAGAGAGCATAAGATAGATGGACTAAGCCATTTCTATTTCATTTCATTGATGATCTCATACAATCCATGCTTCACTATTAATAACAGATTTAGACTCTTTCCTAACCACAACTACTAACTTGAACCATGCTAAAATGAGCCTAACCTAACAAACCATGTGACTTCACTTAGCAAGAATCTTGAAGTTTTGATAATCCCAAGGCTTTGATTTATTCTACTAGTGGGACTAGTGGCCTTTGGTTTTACACAATCTCATTCAGCTAAGTTATTATTTTTTTATTAGTACTACTTAAAACATATTATTGACTATACAATTTCAAAAATGCCAAACCAAGATGTCTGTATCTTTTAATATCCATGTCCTCTATCCATATTCTTACTTAATTGATCGAGACATTATAGTTTCTGATAAGTAGATCCACATGTCTTTGAGAATTTAATATCGAAAGTTTAAAACAGAACCATGAATATTTAATTATCAATCAAGAAACTTTTCATAATGAAATTTAATTTGACTTAATTGGTTAGATTATCCTTAGAATACTATTTATCAATTTGCATTTGTAATCCAAATACTAGTTACTGCGTTTAATTTTCTGCCCAACAAACACTCTTTAAGACTGAACACACACACACACGGGGAATAATCTACAGCCCAGTTGATTGTAGTCAACATTTTGTCAAACAGTTTGGCTGACGGTGTTTATAACTAGCTCATCCGCCAAACTGTTTGGTTGGCGAGCTAGAGTAAATTACCGTCAACCAAACTGTTTGGCACGCTATTGGCTACCTGCCCAACTGCAGCTGGACTGTTGGCTACCAACCAACTGTGGCTGGATTTTTCTACTACATATATGAATATATTGAGGTACACCTAAAATGTAACAACTAACAACTTAATACATAGCCCTGCTAAACAATTGCAAACAGATACATGTTCAAGAAGAGAGAAACATATATGCATAAATTCCATCTTATTTCAGTACCTTCAACTATCACAACTGCTATCACTGAACCACCACGAGTTGGATCAAAGGCAACTGCAGTAACTCCAGAACCCCAAGTAGTAGTAGCTGCTGATTGAGCTGCAGCCTCTGGACTTACATATGCAGAAAAATTTGAAACAGGTGAACAATGAAGAGCTACCATATCACTATAATCTTGCTTTGTTTGTTTTTTCCCTTGTTTCGCTTCTAATAATAGATATTCTTGCCAGCTAAATAAATATGCAGCCAAAGGGGCAAAACCATCCCAAGAAGGAGGATTCAGTGAAGGCGGCACCCTGCTGCTCACACTTGCCTTTGGGATTGCTTGAAATCCATTTCCCGGGCCTGGTGTAACCTCCCAAACAACAACAGTTGATGGGTTTACAATTGGAACGCCGGCCACATGCATGGCTCCAGAGTCAGTTACTATAGCATCAGCAGCCATAATCCCACTAGGGCCAGCTCCCAACAGCCCCTTGCTTGTACAAAACCATTTTGATGATGCAAAACTTTGATTAGGAGGCCACTCGGACCAGTGTAGTTGAACAGATCCCGAGGAGAAGACAGAGCACACACAAAGAAAATTTGGCCACCCAGCTGAATCAAATGTAAAGAATTTGCCTAAGACTACGAGTTTAGCATGTTGTTTAACTTTGACAAGGAAATTTTTTACAGAAAGGACATAAAAATTAAAAGGAAAGCTCAACCACAGTAGCAAAGTGCTTATCTTAGCAAAGTGTTTATCACAAGTTAATAAGAACCATCTGCCTCAGCTCCAACACTAACAACTTTATACATATATAGAAAATGGAGTGACCACAATCTTAAGCTACGTCCTAAGCAGCCAAGCCTGTTCATCTGCAACCTCTCCTGGGGTCAAGTTACAAAGTCCATTTTTTTCATTATATTTCTCAAAACTCGGACATTCTTTCTATTTCTTTTCTCAGGTAATGAAATTGCTAGGTCTAAGTTAATGACCATGGGCTCAAGGAATAGCCCTCACCGTCAAGGGTGACCCAGGCAGACAAGGAAACAGCACAGTATCATTTTTGGCAATTAAAAGAAAATGTAATGATATGGTGAACTATTTGATTGCAGCTCGTTTTTTTGATTAATAACAATCTCCAGATTGTACATACTTGGTATACATCAATAACGCTCCCCTACGAACACTTAGTAAGCAGACAAAGGAGAAAAAAATAACCTGAAGCTTGAGGCTGCTGGAAAAGGAATTTTTCCTCCAAAGTTGACTTTGTGGAACTACCAGATCTTGAGGAAAGCCACCTATACTAATTCTCACAAATAGAAACCCAAAAAAACTCTGGCCATCAAAGAAGCAAATAATTTGAATAAAAACAACCAGAAGACAACAAACCATACCGGAGACACCCCCGACAGCCATTTTGTAACAACTGCAATATCCTGCCGCCACTCATGATCTCGCTGCCAACAACTAGCATCTTTTACAAGGTTAGCTGCTCCCTGGGTAAGCAGATCAAGTGTAAGCTCCACAAGAATATATAACAACCTTTAGTAAGAAAGGAAAAGGAAAATTAACTGTGGTGGAAAAGTTTCCAAAGACATATCAAGAGACAATAAAGAAGTATATTAATTATTGACTTCAGAATTCCCCTGATTAAATGCTTGGGAAGCCATGCCAAAAACTTGTGCAGTGGGGAAGCTGAAGTACCTATAACGGAAAAGGAGGTAAATACTTGAAGAAGATACTCCAGCAATGCCAGCTTACCTGTGAAGGCTGAGTCCAAATGGTAATCCGACCATGGAAATTAGCTATTAGCAAGGCACGAGGGCAAGAAGCCGGAGACCATTCAATAAACTGAACTGAATCGCGAGGAGAATCTGCAAAAATAATCTAATGTTTTGGAATAAGGTCATAAAACAATATTATTTTTGCTTTTGCTTTTCTTTGGATAAGCAAGAATAAGCTTGTAAAGGTTTAAGCACTTGTCAAGTTTATGCTAATTTTTATTGGTTAGATCCAATCCCACTAAACTAATGGATGCAATTGTTTGCATCAATACACATCCAAGAAAACCATCTAAGTCACTCAAGGATCACTTAGTGCAAGATTTTTTACCCAATTTTGATGGTCACTGACATCTGAGACAAATCCCAAACTTTTAGAAGCTTCTACTAAAATAAGTACGGCCATACAGCAGAAGCCCCAAATCCTTTTTTAGCCATACATAAAAAAAAACAAAAAAATAAGGGCAACAAAAATAAATCGGAAAGACAAGTAAAAAAAGCTACTTATTGTCTAGATAGTTTGAGAAAGTATCCACACCTAAAACCACTCTAGTGTTGGACGGAAAAAAGCTGTAAGTAATCCATTAAATTGCCAAAGGTCATAAAAATATCATTTTTACATTAATACCTGCTATAACGTTGAAAACTGTACACTCGGTCGGACGCTCTGGAATCACAATATGTATAGGGATCCAAAATGGTGCATTTGCAGTGGAACTACAAGTGGGAAACAAAATGGGAAGTAGTTAGAAATATTCAGAACACTCTTCTGACAAAATAAAACAAAAGCAAATAAGCTTCCCACAGACACATTGTTGAATCTTACATATTAAGTTAAATTAAGCTAAATGCATTACTGCCAATTAGACCGGGCCAGTACGGGCCGGGCCAAAAACGGCCCGGCTTTTCGCGGGCTATGAAACGCTTGGCTCGTGGCCGTACGGCCCGGCCCGCGGGCCATTTGTGTAATTTTTTTTTATTTTTAATTTTTTTTTTATTATGACTTATAATTTAAAATTAAATTAATATTTAACTGTATATTAATCTTTTTCTATATTGCCAAATTTGCACATTCAGAATCGGGATTACATCTTTTCATATCATATGCATGCACGGGTATAATGTTTACATGCATGCACATTAATTCATACGTTTGGAAATTAATTATTTTACTAGTGTAGTATCTTTCTTTGTTACTTATAAGTTATAATGTGAAAGTTGAAAGTTTGATTTTGATACTAAGATGAAAAACTTGCTCAATATTTGAATATAATGAATTTTTGAATTGGATTTTTTTGAAGATTTTATAATAATAAAACAAAGTATTAATCTTTGTCAATTATTGATTATTCAATTTGTGTTAGTACGTAAATTTATAAAAAATGGCTAGCTTGTAAAGTAGTGGTGAACCACTACCAAAATTCAACATAGTTTTCTAAGTTGAACGTATTTTTTTGCCATCTGCACAAATTCTAATCAAGTAATCATGGACCTAAGTTAATTAATTACTATATATATATTGGTAAATCATGGCAGTCATATACTCATATGTGCGTCAGTGCATGCAAACATATATATACTGGTAAATTAATGTTAATTACAAGAGAAAATATATAACAAAAAATCTAAAATTCTAAATTAAGTAAGACATGAAATCTTCTTCATGTGTGTCATGATTTCTTTTTCCAACCCACGAAAAAGCACGGGAAGAAGCATATATAACTGATTAACTTTTTATATTTGAAATAAATATTAACACTAATTATTTACAATTATAACACATTATTTTTTATATTATTCATAATTCTCTATTTGATTCATTTTCTAAGTTTTTTTTTTTGTCAACAATGTCAAGCAATATAAAATTTGAAAAAAAAAATATTAGCCCGCGGGTCGGGCCAAAACGGGCCGAGCCAAAAATGGCCCAGATTTTTTTGGACTTTATTTTTGAGGCCCAAAGCCCGGTTTTTTTGGGCCAGCCCGGCCCGCGGGCCCAGGGCTTTTTTGCCAGCCAATAGCATACAACCACCACAAAACAGAAAGGAAAATGAATAAAGAGACTGAGAGCAAGAGAGAGTATACTACTGACAAAAAAATAACATAAAGATATAAAAATTGAGAAGACCAATAATTCCTTAGAAAATATGCTCTCATTCTTACCTTGGAATTCTTGCACAAGTTTCTGATGCACATGCTATGGCATTTAGCTTTCCGCACCAAGCAACAGCACTGTGAAAACAGCAGGAAAAGAGAAAAGGAAAGAAACAAATATTATAACATCAATACCTTCCTCTCCTAATATTCACAATAAGCTGGGCCGAAAGTTGAGACACATGACATGGTAAAGAAACGATAACATCTGCTTTAAACAAAATATACCTTAAAAGATCAAAGATTTTATTATTTTTATGATAAGTTTCCTTAAATAATGAAAGAATAATATGAATTATTCATTTCAACAATTTCTATAAAAAAGTGTTTAAAAAAACTGTTGGATATACTATCTTCAACAGATAGTCAAATTCAATTAACTACTTCCCCATGCAGTGTAATGCCTGCCTCTAGGAATGGTAGTCAACTGCCTCAAAACCAGGGTTGCACAGAAGTGTCACAAGCTCACACAATCACCATATTAGGTCCATGTAGACAACTAGAGGATAAACAGGTAAGAAGACAATTTATGTGGGTGCACTTTTTTATGGTAAGAAAAGAAGATTTATAAATGAAGAAAAAATAGTGCAACTTGAGAGGAGAGGACATTAGGTACTCTTGTGTAGGATTGATTGACTGTCCTTATTACATTACGTTCTTGACTGAGCATAGTTGACTTTGTTACTCTATAGTATTTCTCCTGTTAGTCTTTCTATGGTTCCCCCAAATTCTCATTATTTTTATTTAGACTTGTATAGTTATAAGGGAAATCAAAATCATTTGTAAAATTAAGCCTTTCCACAGTCAATGGTCCTTATAGACTTATTAACATTTAACAACACACTGAAGCTGCAGCAATCTAACAAAGCCTTCAGCCCCTCACCTTAAATAATTATGCAATGTGTAAATGCGATATTACACTCAATTTCACTTGTTCTTACCTAAGCCCGTTACGTAGAGACTTTGGAGTAGGTTACTTACAGTTTTTGGCTCACTATTGTAAAGTTTCTGACAAGAAGCTTGTGTGGGTTCTTCCTCGACGCATAGTGTGTTAATTATTATTTCCAACTTTTAGGGAAGGGATGAGAATAAATAAGGTGTACGCAACGCGTGCTATTATATTGTGCGCTTGGCCGGAGTGGAGCACAAGGATTTTTAAAGTCCAGTATCTCTCCTCTCATATAAATGAGACACGATCAGTGTTCTTACTCATTTGAATATTTGATCCTCAACTGCAACTCTGCAAGTGGTTCCAGAAAATTAACCTATAGGACATCTAATGTAATCTACTATCAGCAACTCTAAATCAATTGCTCATCTAAATTCTTTATACTAATTCAATTATTTCATTACAAACCAATGCCAGGGCAAAGACATAATTTTTACATAGTATATAAATCAGTCCAATCATAAACATCATATAACAGAAAAAGCACCTAAAAATTACAATTAGTGCAGCAAATATCAGCAACTCTACGTCAATTGTTCATCTAAATTCTTTCTACTCCTTCAATTATTTCATTCATTAACCCAATTCCATGAAAAAGATACAATTTTTAGATAGTGCACAAACAAGCTCAATCATAAACAACGTCCAACAAGATTAAAGCACCTGAATTTACGACAAAGCTCAGGAACACTCATTTTGTGTAGCAAATTGGACCTAGGCTGCTTAAGCCTAATACAAAAAACAATAGCTGGCTTCACCGAATCCTCATCCATGGGATCGTCGTCGGGCTTCTCCGGCAGTTCCTCCTCGCCGGAGCCTATCAATTCAGGCGGCTTCTCAGAACCCTTGGCAGCTTCAATAACTGTAGAAGTAGTAATTCCAGACGACTCTTCTTGTTCAGAATCCTTGGCAGCACCAGAAGATGGACTCATCTGAATAATAAATACGAAAGCCCTAATTTATATATAGAGAGAGAACGTGTAGTGGCGGAAAGTCGCAACTGAGGGCGACAGGAATCACTGTAGAGAGAAAAAATGTAGAGAGAGAGCTTTTGAGTGGAGTATAGATTATAGATAGATAGGGTTTGCTTTGACTTGGAAACACTGGAGACAAAGTGGGGAGGTTCCAGGTGTTTGTTGGTGTGATGCGAATGAGAGTTAGTGCGCTATTGATTTATTCCGCCAACGTCTGGGGCCTCTTTTGGCCTTTTGGTGCCAATTGTTAGGGTGCGTTTGGTTGGGAAATTTTGAAACATGGGAGACATTTGCAAATGAAGGTGTTCCTAAACTTTTAAATCTTTATATTTAAAAAAATAGAATTAGATTTAACGAATATAGTCATAGGAGAGTCCATCTTATAAATCAGTACACATTTTCGTTCCATTCCGATCCGTTCCCTTGTCTATGATTAAGTATCCATTTCTTAAGAGACCTATTCCGCTTAATCGGTGTCCACGGATCATCTATCCCTCCATTTTTTCATATGCGGCTTCATTTTGTACAATTATGCTTAGCGAGTGTTAACAAATTACATTGTTCTGATATCAAATATAACAAATATAATCATGGAAGTTATCATCTTGAGAAACTAATTGACCAAGAGGAAGAGCCCAAGACTATATTAGCCTACCCTAGTATACCATAATGTGGAATTCAATGACGGCATTGGGATTTATTTTAATAGTTAATATATTTCAAAAGTACACTTAAGAATAATTTTACATGCTAGATTTTTCACTATATATCATCATGTATTTACATATCTATCAAATTGACAATTGACGCTCTTTTAAATTTCAAAACCTATATGTTATCGAGCTCCAATTTAAGAATAACACATGTCAAAAGCGATAAGAATCCGTTTTAGAATCACTTTTATGACTGTTGATCGTGTCCCTTTCAAATTAAATCTCCAAATCTTCATATAAGGAAACATAATCTCACATAGATATAGACTCTCCCCGTAACAAATGGATATTTTTAAAAAAATTAATATAAATATTTTTATTAGATAAATAATTAACTAATTACTAAAAGATATCCAATAACAAGTGTATAAAATAAGTTTTTAGAATTTGAAAACAATACAATTACCTAATTGATAAAAGACTGATTAATAATAGGATTCATAATATATATGTATAAGAGAGGAAGAGAGAAAGAACGTGAAAATTATTTGGCGTTGGAGTACTGTAAAACAAATGAGAAGAAAAATCGAAAAGGTAAAAACTAAACACTTCTTTTTCAATTAGGAGATGATATATGTATGATTTTATTTTAAAACAATGGTTATAATAAGAAGCTCACAAAATATTATTATTTATGTATTTTCTGAATTCATGAATGAGATTTATTTTTTCTAAAACAGTATACATGTGCTTATTTTTCGTGTGTAAGCATAAATCTGATATATATCAAATATGTATGTTATTATTTGTGAAAGACGTATGATATTTTGAGTCAATGATTATTTTATTTATTCTTGTAATTCGGTCTGCAGTATATATTTATACTACTATATAGAGGTACCGTGTGTGTGAATTTAATGTGAGATTATAGCAGATTGTGTGAATATATATATATATATATATATATATATATATATATATATATATATATATATATATATTCAGTAGTTAGTAAATTGTACGTATGTGTATATAATTCGTGGTAGTAATGGCATACTGCCATTATCATGTAGTAAGTTTAAATTATAAATAATTATATTCTTGGCGCGCATGTGTATAGAAAATTTTATGTCCATGTTGTGGTGTTTCATGTATCCCTGACATGTGAATGTGCTTATGCATATTATATATAATATATATTTATTACATACTTTGAAATTCATCATCTCTTGCTAGAAGCACTAAAAACATTTAGGATAAAAGTCAATTTCTCAAAAACAATCGAACTATAACAACTTCTCTAGATGTTGCAACTAAAGCCAATTGCAAGCAATGTGCAAGACCTCATCCTGAATTTTAGAAGATGTATAATTGGCATTATGAGGAGCTTTAACAAGTATGACTTTTGCAACTTCCTCGTTGTAGGCGGCTAGCGATTTCAACAACTCAAGAAAGTTGCCCTTAATTATTTTCTGAATTTTCACTTTCATGGTGACCTCGAAAAGTCGTTCACTGAAATGCAAGCCATCTAATTGCTTCAATTAACGCCTTCAAGCGCTACCGGTTGTTTACAATTTGTTGAGAAGTACGTTTCTCTAGTGTTCATCGTATGTGTTTGTTGATCTTGATTCATTAATACTACGTTTGGATTGAAAAAAATGAAATGACTGAAGAAATAAGATAGATAAATGAATGGAATGTCAGTTGGAATAAATCATTTCATACACTCTCTTAAAAAATAAAATTCATAAATTTGGGAGGAATGAGAATAATCCATTCCATTCTAATAGAACAACCAAACACAATTTTTTTTGTTCTATAAGAATCAGTCATTTCATTTCTAATTTCATTCATTCAATCCAAACGTAATATAAATCATCACATGCCTTTTCACTATTTTATGAAAAAAAAACTATTTCATGCTCCTGGAGCATGGTGAATAGTTTGATCGTCCCCTTACATGCATGTGGGTCCTTGTGAGCTTCATCACAGAGGGCCCTATATGCATTTGAGGAGAGAAACATACTATTCACCATACTCCAAGAGTATGGAATAATTTCTTGACACGAGTTTGGATCATTGCCTACGTGGCTCAAAAAAACAAAAAAAATTCCATTCCCAACTCTTTTCCAATTTTGAAATCCATCAATTTTTGAAATCCATCAATAATGAATCCCTATTTTCAAAATTTGCTCGTAGTTTATGAAAAAGAAAGCATGAAGACAATATGCCGCATCTTTTGAAAGAGAATATTCTAACCGTATGTTTGTGCGTACTTATATTTTTTTATTCTAACCATGTAGAATACAGTATAAACCATGAAACTTAAAATCTACGAAGATTTTTATTTTTTTAATTTTATTTTGTTGGATACTGGATACTCTTCGAGTACACATTTTACATTGTAAATCAATAATTTTTAATAAGCAATTATATAACCATAGCCAAATATTATACAACTGTAATTTTTAATAACTAATTATAATTATAATTTTTAAACTTGGATTTTTAAAGATTTTTGATACTCTTTGAGTATACTGGAAAAGAAAGAAATAATTTTTATCTTTTTTTTTTAAAATTCTAAATCAATAATTTTTAACAAGCAATTATACAACCGTAGTTAATTACCATATAATTTCATTATTTTAATAAGACAATAACACAACACACAAGAAAACAAAATGACGAAATAACAGAGTTATGCACGGGGAGTAGGGGTGAGCATGGTGCGGTTTAAAGTCAAAACCGTACATGAAACCACTTAGGTGCGGTTTGACAAATTCAAACCGCACATGAAACCGTTTGTGATTGGTGCAGTGCAGTTTCATTTGGTGTGGTTTCAGTTCAAAAACCAATTGAAATAATTAAATTTTATACAATTTTAATTAACAATTTAGCATCACACAATATTAAATATCATTTTGATAACACACAATTTTACTTATAATATTTTGTTTAAACAAAAGCAAAATAGAACCTAAAAACATGAATAATGATATATCCTTATATATGAAAATTTTGAGTAGAGATAATTAAAATTTGGGATAGTTTTAAATATTTGTACATTATAATAATACTTCTTGATATGCTCCATTTTGACAGTGCATAGTGCGGTGCAGTTTTTTAAATGCGGTTTTGCCCAGAAACCAAACCCAAATTGCATTTGCGATTTTTCAATCATCTAAACCGCCACATACACCGAAAACGTTGGTGCAATTTTAATTGGTGCAGTTTGTGCGATTTTTTGTGCGATTTTAGGGGCAATTCGATTTCTTACTCATCCCTAACGGGAAGTTAAAGCATCACAAATGCACAATATAACATATACATGCCAATTTACAAATAAATATTAAAAAGATAAAAAAAAGAAGTAAAATAATACTCATTTCATTCCAAAATATACGATCATTATGAATTTTTTAAAATTAATTTAAAATATTTTTAAACTCTAAATTAATACAATTATAAATATGATAATTTTTTTTTGCAAAATACTACAAATTAGAATATTTATATTATTATTTCATAAATTTTAATAATTTGAACTACTTTTGAATTAAAAAAAATTTAAAATTAATATTTAAAAATAAATAATAATTCTATAATGTGGAAAGGAACAACTAAAAAAGACAAAGTATTAATATAATACCAACCGCGTTTAGTTATTCAAATTCTAGTCTCACAAGTGCAGCGACTGATATGGTATAAGACCAAGAGTTCCTAACTTGGTGGGTCCATTAATGTTGGTTTTTGAAGTAAAGTTGTGAAACTTTTGGAATAGAGTGGTAGAAGCTTTTGGAGTGGCGTGATGGAGTTAGGCAGTCAGCCATGAAGAGATCAGACACTAAAGAGTGTGTGGCTAAAAAAGAATCGAAGAAAAGAGATAAATTTTGGAAATTGATATTCTTACGATCTAATTTAATATTTTTTTAAGTTAATTATTTAATATTTTTATAAGTGGATCTTATTTGATCTTATAAAAATATAAAATTAATTTGTGAAAATATCAATTTTATATGAAAATTGATATTTCCACAAGTGAGTCTCAAAAAATCAAATTAACTTGTGAAAATATCAATTTTTTAATTTTTTACCAGATACTTAAAATTTGTTTGGGAAAAATAAATAAATCTAAGACTAAAGTAGTATTAGAGATTCAAAATTAGATGTTTTACTAGTTAAAAAAAAGTAAAAAATGCGTGGGGCCATGACCCAACCCCGCCACTACACAGTGCCACAATTGAAAAAAATTATTCAATGGTCTTGAGGTATTATTACGTGATGTCTCAGGTCAATTATATTTTCCTATTTTAAGTGGTATCCCATTATTTGTAGTTCTGAACTCACTGAAATGATGAGATGTGATTGGTTTGGAGCACCACGTGACCGTGCCCCAGGATCACTGAATAATTACTCCACCGTTGATGAAATCTACTGCAACACCACATTATATACTCCGATACATTTTAATTTTTTTAAATTAATTTGTAAAATCTTAAAATATAAAATTGATATTAATTGGTCAAGGTTTAAAAAAATGAATATAGTAATTAGTAATAATTGTTAGTTAGTTTATAATAATTATAGTTATTTAGATTAGAATCATATAAATTTGTATTGATTTTGAATTCTGAATTTCATAAATTAAATTTAAAAATAAATTAAAATATATCTTTAATTTTGAAATTTGTAATTCATGTTGCTATATATTCTAAAATACAAGAGCAAAACAACAAAATATATTGTCTGTGATACGTGAGTTTGTTTGTGTGATCATGGAATTAGTGTTTTTTTTTCACTTTCTTTTATTAATTGGAAAGTTGAGATTTTGAGCAAGGTGGAGTTCTTTACTCGGACAACAGTGATGGAGGACATTCTAACCCAATTTTCACCATGGATGTAACGTCATGTCCGTATTGAAACATATAGTTAATTGGAACTGTTATAAGTCTTAACTCAAGTATGGAAATTACTAATAACAAGTTTAATAATCCGTCAAAGCACGAGTAAACTGATAATTGACTTATTAGATAAGTTTTAAATATAATATATTTGAGTGACATTTAGTAAATCCCGAGTAAACTTAGTAGTCCAAGTTTAGTCACTCGGTAGTCTAAGTTTAGTCACTCAGTGGTCCAAAGTGTTTTTATTTTTTATTTTATCTTTGCTCAATTCCTAATTATAAAAGATAACTTAGTAACAAAAGATACATTGTATCTTAATAGTAAACGTGTAGTAGAATTTTGTGAAAAACTCAATTTATGAGTTGTTGAGTTAATTTTTGAAAATACCAAAATTTATGACTGAGAAAGCATGAAAAAAAAAACTTGTGGGCTACCAATTATCAAACTTAGATGGTTGAATTGACTCAGAATTAACTAAAATGACTCGATATTTGTCTTTATATGGATAAATTTATGACCTTTTGGATCGATCTATGATAGGCCAAGGTGACATGATTAAGTTTTGATCGAGACTTGTGGTGGGTTTGAGTTCTTGCAACGAAGGAGGGCTGTGGACGGTTAATCATTTGCATTGTGAGTTTACTTTTTGGTTGTGTGCAATGTGTTCTCGAAAGATAGAAATTAAGCGAAAAGTGTAGAAATCAAGGTGACCTATTTTGTTAGGTCCTAAAAGGTATAAAATAAAATAAAATTATAGAATAAGGTCCCAAAGGTATTTTGGAGTCATTTTAATTTATATTTAAAAACAAAAATTAATTAACGATTTATTAACCTTAGAAAGGTATTTTAAGTTGATTCAAATACCAACCACACATTTTCTCAACACAGCAATGCCAATTTCCCATTACAATGTTTTGTGATGGAATTCCTTGCAAGTTCTAGTCTTGGTATTTATTTGAGAAGAATACAATTCATTTTAGTCATTAAATTTAAATATTTTGCGCAATATTTTGGTTATTATAAGAAATTGTTAATAAAATATCTTTGTCGATATGCATACATCATTTATAAATAATGAAATTAAAAACAATTACAAAAACGTGTTTAAACAGTACTATGAAATAAAGGTTAAGCAAACCAACAACGATAAATATAAATATGTAATTAAGTTTTTCAGTAATATCATAAATTCAGCTCAGCCCCAAGGCGTGTATTAGATAGTAAACCAAAGGACTTGAAAAGTCATAGGTGTTGAATTCCAATTACTACATTAGAAGCTCTTCTGCTTTGGTGCAAATATGAATTTAAGAAGATTTTGCACAGAATAGCGAAGAAGTAAAGTTGAACAAGTGAAAGTAAAAAACTAGAAGGTCAACGAAAATATATATATATATATATATATATATATATATATATATATATATATATATATATATATATATATATGTAAACACACACACATAGAGGAGTGATTAATAGTTAAAGTTGGATCGGAATAATTTTTTATCCAACCCAATCTTAATTATCCGTTACGAAGTCAAATAACTCAGAAATAAACATACCGCATAATAGTTATTAATATTACTGCACAATTGTTATGCAATATATAATCCATATAAAAAATATTAATTCATATTACTTATCAAATGTACCCTCACGATTGTTATATGGTATAGACTAAAGCTTAAAAAAATAGCATCACATAATTGTTATGTAGTGCCTAAAACAAAATTTAGATACGACATAACTATTATGCAATAGGAGAAAAAAAATTAAAAATTATCATATAACTATTATGCGATGGAAAAAAAAAGACCTGTTGCTCCAAAACCTCTGCTACCAATTCATTAAACCTCTTAACTCTCTCTCCTCTTCCTCCTCCACCGCTGTTCTGCGGTTAAATTTGGCTGAAAAACAAGACCCCACCACCACCGTCATAAAACAAGACCCAATCACCAATTTTGAGGATGGTAAAGGATTATTCTCGTTGGTTTCCACCGGAAAGTTGATAAAATCAGCTTTGACCCTCCAAATGGCGACAGTGGATAATTTACTTAAATCTTTGTTTCTTTCTTGTTTGTCCCGTCCACGTACTCTCTACTTGTACCAACAGTTTCTTTAAGGCAAGAGCCTCCCCGATGTTTGCAATTGGATTTGAAGGCTATGAAAAGTGACTTCAGATATCTTTTTCTGACCCTGGTATATTTGTCGACCCTCAAGGCAAGGGCCTTCGTTCCTTAACCAAAGACCAATTGCATGAGATTCTAACACCAGCTGAATGCACCATTGTTGCTTCGCTGTCAAATGAACTTGTGTATTCTTCTTTCTTTTCTGAATCCAGTCTTTTTGAATACCCTTACAACATTATCATCAAAACTTGTAGGACTACAAAGTTACGTTGCTTCTTTCGATTCCTCCCATACTGAAGTTAGCCGATGCGTTTTTTCTCTTTGTGAGATATGTGAAGTACAATTGTGGAAGCTTTATATTTCCTGGAGCTCAGACATTTTCACATCGTACTTTCTCTAAAGTTTCTGTTCTTGACAACACACAGAAATGGCATATTTACTCGGTTGAACCAGCTAAGCAGTCTGAACCAGTTTACACTCTAGAGATGTGAATGACCGGTTTGGACAGAAAGAGGGCATCAGTCTTGTACAAGACCCAGTCAAGCTCTGCATCTATGATGACTGAAGACACTGGTATTAGGAAGATTCTTCCAAATTCTAAGATAAATGATTTTCAGTTTGACCCTTGTGGTTACTCCATCAATTCAATTAAAGGTAATTTCTACCTTTCATGTTACACCAGAAGATGGTTTCATCTATGCTAGTTTTGAAGCAACGGGCTATGACAATAAAGTTGTGAATTTGAACCAGCTACTTGAAAGGGTGTGTTATTTCCCAAAGACACAAAAAGGACTTAGAAGAGAGGTTGAATAGATCTTTTAAATTTTTTTATTAAAAAATATTTATCAAATATTTAACCAATTAACTTATTTGATAATGCACAACGAAATTTGTTATTTTGAAAAACCCCTTCTAAGATCAAATAAAATTCCCAGTTCTGAATTAAGTGAGCTTGTGAAAAGATATCGCAGTAAATAAATTAGTTCTAACAGTTAATATGAAAGCTGTAAAAAGACACATGATTTTTTAAGAGGTTCGGAGTCTAAAATATTCTTAGTCATCTCTTCCAGTACTCTAATAAGCATGAATGATTCACTAAGGATATAGGTTACACAAATTAATGGTTCACTTAGAATCGGCTATAACACGCTGAATCACTCACAAACAATAAAGACACTCAGTCTTTTCAAGTCACTAAGACCTTCTCTCTCTAAAGCATTAAGTCTTCTCAAGATCACTAATACCTTATCTCTAAGACACTAAGTCTTCTCCAAATCACTAAGACCTTATCTCATTAAGAGGTTGAATTCACCAAGAATCAAGGCAAGTCACTCAAATTTATCTTTCTGACGATCATTGAGATCTGGGGGCTATTGATGATGATTGATGTTTGAGGTGCTGCTAAGTGGCATTACGAATATCGCTTTGAAAGACTTAGCAGCTGAATAATTTTTCCGTGAACTATGGAGCACTTGATCTTTTAAAACGTTGATAGTGTGAAAATAATTGGTAGAAATTGTTGAAAATTATTTTAAATCATTCTAAAATCATTCTTCTTGGAGTCTGAAGCAGTAATCCTTTTATAGGCGTCTTTGAAAATTTTCCCGTTTGAAAGTTACCGTTGCTCCATTCTTCGTAGAATACTTGTCATCGTCTGATTATTCTGGCTCTACAGGTTTGTCGACTGGACCACTGATCGATTGCTTCTATCAGTCGTACTCTGTTTGCTGTAGTAGTAGACACACGTTCGTTGCATATGATAAAATAGTCATTTTTTGATAAGGAACTGAAGTCAATTCTTATCCCTTTTGCTAGCATAAACATTTATCTTCAGGAGAATATTTGAAAAAGATGTTTCAATAATTTGTTGAGGTCAGCTATTGATGCATCAATCTTTTTACTCTGTGATGTAAGTAGTACTATGATTTGGTGCAGCACTACGATATGATGTAACTCTGCGATCTGATGTAGCTTTGCAATCTAATGTACCTCTGCGATCTGATGTAGTTCTACGATTTTGCTTATTGACTTTACTAGACGATCTTTAGCTATTTGACTTTTACTCTACGATCTTTGAAATGTTTGACTTTACTTTATGATCTTGAGCTGCTTTGACTTTTACTCTACGATCTTTGAGTTGTTTGCCTTTACTCTACGATCTTAAGCTTTTTCTCTACTTAACCACTTTGTTGAACTCTACGATTCTTTTTGGACAATCTTTACTGAATCTTTACGATCTTTTCTTCCCTTCTATTTGATTATCTTGCTTTCTTTTTGAACTCTGCGATGACCAAGTTTTGTGTTCCACTATCTTAAAGTTTTTCCAGACATTCAGTATTTTTCTGATCTTTGCACACTGATGACATGGGAAACGACCTTGGTTTCGATATTAATCCTGATGTTCAAGGGTATAACTCCATTAGAATTGGGGGAATACTATATGTTGTTCCATAAGTCAAATTTCTTTAAGTTGGGTTATGTGTTATATATGGACCTCTTAAGGTATTTTTCAGTTTCTATGAGATTGTGGACCACTATTGTTGTCCTCTGAATTATTTAAATAAAAGTTATTATTGCATATTATTAATGCACTTATTTGATCAAGTGCTGCCTGTGTATTTCTTCATAAAAATTCTTGTTGAAAATGGCTCTGGTAAGGTTCATATTTAGTAAACTTAAGTTGATTGTAAGCAATAGATGACTTAATGATTAGTCTTTTGATGGGTTGGTTGATATGTCATCTGTATTGTGTGTGAGTTTGGAATTTAAATTTTATGCTTAAAATATCACACAATCAGTTTCAAAGTTAAAAATATATTTTTAAAACTACAATTTTTAAGAAAAAAATTATTTTTTCAAATTTTTGTCTTACATTTGCAAGCAGGGACGAAGCTACCTTGTGAGGTATGGGGTCAATTGACTCCACTGAAAAAAATTAATTATTTTATAATGTAGGGTAATTTTTTTAATTTTTAAGTATTATATATAAATTGAACTCACTCAAATTTTATAAATTTTTTACTATATGGGATCAAATTGAAAATTTATAATATTGTCAATCAAATTTTAACTCCATATGACTCTTATCCCCTAAATATATGTATCTTTCTATAATATTTTAAAACTAAATAATAATCTAATTTACATTATTTTTCAAAACAATTAAAGAATTAATTACTTATGAGCAGTTGTGATTAGAAATGTACGTATATTAGTCTGTTATGGGTCAATATAATGTATATATACTATATGTTATTAGTTATTATATGGAAAAACATAGGGTTATCCTACTGGGTTAAACTATTTTAAGCAATTGGTCACTAAACTTTTAAAAAATAAAATTAGGTTACTAAACTTTTTAAAAGTTATCAATTTGATCATTCCATCCAATTTAGCTGACAGACGTTAAATTTTTTCTGACGGAGGTTTTTAAAAAAAAGAAAGTAAATGACATGTAAATACTTATGTGGCATAATTGGCATATTTTCCTACGTGGCAACACAAAAAAATTTAATTATTGCTTACGTGAATAAAAAAGTTAAAAATTTGCTCAAAGAAATTAATATAAAAATTAAAACAAAAATATATTACAAAAAGAAGATTGAATAAATGAGAAATAAAAACAAGAATTAAAAGAAAATGAACAAATTTATTCATCTTTATTCTTATGATTAATTTTTCGTCATCTTTTTCTGCTTTATTTGGTTTCTTCTTCCACAAATCATCCAACATTTTCCATGCTCAAATATCATCCAAAGAAATTCCAATTTGATTGTCTCAAATAGGCGGGTTTGCAACGAGTTGCAAATTTGAGATTGAAGCAATTTCTAGGGTTTTCAATTCCAACCATTCACTTATTGTTACTTCTTCATTAAGATTCCCCCAAAATCTTCCCCTCATTGCAGCCATGGTGGAGAAAAGAACCACCCATCATCCCCTAATGTTTTCACAAATACGAAATCCTCATTCGACGCCGTCATCTTAAAATTACTGCCCAATCTCGGTAGCTCCATTATCTCCCCCAGTTTCTCCGACGTCATCTCCTCCGATGTCGTCAACGACACTAGCGACGTGATTGACGGCGAGGAGGCCATTTCTGGGTTGGAGAAGGTGCCAAACCAGATACGAGATTTCTTCTTCGGCTCGCAGATTTCGGATACCCATTTGCCCCTAGTTGACTCCGTTTCCATGTTTGTTGGCTCACCCATTTCTTGTTAGAGAGAGAAAGACATGGCAGAAGGTGGAGTAGATTTAGAACGTTGATGTCACCATTGTTGTTGAATTGGTCTCCGATTTAGAACAACGAAAAAACAAGAGATTGTATGGATGAATATTACTATGGTTTGGAATTGGGGGAGAAAAGAAGTTCATGTTTGTTTTATTAATGGCAAAAATAAATTATTAAAAAGATTATAAAAAAATAAATTAAAATATTTATTTAAATCTTATTATTATTTTAATTATTTTTTCCACATAATTAATAATATTATTTTTTTATTCCATCTTGGAATTCTTTTTTCAATTTATGAATTTTAATTAGAATAACAATTAATATTTTAAAAAATATTATCAAGGAATTCTTTTTGCAATATATGAATTTTAAATATAAAATTAATCTAAATTTATTTGATTTTAATTAGTATAATAGTTAATATTTTAAAAAATATTATGAAGGAATTCTTTTCTCAATTTATCAATTTTAAATAATAAATTAATCTGAATTGATTTGATTTTAATTAGTATAAAAGTTAATATTTTAAACTATTTAAAAAATATTATTATGGACAAAATTGTTATTCCTAAAGTTAAAAAAAAAATTCACATGAGATGAACTGGGATCAAAATTAAATTAAACTCTTTTTTTGAAAAGGAGGAGTGTTATTTTGATGAAATGATAAGATTTTATTTTTTTTAGGAAAAAAAAATCATGTCTCTATCACTTTTATTCTTTTAATGTCATCTATTTAAAGAGGTTTTAGCCTAGTTGAAACCCTAATCCACGTTGGAAGCCAAAGATGCTAATAATCCCAAGTTGGAAGCCCGTCATATCAGCATTTGTTTACTTTGTTTTTTTTGTTAAGCCACGTTTGGAAATGGAGTTTAGAAAGTTAACGTGCGTCAGTTAAATTGAACGGAATGATCCAATTGATAATTTTTTAAAAGGTTAGTGACCCAATTTCATTTTTTAAAAGTTTAGTGACCAATTACTTAAGATGGTACAACCCCAGTGAGATAATCATATGTTTTGTCGTTATTATATTGTTATTAAAAAATTGACTCGGGAGCATTGACCCCGAATTCCTGACAAATTATTTATAACTTAATAATAATTTTAATTTCACTAGAAAAAAATCACGACTTCGTCACTTTATGCAAGAAATGTAGTAGTAGCATGCGATAATGTCATGCGTGTGATAGTGATTAGTTATAACTATTTGACTAACTCGTATATAATGAAATATTAACTAATTATAATTCGACACATTATTTTATATTTATATTTTTAAAGTTATCTTTTGTCACTGTGACATTACTGGAATGCATGATAGTACGTACTTGATGCACTTATAATACAAGTAATACGATGATATGAAATTTTAAATTCTTGCAAGGAATATAAAGGCTCAGATGACATATTGACCACCCCTTTCCATTTTTCTCTCTTTTGTTTCCTTCTGTGGATGGACACGGCTTCTGGACTGCCTAAAATCTGTATTCTTGCCAGCAAATTAAAGTTTCTTGTGCTTTTCATCATCTGTTGAGAAGCATGCATGCATACACCTAACCAACCTTGGTGGGGTGGTTTGATGTTGGATTTTTGTGGATGAGAAAATTCCAGATAGAGCATGGAAGTATCAAGCTAGCTGCCAAACTTAACCATGCAAGCTGGTGATCATAAGACAAAGATTGTTTTGGTAAAGAAAAGTGGCAATGTGTATTCACAATTGTCTACTTCAAATATAAACTTAAATGGAGGTACAGGTTCAAATTCTCAGTCAACACCCAAACATACACAATACGCGTAATTTATGAATTTGAAGAATTCGAAACTGGTTACAGAGTCTGTTGATGGTTGGTAATCTTAAAGTGTAGGCACATAAAAATTTTCTAATGCCCATTTTCATGACAATGGCCTATATAACTGATCAAAATTGTGACTCTTGACGTGAGATAATACTACATCCCCACGACAGCTGCTTAATGTGGTAACGTTCAGTATGGCCGAAACTTCCTTGCGGCTCTCATTTGCTGCATCCGTTTTTTATCTTGCTCGAATTTACTTCGCAGCATCATAATTTCTGTAAAACAAATACAAGTTTCCAAAATGAATTTGTAACTGTAGAGCCAGAAAGGAATTGTAATTATGAATCATAGAAAAGATGGATAAAGGCCATGCTTTAGGCAAGGTTATAGATCTTTACAAAATTTAACGGCGGGTCTTGTTTTCCGGCCAAATTTGACGGCGGAGCAGCGGTGGAGGAGGAAGAGGAGAGAGAGTTGAGAGGTCTAATCTGCTCCTTTTTTTTTCTTTTCTTTATTCTCCTACGGTATAACAGTTATGCGGTACCTAAATATTTTTTAAGTACCGCATAACTGTTATGTAGAGCTTCTTTTTTTTTTATAAAAGTTTTAGCCCAGATAGCATAACAATTGTTGTGTGGTGCATTTAAATGATAATATGAATATTTTTTATGTGAGTCATATACAGTATAACAATTGTGCGGTAATACTAATAACTATTATACGACATGTTTATTTCTAAACTATTCGATCTAGTAATCATGTACAGTAGAATATCCACGACTCAACCATATAGGATGGAATCTCCACTAATTATAATATGACATAATTTTGTATTATTTTTTATAAATATATTTTGTCACCTGAACATTACTCATATATATCATTACTACTCATTTTGTCTCAAGATAAAAGTCTTATTATTCTTTTATATATATGTAAAAAGTCTATAAACATTATAAACTATATACAATTTAGTATTAATTTCAATATTTATTTTTTTGAAAATTGAAATATATATATTTAATTACTAATTTTTAAAATGATCAATTTGATCATAAAAGTCAATAAAAGACTTTATGTTGGGACGGAGGGAGTATTAAATTAATAAGTCACCATTTTATAGTTAAACATAAATTAAAAGTATATCATAAATTTTAGGCCTAAATATAAATTAGTACCCTGAACTTTTAACATTTTTCCACTTTGAGGATTGAATTCTCAATTTTTTCAATAGAGTGATTAAACTTTTAATTTTTTCCACTTTGGGGATTGTCTTCTCAATTTTTTTAATAATAATAATAATAATAATAATAATAATAATAATAATAATAATAATAATAATAATAATAATAATAATAATAATAATGATAATAATAATAATAATATAGTAATAATAATAATAGTAACAATAATAATACTACTAATACTAATTGTAATAACAATAATAATTATAATAATAGTAATAATAATTACAATAATAATATTAATAATAATATTAATAATGATAATAATAAAAATAGTATTACTATTAACAATAATTACTATTTTTATTATTATCATTATTAATATTATTATTAATATTATTATTGTAATTATTATTACTATTATTATAATTATTATTATTGTTAGTAGTAGTATTATTGTTGTTGTTATTATTATTATTATTATTATTATTATTATTACTACTACTACTATTAACAATAATTACTATATTTATTATTATCATTATTAATATTATTATTGTAATTATTATTACTATTATTATAATTATTATTGTTATTACAATTATTATTAGTAGTATTATTATTGTTACTATTATTATTATTACTATTATTATTATTATTATTATTATTACTATTACTATTATTATTATTATTAACTTTTTTTTTTATTATTACTATTATCATAATTATTATTGTTATTATTATTATTGTTATTACTACTACTATTATTATTATTATTATTATTATTATTATTATTATTATTAAAAAAAATTGAGAAGACAATCCCAAAAATAGAAAAAATTAAAAGTTCAATCCCCTAATTGAAAAAACAGATAAGTCAATCCCCAAAGTGGAAAAAATTAAAAGTTTAATCACTCAATTGAAAAAATTGAGAGTTCAATCCCTAAAGTGAAAAAACGTTAAAAGTTCAGGGTACTAATTTATATTTAGGCCTAAATTTTATAAATAGGACCTTTTTGTGCGACAAATAAAAAATATATATATATATTTCATATTTTTTTTGAAAATATGTCAACCATAACGGTCACTTTCAAGCCTAGACTAAAATGCAAAAACAGCCGTAGAATTGCTGTAAACTTTGGATTCGTTAGTGTTAAGCGTTGAATGGGTGAAGGGGTAACTTGCTGATATTTGTCATGTCTAATGTAATTATTTGTTCTTTTGCTCTGTTTCCACAAGAAAAAAACTCAATTATCCTCGATCATCAACAATTCCACACAATTATTGTATTAAGTCTATTATTGGTACACATTCTTCGCTAACACGATCTTCGTCTTCATCGCTCTGCACTGTAGTTCATTTTGATAAATCCGAGGTGAATTTTCATTATTTTTTTTCCGATGTTGGAGCTTAATTTTTTACTTACTGTTCTTCGTTTCGTGTTTCTGTGCTTGTCGATCTGTTGCGAAGTTGAACCTGCTTGAATCTATGCTAGTTTTGAGCAATTAGTTCCTTATTCTGAATTTGCTAGTGAGAAGCCCTAACTTGATTTTGAAATGATTAAGTTTCTAGGTTAAAAAATGACAGTGTTCTTGAATTATGTATTATTTCCTATGTTTAAGTGCGTGGCTATAATTTTTGTTTTTGAAATTAATATGACAGTTATGTTGTATAGCTAATTGCAATGTTTTGTGCTTAGAAGACTATTGCAGCTGCATATAGAAATGAGTTGTGGCTGCTTTGGTTCCTCATCTGTACAGAGGAAAAAAGATGATGGTCAGGCTTCTGGAGACTTAGAAGGTAAGGACTAATTTGATGGAAGGAATTGAAGTTCTGCTATTTGATTGATATGATACCAGATAGTGACACGTCCTTGTGTGTTTTTAACTGGCTTTCAAGTTTATTAAGACTGATAAGCAGATGATTCAATGTATTAGATGATTTAGAAGACACATTTTCCATCACAGAATTAGTACATAATTTCAAATTTATGGTTATGTCGATGTGTGTATGACAACTGAGGAACTCCTTTTTGCTTATGTTGAATAGAAATGAGAACTTCTATTTTGGATTGTTGTAATGTCAAATGCCTGATGTTTCTTGTTAAACTGCTAAATTTAAATATACTGCACAAAATGAAGAAACACTTCTCCTTATTCATGCTTGTCTTATGTAATTCAGTTCTAGTGTTTACTGGCTAATACTTTAGCATTGATCATTATACTATTTTTCTTTAGTTAAATGTGTTTTCAGTTTATCGTTATATACACTCATTTGTTAAAGGGATCTCAAACCTGATCAACAGCAAGTCACAAAAAAAGTTGGTCAGTCAAAAGAGATAATGACCCCTCATTATCTCTTTTGACTGGCCAACTTTTTTTGGTGTAGTCCACTACTAACATCTCCTTCACAAAAATGTTATAACTAAGAGGGTGTTCTCTTTTTAAACTGTTAGGAATAGGATATCAATACTAGGTGTTTTTACTAGGCCTTCATATCAGCTTTAGATTGACCAATGTACAACAAACCATAGGAAGCCCATTGGGAGAATACTATCTTTAATTGAATACACTGTTCTCTTAAGTTGTGTTCTAACTTTTACTATGCATGATGGCTATTTGGTTATACATTTTATTTTGCGTGTTGTATTTGACTTAATGCATCACTTTCTTGTTTGCCACTGTACACATTTATATTTTAAAAAGCCAATAATGATGATTTAAGTTGCTTTCATCCATTTGATTTTCTGTTGCTTCTTTGTTTCCTAGGGCGTTTGCTTGGAAATATAAAAAATTTCTCATACAACGAATTAAGAACAGCAACTGATAATTTTCATCCGAGAAATAAGATAGGGCGAGGAGGTTTTGGAACTGTTTACAAGGTACTCAGTCTTACCGAAGCTTTCAGATTACTATTATATTACTCATTTTTTTCTTGCTCAACTAGTTAATCTATGTTGTTAGTGGTTGAACATATAATAACTTCACGGTGTAAATAGAATAATGGGACTCTTTCTTGAACACTCTTAGAAGATGATTCAAATATTCATGTTGTGCACTTCACTTATTTTCTTTCACGCCTCTCTTATCCTTTCTATATTGTAAAATTTGGTTATGGTTAGTTACTAGTCTTCTAGGCATATTATTTATGAATAAGTAAAGAAACAGTTCAATCAAATAACTAATTAATTGGAAATCCATCCAAGTTATCCCAACAAATAACTAATCATAACTCGGTTGGTCATGACTCATTATATTGAGTTCGAGGTGAGTTAGCGATAAGTTATAGAGGTTCGTTTTGTGGAACGCTTCATCTCTTTGTTTCCTCAAATCACATATCACCTTTTCGCTTCTTCCTCCTGTAAAATCTTTATGTGACTCTCCTTTTTCCTTATGGACCCTTCTTCTCCCAAATTAATCAGTATAAATAGATATGTATATATCCTCGTCTCTTCCGTCCCATCCAAATGCAAAGAAAAAGAGCCAAAAAAAGGAAGAGAGAGAAAAGGAAGAACATATCCAAAGAAGCGTGAGGTAACAACTGACTGATGGGAAGGAGAGCAGACTGCCTAACCAAAAGATTCCTGGGATCGGTAAATCTGACAAATCTCAACATCGGGAAAATTACAGGGCGTGAGATGGCTTTTCCGGTGGATTTGCAGTCGTGCCTTGCACGGGCTATCAAATTTTTTATGCACGAAAACTTTATCAGGACCACCCATAAATTGGTTATGTTCCAAACTGTTAAAATTTTAATGATTCAGTTTGTCCAGGTTTCTGGGACAATATAGATATTTAAATTCAGTGAGTGAAGGTGGTGTTTATGATGTCAATAGACAGCAGTTCTGATAGAGCTTTTCATCTTTTTGGCTGAGGAAATATGACATGGCTAGATTTTTAAGGTACACTGCTAATTTACCAAATTGTATCGAGAAAGTAAGACAAATCATGGGATTGTATTGGATTAAGATCTTTCCGGTGCACACTAAAAGAAGTAGTGACTGCGAGTTTCTCTGGAAAAAAAAAAGAGGAGGAAAGAAAGGGAATTAGATCTCTAGAAATGTAATGCTGAAATGCGAAATCAAACTGAAGTATGGATTAAATTGCATTAAATCTACCAAATTTACTAATGTACTAATAGTCAAGATTCTTTACTTCAATGGAGATGTTATATTCTGATGAGCGGTGAACTGAAGTCAAGGTTTTACACTAAGATTTTTCAGTACTGTAACTGCAATCCTTGGTTTTATTTATTTATCCCAGATTCCAAACCTTTTCCAGATAATGACTCGATGCAATTCTGTAGGGAATCCTGAAAAATGGAATACAAGTAGCTGTAAAGACACTTTCTGCTGGATCAAGGCAGGGGGTGCGTGAATTTTTAACTGAAATTGACGTCATATCAAATGTCAGGCATGCAAACCTTGTTGAGTTAATTGGATGTTGTGTTCAAGAAACTCACCGGATTTTGGTTTATGAATATCTGGAAAATAACAGCCTCAATGGTGCTCTATTAGGTATTCAGAAGGGCTAGTATAGATTGATCTTTCATTAAGATCTTCATACGTAGAAAAATAATTAATATGTAATTTTCATGTCCTCGCAGGTTCAAACAGTAGAGCCACAAAGTTGGACTGGGTAAGAAGATCTGCTATCTGCAAGGGTACTGCCAGGGGTCTCGCGTATCTTCATGAAGAACTTGTGCCACATATAGTGCATAGGGACATCAAAGCTAGTAATATACTTCTTGATAAAGACTTCACGCCAAAAATTGGAGACTTTGGGTTGGCTAAACTTTTTCCAGACAACATCACTCATATTAGCACAAAAGTAGCAGGAACCACGTATGTTTCCCTTTCATATTCTGTTGAAACTTTATCTGGTAGAGCATTTAGTTAACATTCGAAGATCCTTCCTGGATTTGAGTTCATCTGAAAAAGGAATGTATGCTTTTTCAGGAAAGGGAAGAGAAATAGAATGATAACTTAAGTGTTAAGTCTGCTATGCGGTATTGCATGTAGTTTGTTGAGGCAATGTTTCTTCTACTTTTTGAGAATTATTTTGATTATTTCTTGAACTTGGCAAACTGCTCTACAGCTCTAAGATTCCATCTTTTATATGCATTAGCTGATTTTTTTTTTATTTTCTGTGAATGTCAGCTAATAATGTAAGGTTCTGTGTGGATATCTTCTTTTATAGTTTGTTTTATAGAAATAAAGGAGGAACGTGTGGAACTTGTAACTTTATTTTGTTCCACCAGGGGTTATTTGGCACCTGAGTATGTATTGGGTGGTCAGTTAACGAAGAAGGCAGACGTCTACAGCTTTGGCGTCCTCATACTTGAAATAGTAAGTGGCAGAAGCAGTGGAAAAGCAAATTGGGGTGGGATGCAGCAACATTTGTTGGAATGGGTGAGTCAGTTTTTCCAACCAAAATTTCTAAATCTATCTTCAATTCTGCTGCTCAGTATGTTACTCTCTCTCTCTCTCTCTCTCTCTCTCTCTCTCTCTCTCTCACACACACACACACTTGTGTATGCCTGCACGCCTGAACACCTATATGCCCTGTACACACACAACACACGTGCACAAATACAAACTCACCTTGAGCAGACATTTTAGGTATTTGTTTCTCATCAATCAATATTATTGAGGTTTTTGAACATGTAAAGTCGTACTTCACTAGTTCTTCAGAGTGACCCTTAGTTTAAAGGAGAAACAAACCAAATCCGGAGGAATCTTCCTTCATGCTCTAAAACATCTGTTATGTTTCTTTGTAAACCTTCCTGAGACCTATTAAAGTATATCACAAAAGAGAGAAACTTCTTGTTAAATTATTTTCCCTTGTGCTACATATAACAATGGTAGTTTGCTTCAACAGGCGTGGCAACACTACCAAGAAGGGCGGATCTTAGAAATAGTGGATCCTGAACTTGAAGGATTCTCCGAGAACAAAGTCATTAGGTATATTAAAATAGCCTTTTTCTGCACACAAGCAACAGCGAGCAGACGGCCAACAATGAGCCAAGTTTTTGATATGCTCTCAAGAAACACCCTGTTAAATGAGAAGGAAATTACGGCCCCAGGCTTTTTTCAAGATACAGGTGAACGTTCATCTTCAAACAAAAAGTCGTCTGATACCTCTACAAGCAATCAGATGAGCTCTGTCCCTGTCACTGTCACTCAAGTGACCCCTAGATAAAATTGAAGTCCATTTATTCAGCTTCCAGAAAGTTGAGCATCTTTCATGCAGCGGAAGGAATTTGAGGCATTAAAAAGGAATTTGAGGCAATAGGTAAGGTAGGAAGAAACTGTATTAAGAACCACACATAATTAACATATGCTAGTAACCTTTAGATTTTTCTTTTGTGGTGTTTGTTTGTTTGGTGTTTGGAAAAAGAGGAAAAACAGAGGCTAATCTACTAAAGTGCAAGTATTAGCTTCCAATAGAAGTATTAGCTTGAGGATTGTCAGGTTTAATTGGGTACTTCCGCATTATGTAATGTACAACACACAGCTCATTTTTTTGTCGTGCTCATATTATATAAAGAAGAGGAAATAATTTCATTCAGGAATCAGAAGTTCTCACTGTCTCTGGTGGCAGGAGCTGGGAATTATCGTTCGACAAATCTACAAACATAACATCTAAATACAAAATCAAACACTACATTTATCTTAATCATTAAAAAGTAGGGTATGAAATAGATTTTAATGTTATATCTTACTTTTAATGGTTAAGATAAATGTAGTGTTTGGATGTTATGTATTTATACCTATTGTATATCAAGATTTTGCTCATGATTGAATGTCCAAATCTTGCTCAATTTATGATGTTTACTTGTGATGACATGTGGAAGTTAAGTACATCTATCCAAGATCCTTTTCATTGTTCAACAAGTTAATATTCTACTACCTTCGTTTTGCAATTAAAGATGTAATTTGACTTTTGAGCTCAAACAATGGTATATTAAAACTTTTAAATTGATATGACTTATAAAATTTTAGAATGAAATAAATTTTATAATTAATAATTTTTGTTATATACTATACAATTATAATAATTGTATCAACTAAAATTAAATAAATACACATCAATTTAATATTTAATATGTTGTCGTTTAATATCAAAAGTCAAATTATATCTCTAATTTTGAAATGAAGAGAGT
Organism: Hedera helix; assembly: GCA_947179155.2. Lineage (NCBI taxonomy): Eukaryota > Viridiplantae > Streptophyta > Magnoliopsida > Apiales > Araliaceae > Hedera > Hedera helix. The sequence continues at coordinate 9,105,049 of OX359278.1, forward strand.
ATTGTTTAATGTCTCTTCCCTTTTTTTTTGGGTGGCAATAACCACTTATAGATGTGGCTGTAAAGTGTAAACCTGTATAAATAGGTTGTGAAACTCAACTCTCCCTTGGTCTCAATTGAAAAAGGCATTTCTAACTGGACAGAGGGGAGTGTTTCTGCAATAATTTCAAACAATCTCAGATACATCCAATTTTGAGCAGAAGCTGACTGGGATCCTTTTAAACTTCTGTTCACTGCTGTTGGGTCGCTGCAAATTGCTGAATTATGTGGCTGATGACCAAAGTTAAATCTTGCGGCACGCTGAAGCCATATTGCTCTATGACCACAAAGAAATACAGATAATCCATCTGTCCCACAAAAGAGACCCATTTGTGAACTTTACAACCAAGGATATATTCATTGCATGTTCACCCTTTAAATTTATTGATTTTGTAGTGGTAAACTGGAGAACAATGTCATTTTATACTACTACAAAAAAGAAATGAAGGGAAAAAATGGCAAACGATTTTGTGTAATCGGAGGGTACATTAGCCAAGCACGAAGCAAATGCCAGATACTATTTGCCTGAGCCAGAGAGATGTTTCTTATTAGTATTATAAACAAACATTTAGATATTTTAAAAAATAATAAAAACAACAGCCCAACCACTAAATTAAATGTCACTTACAAGACACCTTCTGACCTTTATTTATTAGCTCAAGTATCTCTCCACCATAAAGAACCAACACTTGACATGAGACAACCACCGAGATTTAAAGAATAATCAAAATCAAAATCGCAGGATCATTACAAAAATATGCAACTTCATAAACAAAGTACAGTAATAACAACTCGAAAATCTCAATTTTTTAACACAGTGATGTATGAATAGGTTCCAGAAACAGACCTAAAAGTGGAGCAGATTATACCGAATACTCGCTCTCAAATCATTGGCATCGGAAGAACGGCAGAAAGCAGGCAATTAAATCTTGGGCATAATAAGGTAAAACAATAAAAAATTTGACGGCACAGGCGGACTTTTAAACCTAGCTAGCAGGCTGGTCATTGGCTGCTGCAGCAGGAGGTTCTTGATCAGAAGTATTTGAACCATTAGAGGCGACATCTTTGGCGGGTGCAGCAGGTGCCACTCCAGCTGCAGATCCAGTTACATTAGATGCTGCATCTTTTGCATTCTTCACATTTTCTCCATCTTTAGCAGTTTTCCCATCCTTCCCATCTTTGGCATCCTTAGCAGGAGCAGGCGGAGGCGGTATCATATGAGCTGGAGGTGTGTGCTTCAGCTTCAACAGTAAATGACGCATTCTTGAAAGATCAGTAGGTTTCCCAGGCTTAGGGCCCTGGATGACTGTAATAGAAGGCTTCTTGTCTTGATCTTTCTTGCCTCTCTTCTTCTCAATATTTGGAACCTCACGGGGAATGATCTCTCCAACTGTTTTCCAGTACTGTTTGTCAGCCTCTTTATGGAATTTCTCTTGATTAGCCAAGTACAGCTGCTCCGAAGTTGCATGATTTTTGGAAGAGAATATGAAGGTTAAAATAAAATATGTCAAAAAACAAGAAGTGGCAAAGCATTTTAAAATTTTACCTTCTCTTTCTCTCTGTTAGTGGTTCTATTAGCGTCAATCTGAACCTTTCTTTTCTCATAGAAAGCATTCTTAAACTCTATGGCTTCTTCAATAATTTGGTTACGCAATTCCTTCTCCCTCTTCTCTTTTTCCTCAAGTCGGACGGCATTTTCCCTATACATCCAAATCCAAAATCAAAATTGTTCACTTAAATAGGTGTGATTGCTGACTTGTCTCACCTGAATTCTTAATAAAGGCACAAATTGGCTTTGTTTTTATTTTTATACAGGTACATTTCTTTAGTTTTAATGGTAAAAGGAAAGTATCTGATTATGCAATAATTATTCAAGTTTTACATGATATTTAGCACAACAAGTATATCCTTTGTTATGTGCTTGCCTACAAAAATATACAATAACAGTACTAATGTATGACAAAGTGGATGAAAGAATAAAGGGGAATAAAACAAAGAGTAATAAGGCTAAAACGCCACAAAAGCAGAGAGCTTAACTCAATCCATAGAATAATGATGGATTACATCTATTTATATATGACTATAGAAAACCTAAACTTAATGACCAAGTAAAATCATAGGTAATCTAATTTAAAAGAAGGAAACACAAATCCCTAATAATTATCTATGTAATTTCAAACCTAGAATATTCCACCTGATATAATAAAAAATAATTAATAATTACAATCACTTTATCTCCAAGTAGCAGTATAAAATATTTAAAAATAATAATAAATCTTCTGAGCTTGTTCCGCAACATAAACTTTATAATCAGAAAGTTTTACAGTATAACCATATGATATAAGATCATACTCTATATAATAAAAAAAAAAATTATATATATATTCACAAAATGACCCAAAACGAAAAAAGAAAAAATCTTTGTTAACACGTAACATGTATTCAAAGCCATGTACAACTTTAGGATTTACCATGTTATTACACCATGTCATATTGTGTTTGGATCTGAGCAATTATACTAAAAGCTTGAGGTTGGGTAGATTAGTAACAGATCCAGTATACTAGGTCCACTAAACCTAAATGGATAAAATCTAATCTGCTGCTCTGAGCACTGGTGCAATAATACAGCAAGACCAAGAAGAAGGGAGCTTTTGCAACACCAGCCAAGTGACTCGAGGTTGCATCTATGATCTATCCTTGAATTACTAGTTAGAAGGAGAAACGGAGAAGGATTTCGGTCACTACTAGCTGGCAATTTTCATGAACTACGAGGGTGGTGCATAAAATGAGTATGACAATAAAACTTGTATGTTTGAAGGTAGAATCTTAGCAGCCAACTAATTAGCTTGGTTGAAAGCAACTAATCAACACACCCTAATGCCACCCACAAGGTCAATTATTTGAATTACGCCTTCACTCTAGCATAGCACAACATCATCCCATATGATAACCCTTACACACAAGCTAGATCTGGGAACTGCAGTACTTCGCAGGATTATCAAGGGGGAAAAAATGCAAGTTGCAGTAGTCCAGAATCACCACAGATCAAAGTGGATTCAACTACACATAATCCAATTATTTCTACCGAATTTTCTAGATCTTAATGACATATCTAGATCTTGAAGATATTTTCAACTACATAATCCACTCATCACATATTTAATCACGTATATACTTTATGGGTTAAAAATAGCAACTCCTTCCAACAAACTTCAATATAATATTCAGGATTTGCAAGAATAAAGAAAGCCTAATTAAGAACTCAATTATCAAGTTCTGACGCCAATAAACTTCAATACACTATTCATAATTTGAAAGAAAAAAGAAAGCCTGATTAAGAATTCAGTTATCAACTTCTTTTTACAAATTCAATAAAACAGTTATAACGGAAGTGAATACATCAGTCCACATCGAACAAGAGAAATTCAATCGCAACGGAGAAAATATAATCAAAACGAAGCACGGAATCAGTTCCACAAACTACGATCAATTGCATAAAGTGAAGAAATCAGATCTACACAATAGAAATGGATCGCGTAAAATGAATCCTCACCGTCGCCATTCACGAAGTGCAAATCCTTCCTCTTGCATTTCTCCCGGAGGTGGAAGCACCGGTCCATCAGAACTGAAAATTCCATCAGTATCTTCTCCAATATCGTAGCTCTTGCCATTCCCGTTCGAAAGAGGGACCGAAGAGCCAAACGGAGTGGATCCGGAGTAGTTAGGGCTGCTCGGATCCAAGCCGAAACTGTAAGGATCTGGACTGTCAACGGGGTGAGAAACGCGATCTACAGTGACCTCGTCGTCCGGGAATGCTCCGCTGCCGAACGGCGGAGGAACGGTTGCGGAGGAGAAGTTGGAGTAAGCTGAGCCGTCGAAACCATAGCCGTCGTCGAAAGGACGAGAGGACGGGATCGTTGAATCTTCGCCGTCGACGCTGTATGTATCGAACGACGACGACATTCTCTATATTTTTGCCACCGGTTTCTCTCTCTAAATCCCCTCCTACAGTTTCTCTCTTTCTATGGATTTTAATGAAATAAGAAACTGAAAAAAGAGCCTATTGACCTTTTTATACTACCACTTTATGAACCTAAATGAACCTTTTTTACAAAAATAAAAAATAAAAATTCAAGAATATATTTAAAAATATTAAAGTTTTAAGATTAAAAATATGGCGAGTCTAATAAAAATATATGTATATTAAAAATAAGGCAAACCTAGTAAAAAAAAAATATCAACACAAATATATATGTCTATTAAAAAATTAAAAAAATTCCCCCAACATATTAATTGTTATGTTTATTGTCATTTACCCTAGTACTTGGAGAGGACAGAGAAATATATGTATATTTTTCTTTATTAAATCAAATAAATTATGGATAGCTATTGATTAAAGGACATTCAAGTGAAATTTACTATTTTGGCCTAAATTTGTGATTGCAAATACTCCTCCCCTCCGCAATAGAATGTTAGAAGTATATATCTATACTAATAAAATGGAAGTGAATTTGAAATTTAAAAAACTCCTGCTCACCTCAACATCTGATCCGGACCGTCCAAAAAATGGGATAAATCTGACCCTCTATTATTTTCTTTTTAACAACACGAAGAATCAGTCCCTTTCATTCGTTGAGCGGTCCTCTCCTCCAAACCCATCTTCCTCTTCCTCTCCTCCAAACTCATCCCGTCCAGAAATCGGTGACTTCGTCGGGGGCGATTTGTGCCGCGGAAGCAATTTCGTCGGGGGGAGGAGGCATCGGTGACTTCGACAGCCGGCGACGATTTCGGCGACTTGGCTTTCAGGTACGTCGGCTTCTTGCTTAGTCTCTGCTTGATTGCTTCTACTTTTCTTTTCGTTCTTCTCAAGTTTTCGGACTATGGATTGCCGATAATTGTCTTCGGTAGAAAAAATTAGGGTTTTTGATTTTGAGGATTTCTGATTTTGGTGTATAACAGCAGTTAGGATTAGGGTTTGCTGGCGACAGAAGGTAGTGCCAGAGGCACGGGTCACTGCTAGTATAATATATTGTTTAAAATTAAAATTAAAACTAAAAATTAGTTTTTAAAACAAATTTTCAATATCGTAACATAAACATATATGTTCCTACGTATTATGGTAGTAACAAAATATACTTTCTCGGTTTCATAAAAAAAGTTTATTTATAAATTATATTTATTGCTTCTTCCGTCCCAGAATAGAAATTCTTATTATTATTTTAAATAATTACAAGTTAAATATTTACTTACATTAAATAATCTATTTGTTATAATAATTTACCTAATATCTTTACTATTAATTATCATATTTATATTATTTACGCATATTTATGAAATATCACTAGTTATGTATAAAAAATTATACAATTAAATAAAAATTTAAATATGAACAATTTTGTCATTTTATCATTGTTCTTAATATGCGCAAAAAATCAATCATAACTTTTATTCTAAGACGGAGGAAGTAATAAATTCCTTCTTTTATCACCAAAAAAAAAAAAGAAAAAAGAAAAAAAAGATGAGATGACTCTCCATGGACTTGGCTAATTTTCTTTTTTCTCGTAGCTAGTGAACTATTAGCAACATGGTGAAGGACTCAGAACATACTTGAACAAAGAATGTAAAAGTCAGAAACCAGTTTGCATTAAGCATAATTGCATAAGGATTTCAAAATAAAAAACAAAAACTTTATACCCACTCGTGGATTATATCAATTGAATAACAGTATACATCAGCCTCGGATAATTAATCCTACTGCTCAACATCCAACAAGCTTTTTCTCTTTCTAACGTTGGACAGCAACTAACCAAGAACAAGAAGGAAGCTGTTTAACCGAACCCCTGTTGAACTCTCTTTGGTTAGCAAGTGCTCCGTAAAAGCCAGAAGCCACCTCGGATCAAGGATACACAAGCACTCTCCGAGCTCTGGTCAATATTCATGTAGAAGGTTGTTGCATGTATGCCTTCAGACCCTTGCGTTTTTTGAAGAGAAAAAAATGATACAACAGTCAACGGATATTTTCCCCAAAATTTACAATCTCAAAACAGTTGGGAAGTATCTCCAATGCTTCTGAAAATTTGTAAGTAGGTCAGTATAGATCGATCCGGTGTGAACTTCTTTGGGACTGTAGAGTCTCGAGGCAAGCACATAGCCAAATTGGGTCTCAATTCAACAGGCCTTGCTTCACAGGTATCGTGTTTGATACAAATATCTAAATGAGAAGGGGAATGATGAATTAGTTTATCAAGGCACGGGAGAAGCATTCTTTGGGTATCTAGCAGATGATGGAAATCGCTGCAGGACTCTGGGAAACTCTGGCTTTAATAGTTTATTTGACATCCCTTGCAACTATCTGTAACGAAGATTTAAAATAATAGAAGCTGGTATTAGGAAGGACCACTAAAAATTATAGGAAACTGATATTTCTACCAGTCTCTCTCGTATAAATGTGGAACCCACTCACTATTTATGTGAGAGAGATTACGTGAAAATATTTATCAATTTCCAAAACTATATGCTACCAAATAAGACAAATTAACCTAGAATTCATTCTTAAGGGAGCCACGCAACCAAACACGATAAATGACCAAACCAATTAATAACTGACATTCACATCTATCTCTTTAACATGCAGAGCCATGCAGGAAACTAAAACACTATGCTGAAAGATCCTTTATTTTTGTCTGTTCTTTCTCTTCAACCTAACCCCACCCCCTTTCTTTACTTCTCCCGTGAATAAAATATAAGGGTAATTAATGCAGCAAGAGCACCCTCAACAACTGCAACTAGATACTCCATGGGGATCTTTCAGTAACTTGTTTTCCAGGACATGAAGTCAGGGAGTTGCTGCAATTCATGTTGAATGAAACCATCCGTATCAAGCCAACCAAGTAAACTATTTTTAGTGAGCTCCAGCCAGTCATACATCTTGACATTGAAAGTTTTGGGCAAACAAGAGAATTACATACCAAACAATAGCAATAGCTAAGAGCACTCACCTCGGACAACCCCGACGTTTGTGAGAAAAATGACCAAGCATGGATCTCAAACTTCCAAGAGCCTTATCAGCAGGCTAAAGAAAGTGTATTCAGTTTCTCAGAACACAAGTATCTTTAAAAGAACATAGGGCTTAAAACTCAGACGGAAGAAAATATAAAGTTTCAGATATGAAGAAAATGTGAGGAAAAAGGTAACGAAAGATACGGAATGGTGAGGAGGTACCTGCATCTTAGCCTCATCCCATGTGAACGCCGATCCCTTGCCCAACACCTGTCCATCTATTTCAACCTAAAACATGATGGCCATACAGAATTAAGAGAAGGAACATAAAACGTGACCAAGGAGGTATATTCACTTCAATCCAACCCTTGAAGCTTTTCTACTTCATGAATGGCCCCAAAATCGAGTTATACGTTAAGAGGAATAATGAGCCATTCCTTGAAACTGAGAGCCAATATTAAGAAACAATTGTGCATGTAAAATGGTATTAGTCAAAACCAGTACAGCCAGTGCCCACAGACACAACTGGTTGATATAAATATTAAGTCCTTCATCGGAAAGGCATAAGAAACCAAAAATGAAGTAGAAAGTTCAGAACCAGACCAACAACATAGCACATAATCCATTTTGAGTGATTCAAATATATCGAGAACAAAACTTAAGCCCTTTAGATGGCAGATATATATATATATATATATATATATATATACACGCCAATTACGAATTTACCCAAGTACAAACATAAAATACAACATATCTTACTAGTTCTTCAAGTGCAGAGACTGAGCCCATCAATTTCTTAGAACCGTCCAACCTTGGGTCCAGAACCCTGGATGGTTGTGGCGCATTTGAAAATGTCAGAAACTCCTCCTTGGGCAATGGCTGGTACCCAAAAGAATTTACATCACTGATAAAACCATTTTCGTTTGCATTAGGGAACCTATTCCCATCTCCATGCGTAGAGCTGGATTCAGGATTAAGACGTGATATATATTTATCTGCAAAAGCAGACTCTGAGATGGTCAAGTCACCTAGAGTGCATGCAAAAATAGAACTTCAAATAGAGGATACCATAAAAATTATCAAATAATAACATCCTAAACAGTTTTTTTTCTTCTTTTTTTGTAAGTTATGCTAACCCAAGTAAAAAGGTGGTATTATATAATCCCCTTTTGAGGTATTAAATGAAATAATAACAAATAGACCATGGATTAAATAATGGACTAATCATACGATAAAATAGTTCAGAGTGATAATAAATTAGTACAAATAGTCCTATACCACTCATTATTTTTGCAAACAAACATAGCCTAATAGAATGAGGAAATCGTGTGCGACATAACAATAAATAGCAAATTAGCCATGCACATTATGTGCCCATTCTCTCTTCCTATATCGCCCTGCTTCCTTTTTGCCAACTTCGCAATACTGAGGATGTGTAACTTCCATGTAGTTTAGTTCTCGTGGACTGAACAACAGTTGCCAATTTTTCATAAACTTAATGAGTAATGCTACGGTGATGAGAGATGGTTACAAAAAAGTGGATACAAAATGATGTGTCGGATTATAATTTATGGATATTCCACCATACATGGGTTGGAATGGTTATAGCCAATAACTATCATCCACATCATTTAGTATCCACTTTTTGTATCCAATCTTTTGTCAATCAAGGCACTATTGAAACTCAATATGGGGGAAGATGTATATATCTATCTATCTATCTAATAAGAAAATGCATGAGAAATTTTACCATGACAATTAGCTTGGAAATTGTTGTGGATCCTCAATGCCTCACATATTTGGGCCCAAGATTCCTTCTTTTGCCACTATGAAAAGAATAGCTATTTCCTACAGGCTTAAATCTTTAAGTTAAGGGTTCAAATTGTCAAAGTGACCTCCAATAATATCAATTAAATCTTCTATTAGCAAATCGCAACTAACTTGACTCTTTGTCCTTCACTAGATATTTCTTAAATAGTACCACCTCCATTCATCGATCAAGTACAAAATTACATTTCCTCACAAGAATAATCAACAAAAGGTGCTTACAAGGAACTTGATATAATATTAGCTGCAGCAAAAAATGACTAGGAAAACAGAAGGCTAAGACACCAACAGTCACAACACAAATGCACCAACAAGCGTCACCAAAGACAAGAAGGTAAAATCTTTACCAGCCAAATTCACAAGAGACCCCTCGGCAGCTTGTCGCTGAGCTTCCCTTCTCGTTCGACCAATTGCTTCACCAATTTTCTCTCCCGCAAACCAGATCTACAATATACAATTTTTACCACGCATTCATGTTCCACTATAGATATGCAAAGTAAATCAGGTTGCAATACTAATAAAAAAAAGTAATCCAAACATATGCACGTGATGCATTTTTATTTAGACACGTTGTGAACTGTGGTAGACGTTACACGTTGATTGTCAATTCAGTCTAACTACAAGGAATGTTAAGAAATTAGTGAATTGTGGTAGAAGTAACACAGTTAAAAAATGAAGTGTTTAAACTACCTCAACGGAAAACTGCAGTTCCGTGCTTGGAACCAAAGCTGGCCTGAACTCCACCTATAAGTAGTCAAAATAGGGCAGAAGTCATTTCCAACACAGGAAAAGACAGAATATACAGAAAACAGCTGTATTTTACTTTCAACTAAGTTTCATTAATACAACTGCATACTCCCTCTGTCCCATAAATATTGCAACATACTTGTTGCACAAAGTTTAAGAAACTTTTAAATTCTAATTTGATTTCCCAATTGAACCTTATTAAATGAGTGGTTGAGAGTACTCTAAGAATATGAACCACAAACATTTTAGTTAGTGGAGGGACCCAATATATATTCAAATAATAAAACTTTGACAGCAAACTTTACCTAAAAAAGAAGTGTTGCAGTTTTTTTTGGGACTTTCCTAAAAAGGAATGTATTTCAAGAATTATGGGATGGAGAGAGTAATCTTTTCACCCAGAGAAGAAAGGGGAAAATATTCTTGTTTTCTATACCTTTGTTCCGCACTTAAAAGCAATATCCTGTAAAGCTCCCACCGGAGTTTCAGCAAACGCATCAACTCGTCCAGGTTCCATATCAAGATCACTGTTGCTGGAAGATGACCGAGCCAGGGAAAACTCCTCACCTTCAAAATTAAACTTGAACCAAGTAATGTAATATTTATTTTTTAGCTAAATTAAATTCTTTAGCATACCATGACATGATATCACATCACATTTCAAGATAGAGAGGATTATCAAACAAAAATAGGTCGAAAACTTTCCAACGTTTGTAACTCATAAGTCATTAACAACACCACATCAGCATGTAGCCCTAAAGCAGCATCAATATCAATGATTCTACAGTGGCTTTAGATTAGTCAATCCCATTTGTTTTTCATAAGTTGGATTAGCTAATTCCATTTTTTCAAGCTCAATAATAACCCTCTCCAAATTCATTGAAAATACTGAAGTCACAACTAAATGGAACTGAAAATATTCGGAGAAACTGAAAAACTTTCTTTGAGATACCAAATATTCAAGTTAGCTTAATTTGCACATAAGCGGAGGTCATAGAATACCTGAAAATGAAGCATAAGTAGGCAACAAAGGATTTGATCTCAACCGCTCTTCTATTTGAAGAGTCTGCAAACCCATCAAACATTCATCAGCCATATATCCTTTTTCATTGTCAAGCATAATTACTCAAGTTATGAAAACAGACCCAACACAAATACTAATTACCTCCTTGGGCATCTTCTGACTTTCAAGAAAAACTCTATCAGATGGTGTAGAACTCTCCACCTTGTGGAGAAAAGTTGAATGATGAGGAAGCTGCTTGTCGATATGCAGCAATTCTAATTGTAAAGGAAATTCCTTGGGTGGTACCGCTCGGCTCAATTGTCTTTCACTCATCTCTTCCTCAACTGGAAACCAACTTCCACGTCCTTGGACACGTGGAACAGAAATTTGCAATGGGGGTCTTATAGGAACTTGAGGTTCACTGGGAGGATGATCTCTTATGTCTTGACCATGCTGCAAAATGAGAAGTCTCCTCCTCGTATCAGGATCCAGTTCAGATTCTGGAACCTCTCCCTCTTCTCTTCCCGGAGAATTTTGCAAGCTCATTTCTGGAAGGCCAACTTGGTTCAAAGGTTTTACTGTTGAAGTCACTTGTGGCAAAGGTCTACTGGGAAAAGGTATAAATTGCCCTTGAATTGTTGGCACAGGATTGGAGATAGAAGAAGGTGCTACTGTATACTGCAGAGGAGAAGCAAGCCTTGGATCTACATTACTGACCATTGAAGGCACTGTGGAGGAAGCTGAAGTTGCATCCTGAATGCCCAAGTACATAAAAGACAAATTGAAATGATTTTCTATCTATTTACATGAGCATTGTAGAAGCATTCACTTAGATGAGTACATAAACAAAGATAAAGAAATTGGTAATAACAAACAATTTCAATATATCTGCATGTAGAACTCCCATAAGCCTCACCTCACAAATGAAATCATTAATTCAATAAGAAAGTTATATTATAAGTTAGTTATACTTAAACCGAGTCCAAAAGGAGATCATCATAGCAAGACATGATACCTTTAACCTTCTTTCCACTTCAATATCCACCATGCCATCAAAAGAAAGTGAATCTTTGTTCCCATTCAAAGCTGAAGCATCATCCTGAAAGGCAAGCAGATACCATCACTTACAAGATATTCTATGCATGTCTGAAAAGTAATATAGTAAATTAGTACATAATCAAGGCCACAGAACCATTGGGGATATGGAATCGTGAGAAACCCGCTGCAAATTCACAATTGGCTGAGTTAGAGCATGTTTTTTTTTGTATTCACTGACCTCTGAAATCAAATAGTTGCTCACATCAGGAGGGAAAGTAATATCTTTAACATCATCTTCATATTTGACTTCTGGAATCTGTTGTAAAAGACCCTCGTCAAATTCTCTGCGTAAAAATCAGCTCTGGTCACGCCAACCAAACCATAGTATGTTTTATCCAAACAAAAAAACCCCATAGCACCCCCCCCCCCCCCCCAAGGCACACAATTTTTTTTAAATAAAATAAAGTAAACATACAGCTAAAAATAAAAATATTATTATAATAGTGTCAACCAAATGCATGTTAGCTTTTGAATCTAAAAACTTCCTTATTCTTTTCTATATCCTTACTTGAAAAAACCACCTCTAACATTGCAGGCAACATTTCTCGCAACACACAAGATTGGCACAGCATTGTTTGCCTACAAAATGATAGGTTTCATGAGTAGCATGACACAAGAAAGGAATAAGCAAGACACATAAAATGAAACAAGAAGATAGAACACAGTTCTCAACTTAAAAAGCAAAAATAGTGTACATAACAAATGCATAGAAATATACAAACATAACAGAATGCACATAGTTAATACTTCAGCTTGAGGAGCATAATATGGAGCAAAAGCAGTAACAACGTGGACACGAGGTTGATCTTTCTCATCCCACACTTTTAGACGATCATCAATCACCAATGCCATCTTTGGATGGCAGGTTCTATCTTGAAAAACATTGAACAACGATTTTTTTAAGCCTGTAAAAGGTTAAAGGAGATAAGTACTACACCGACCCATAATTAATACAATCTCAACTGGGAAAAAAAAAGAGAAAAGAAACGTACATCCAATTCTTAGTTGAAATAGAGAAGAAAGATGTGGATAAAATGGAGGGGTCAGACCATGTGTGAGGGTAAGAGAATCATATGAATGAATGGCATGTAATTCCAATATCATTACATAAGCAACCAAGGAAAGTAGGCAACTATTTATCTCCAACTTACCAGGCTTTACGTACACAATACGATCCAATAACTCCTTTATGTTTATCAACTTTGACTCTGGATCGAGAAGCCTCCACATTTCTAAAGCGTAATCTCTTTCAGCCATCGTGCAAACATAAACCTCAAAACGCTTACGACCTCTTGCAATCAAGTAGCTTCTCAGATCCTCCCATGCAGGTCTCAGTCTCACAAGGACACTTGTATCACGAATCTATACAGATATAACAGTAATGTGATTTAGAACACATATTATTTGTCGTTCAAAGCACCAAGACACTAATATGACTGCATTTATAAGAGTACTTGACGGCGGCATTCTACAAGGTTAACAAAGAATGAGTCCAGCAAAACTAGGATCAAATACGGGGTCTATTTAACACAATACCTACCAGGGGATTGATGCGAGTCAGGATAATGTTTTTGTCTTGTAAACGAATAAGTGGGCGAATGATTGGTTGATGGTTGTCAGACAATGCTGGAACAACCTCGGGCAGAGATTTGATAATCTTCCCATTTTCAACAACCTGATCATTTTCTGCATATTGCTTCAATATAATCTTGTCATCCTGATGACGCTTGACTTCTGCCAGTATACCAGAAACTCGTTGTGGATCAGATTTGGAGTTTATTTTTCTCTGGAGAGCCTCAATTCTATCCTCAAATGAGCGCATTGTGTTAGCAACTACGAGCGTTTCATCGAGATCAAATACAATGCCAAGACATCTAAGGTTCAACATGACAAGGCAAGAATTGTATAGTCCTGATGTGACGTTGAATCCCCAGAAACAGGGGCACTGTCCATTATTTTTCCTAGAAAGCATCGCAACCAAATGAAGCTCTCCACCTCCAAGAGACATCACTGCAGTCTGTGACACATATTATAAACAAAAACCGTACATGGTGAGAGCATTGTCGCCGATGTGTTTATATGCAAGAAAAATTAAATGAAGAGAAAACGATGTTTGTCTAATTTTATGTCCATGCTGCAAAGTGTAATAGTATGATCATGCATTATTTTGTTCAAACAACTAACATGGGATACTTGAGGTGGCAGAGAAAAATTATAGATGCAGTACCAAAACGAATGAAAGAAAGATGTCATTTTCAATATGAACAACCTTCACGTAATGTTGTATATAAGAACATTCGTTCACCGGATGAAGATATTTGAGCCACATGACCCATGTTTTTTTGTCAGATATTGTAACCACAAAATTAAATTTAAGGAAACAGTAATGGAAAATCCTAACCTAAAGTTCAAATGTTCCTTTTCATATTATTTCCATTGATCTTAATGCAAATTATAGCACCAGAAAATCCCTATGAACAATCTTTGCTAATTCCTTCCAGTTAAGAACACCAATAACAATAATAATATGTTGTAGCTGTCATGAACTGACTGCATATTCTTGGCATAAGAAAGTTCCAAGTTATCCCCATTTATAGTTCCAAAAGTGGGAACTGAATTTAGCTTATTAGAGTTTCATACGGTGGTTTCTTAATTAGTTTCTGGGTACCATCAAAGCCTTAATTATAAGCAAAATTATCACTGATTTATAGAATTTAAATTATAAGCCAAAAATACTACTGGTTAAAATGGTCAAATTCTACTTTTTATTGGGTCCTTATTCTTTTTGTCCAAAAGTCCTCGTTTGTGCAACTTTAAATTGGGTTTGTTTTTGTTGTTCTGAGCTTGAGTTTGAAGTTCAAAGGTTGAAGTTTGAATTATTAAGTTCAAGTTAGGGTTTTATTGTTCAAAATTAGGGCTGCAATAATACCTTGTTCTCCCTGAGACATGTTGAGTGCAAAAGATTGAGCTGCGAGTCAAGAAACTGCGACTTGGACTCCAATTTGAAGCAAACACCAGTTGAGGTAATGGTATGAAGAACTGCAAGTGGGGGGCACCTCTCACTAGGTGGCGAGAAGTGAGAGATCCGAATTTCTTCCACAACGACATCGTTCTGGTTCTGAGGATAAACCTCTACTGCTCCCAGTAGTTTATCCCCTTCATACACAACCACCGATTTATACATTTTTTTTTTCACTGTTCTTCAATCAGTCAACATTCGAGTTCAGTGTATAATAAATTTATATTCGTGCAGATCTGTAATATCTTAAATTGAATTGAATTTCATCATCCGAATTTATAAACTGAATCCGTGTTGAAAAAACAATTTAGGGTTTCTTTGAGGGAAAATTTTAGATCTGCGAAGAAAGAGATGATAGATTGCTAATGAGATTCAGTTTTTGGATTTGATAATCAATTGATATTGTTAAATAGCTAAACTAAAGGTTTTTTTTGTTTGATGATGATGAACGAGTTGTCCCGAAAGAGAAACCCTAGATCTAGAAAGTGATGCCAATTATCGTCATTACCTCTCTATCTCCCAAGTACATGTATGCTAAAGCAATACATAAAATATTATATATAAATATAGATAATAAATATTTTTACAATTTAATTTAATATTTTTATAAATAAATTTTATTTAATCTTATAAAAATATCAAATTAATAATAAAATTAAAATTTTAATAAATTAATTTAATATTTTACCTTATTTAATTTTATAAAAATATCAAATTAATTTATAAAAATATCAATTCTCAAAATATATCTATATTATCTACCGATCTACATTATATTACACGGGGGACGGAAAAAAATAACCTGTCTCCTTTGTAGTTGTATAAAATCTCTCAATTATTTATCATGTGTGTATATTTAGTTATTCGGTGTTGATAATAAAATTTAAATATATTTTAAAAAATTGTTCATTTAATATTAATTTATTTTAAATATAATTTATTTAATTCATAAGCCCAATTTTTGAGTCGTGTATATACCATATAGGACCAATTTATTGACAAAGAGATAAAAATAAAATTGTCCTTATAATAAATCTCAGCAGTCTAAGTTGAGATCTGACGATTTGTATGACCCTTATTTGTAATATAATATTCAGATATTTACAGTATTATACTATGAACAAATAATATTGTTCAAAATGCTCTCAATATTAAAATAAACAAAATGTATGTATATATGTGTCTGTATATGAAAAAATTATGTGGTGTACCAGAAGTAAATAAACAATTTGCTCTTGCCTCTCACATAAAATGGGGTCCACAAGAGTCTTATAATTTATAGACCTTACTATTATATGAGAGACAAGAATAAACTGTTCATTTATTCCTAATAAGTGCACCACATAATTTTTTTTGTACATGTGTGGACGCACGCATGTCACTTTTATTATAAGTAGACACCTCAATTCATTATTTATATATTTCTAACAATTTACAAATTAAATTATCATATTTACTTGTAAAGGTTCAAAATGTTTTGTTATAATATATAAAAGAATTAATATTATAGATTCTACTAGGGGTGCACACAAAATCGAAAAATCAAGACTAGTTCGGCTGGTTTGGTTTGACTTCTCAAAAAATCGAACCCGACCGAACCAACCGAACAATTTAAAATTAAAATATAATTTATATATTTTTTTAATAAATACTTATTTTATATAATTATATATTTATTATATGTCTTTATTGTGACAAATTTTCAAAACTTTTATCCTAGTGAGTGAGTTAGGTGATTTTTGTTTTTTGAATTTAGAGAACTTATATTATAATTAGTAGTTAGTGATTTATTAATTATTATGAAAAATTGGCAATATAATAAATATCAAATTATCAATTACGGAACCGAATAACTGAATAAACCGACTGATTTAACCGAAATCGAATAAACCGATAACCGATTACGATGTAAAAATTTGGGCGATTTTGTTTTTTAATTTTTTATAACTGACTTAAATGGTTTAATTATTATTTTTTCCCAAAAAATCGACCAAACCAACCGTGTGCACCCCTAGATTCTACTCTCATGCATAAATTTTTATGTACAATACGTGTTATATGAGAGAATTTAAAAAGGTTCTTATATTAATTTATTTTATATTATCGTTTAAAATTTTATGTTAATCACAATCTATTTTTTTTGTAAAATTTGTTAATATATATTTTTTCTATTTTAAGATTATATATAAAATTTAATTTTTGAGATCAAAAGACAACATATTAAATTTCAAAATTAGTATGACTCGTAAAAATTTAAAATAAAATAAAATTATAATTAATAGTTTTTTTATATACTATCGTTTGACTTTAAAAATTAAATTATAACTTTAATTTTAAAACAAATCATAAATCATTTCCTTTTTTATAAGTAATCTACGTTAGTATTACAAGTAATATGGAGTTTTATTTTGTAAACAAATGAGCACCATTAAAATAATGACGTGACAATATTTTTCTTTGAAAATAGTAGTACTTTTTTGTTTGTTTCTTTTTTCTTTTTGTGGTTTAGATTCCATTTCTTTCACATGTGATGCTTGAGAGATGGGAAATAAATGGGCACTAACTTGTTAGAGTTGATGCTCTAGAGGTTAATTATTTGATGTAATTGCTTAACATTTTTGATATTATATTTGATTAAATAAATGAATTATTTTATTATGATTTCATTTACTGCGTTATATAAATGTTAGCATACTAAAAGTCCTTAGAATAGTGATACGAATTATATAGCTTCAAGTATGTGACTTGAATATGAGATTATATAATTACAATTAGTATCATTACTCTTAAATGTCCCTAGTCGAGTATCATTGTTAATGGGACAAAAATGATGCATTGAGACTAGTATGTGGATTGACTGATAGCCAAATCTCATTGGTTATAAATATATGAGATATTTGAGTCAATGCATAGGTACATGTTAGAGAACAAGTACTGGACTAACCCACCATGAAAATTCTACGTGGAGCATTATGCAAAGTGTCATAAGAGATTCTCATAATGACAATAATGTAATGATCCTCCAACCTGAGATCACTATATTATTACACGAAAATTTATGTACTTTGATATCATCAAATGTCACATTTAATAGGGTGGACAATAAAGGTGATTATTGGGTACATCATGAATCGTGTGAGGAATATGAGTGATCTAGATGGAATTTAACCCTCCTATATATTAGGGGTGATATCCATAGGCCTCTTGATTGAGTAGGATTATGAAATGCATGGTCATGCTCAAATAGTGATTTGTTTCATATAGTCTACTAATTGATCAAGAAAACTCAGATTAAATTATGAAGAGTATGATACTTTCCATGCCTCGAGTTTAATCTTGGATGTCAAGGTTAAAAGGATTAAATTGTACTGAAACATTGGTCACAAAAATGTTGCATCGAATCACCGATCTTATTATTATTTGGGTAGCAGTGATGCATTACTAGATGCCGCTCACTGTTTATAATTTTATAATATGATTTTAAAATTATTGCCAACGTAATAATAACCTATAGGGTCACACACTTAGAACGTATTAAAAAAAAAGGAATTAATATAAATTGTAAGTATTTAAATATGTCAATATGATTGATAGTATTTAAAATTATGAATTTAAATTAATAGGATAATTTATATATGTATATTAATTAAGTTAGACTTAATTAAGATATAATATATATAAATTCAGATTTTATTTTTTTAATTAAATTAGTTTTTGATTAATTCCTATTAACTGCTATATATATGATATATCAGTAGTTTTAATCACGTAATGAACAAAAATTAAAAACCCTAACCGCTTTTAGAAAGAGACTAGAGAGAAAAATAATTCGGAAATCCTGATCTCGGTGGCTAGTACCGCGGTTCCTTTTCCTGTAGATCGTGGGACGATTTGAGGAGCGTTCATGTGGATGCCGTAGAGACGCAATCGTTAGATTGCGTTGAGGATTCGAGACTGCTTCAGAATTCACATGAGTCTCCATTCAAGCTTACATAATCGGTAAAACAAATTCTAAACCTCTAATTAATCTGTTTTTCGCATGGATTCTGTTTTAGGGTTTCGAAAATTTTTAAATTCCGCTGCTTTCACTATGTCGAAACCCTAACATAACTAACATTAATAATGACTCCAAATTCAAAATTATATAAAAAGAAAATAATATTACTGTAGAGCAAAAAAGTATAAAGAGAGAATTGTATGTGGTGTGGTTGTTGCGAAAGAGTCCACATGTATTTATAAGGGGAATTAAGTTGAAAAAACAGAAAGTAATAAATCCCAAAAGTATCAATTTATATTTGTAGTGATTCTAGAATATAAAAATTATTGTTTGAAAATTAAAAAGATACGTTTAATTTGGGAGTAATTCATCAGTTTAGATCTATAGTGTGAGAATAGAATTAAAAATATTAGTAAAAAATAATAACAATATCGGTTTTATTAGTTTTTGTTTAATTAAAAAATATCAATTTATGATTTTTATGTTGTAATATTGAGAAATTAAATTATTTAATAATATCGAATCAGTTTAAATTTATAACGATTTTGGGGATTATAAAATCAACATATTAATATGGGATTGCTTAAAATATCAATTTAGATTTGGATCATGAGAATTGAATTAAAAATATTAGAAAAATTTTAGGCGTGGAATGTAAATTAAATTCAATAATTCATTTTGTGGATTATAAAATCAACATATTAATGTGGGATTGCTTAAAATATCAATTTAGATTTGAAACATGAGAATAGAATTAAAAATATTAGAAAATTTTTAGGTGTGGAATGTAACTTAAATTCAATAATTTAACTATGAGATAATATTAGAAAAATTAGATGCGTTTTTGTTAGCATTTGTTTAAGGAAAAAAAATTAATTTGGTAGTGCTTCAAATTTGAATATAATTTTATATTATATATTGTTGTTGTATGAATATGAAATTAAAAATAGTAGAAAACTTTTAAGCGTGAAAATTATATATAAATTATGAGATAATATAAGAAAAATATTGTATTAGTTGTTGTTAGTTTTGTTTAATTAAAAATTATCAATTTATGATTTTGATATTGTAATATTAAGAAATTAAATTATTTGATAAATATCAGATGAGTTTAGATTTGTAGTGATTTTAATAATTATAAAAATTGAATGTGTTTTTGTTAGTATTTTAAGGGATTTTTTTTTAATTTGTTAGTGCTAATGGAATATGGTTACGTGGTTGAATAAATAGAGGCTTGGGAGGTTTTTCACTAGAAGCCCGTTTACCCTTTTTAGTCCAATCCGATCCGACCTGACCGAACCCGTTTACAGCCGTCACGAGAAAACGGTGTGAGCCAATCCGACTCGTAGCCCTTCTTTACTTGATCAACGAAATTAACAGTTCGGTCGCTCCAGTACTGACACGTAACACACATTCAAAACCAACGGTCATGATCAGCCACACCCTCAACGTCTAGCGATACGATTGCAAATTATACAAATCTTCAAATTTTATTTACTACATTTGGATTTGTTCAATTTCCTCTCTGTTCCACATCTGGATTTGTTCAGCTTCACATACGTCATTTTCAAATCTTTAACAACAGAGAGGAATCAAGAATCTTCAAGACCGTAATCAATTTCCAATTGGACAATTCATTTCACAAATTATTACCATACTAAAAACCTAGATTTGTTTTTCCTTATCAGAGATTTGAATTGAACTAAAAGGAAGATGATCGTTAGGAAGTACAATCGCCGGAGCAGAAGTTTAAGTCGAAGCTGCTCAGACTCTGTCTTCGATGAAGCCATAGTTTCAGACGAATACGAGAACTCCTTATCCCAAGAAAGCCCTCAAAATATTTATGGTTTTGCATTTTCGTCCCAAGATTCGTCGTCCCATTGGTCCTTTGATTCCGAGCCATATGTCTCAAATTCATCTCAAGAATCGAGGCAATTGCCGGTTCTGCCCCCGAGGAAGGCACTGATCGGTCGTGATATTGAGAACGGTGATGGGGCTTTTCGGATATCGAAGAAACCTAGAAATTCCTTGGATTTTGATCCTTATGGTTTGAATTCACCACAAGAATCACGGAAATTGGCGGTTCTGTCCACGAAGAAGGTGAATGGTGTTGATTTGGAGAATGGTCATGGGTGTTTAAGGAAACAGAAGAAGGTGAAGAAGAAATCAAAAGGGATGGTATCGTTTTCTTTGCCATTGGAGCAGACGAAGACATTGATGGAGACACAGGAGTTTGGAGAGATGATGGAGCATGATGATGAGGTTTATTTTGCTTTGGATGGGTTGAGAAAAGGCCAGCCTGCCAGGATTCGCCGGGCTAGTTTGTTATCACTGTTATCCATTTGTGGGACCGCTCAACAGTGTCGGCTTTTAAGAACTAATGGGTATGTGGATTTTCAATTTTTTATGTGATTTGTATTTTAACATGGGCATAATTTGAATTGGATGATTGGTAGTTGTAGTTGAGTTTTTGAATATTAATGGATTTCTTATGACACTTGTATCATACTAGAATGTATTCTGAATTTTAATTAATGTGAACCAGTTAAGTAGTAATTTAAAGAAAGTAAGAAGATAGATTCTTATTTTTGGGCAGACCAAGATTGTGGACTGTTTGGTATAATTATGTTGATACAATCAGCTTGCTATAGATAAAAAATTGCACTCTAAAGTTATAATGTATGTACTTTTTATTGTTAAGATTTTTAACGGGGTTTCATTATAATTCATATTAGCGAAGTAGTTTCAGTTCTCCTGAGCAATTCAATCGCATGAGCATGAGACATTTCTAGATTTGCATATCCCCAATACAGTATAGAGCACAGTTTTAAGGAAGAGATTGGAAGTTTTATTACTTACTATTCTTGATCTCTCTTGTAGTGCCAAGATAACTGCATTATATTTCTGTATTTGTTTGCAGCAACTCCAGTATTCCACAGAGATGTCGAATCTTCAAAGTTACAGGATTCTGATCGATTTCTTGACTAAAAATATCTGTGAATGTCTCTGGAAAATGCAGTAGAAATCAGTATATAAGAAGAATTAAGTGGTTATGACAAGAATTTACATATTGATGATCTACCACTCTCTTATACGCAGTTGCACAAGCAGATTTTATTTTTTCGTTTTAATTTAAATCTCTGTAATTTGTGTGCTTTTATTTCCTTATTTGTTTGACTGTGAGAGCTTAAAGTATGGTCTTTTGTTATATAGTGCACTGGTTGATTTCTCAAGATCTTATTTCAGGACGGCAAAAACAATTTTAGATGCTGTATTGGGACTGAGCTTTGATGACCCACCTAGCAACCTAGCTGCTGCAGCTATCTTTTACATTCTTACCAGTGATGTAAGCTGTTGGTATTATGATGAAATTTCCTTATCTAATTTCCTGGAATATGGACAAGGACATGTTACATTATTTCTCCTAGTAGTTGCCATCAGTATGTTTACCACTAAATGAATATCTACCAACGTAAATAAACTAGAGACGAGGAATGCTTACTTCCTTGATTTGTGTACATATGATAGTTTTACTGTCTCGAGGTTCATTGCCCATGGTCTGTAAGTAAGTACAGTGTAGCATTTTCCTTTAAATGAAATACTTGGAACTATTGTTGCATTAAATTCCGTTTCATGTGAGTATTGTATCAACTTTTGGAATTTTGTCTTCTTTGAATAAATATGATAACAACATTTAGAATGGTCTAATATATGTTGTATTTTAGATACAAACCACATTATCTATTTCCATTTCATTCTTTTTATTTGATCAACTTGTAAATTGTTTTGTTGATCACAAATATAAGTTCATTGCCCAACACTGAAGTTGCTGATTTTGCTTATGTGGGTTGGTGGCAGGTGCTAATGAGATCAACCCAAAATTTATCATAATTTTTCATGCTTTGCAGCTGGAGCAATTTGTGCTTTTTGGGTTACTTTTTGCGGGTATTTTGGGTTACCTTTACTGGGATATTTGGTTTTCCCCTCTTTGTTGCTCCGGATATCTTCGGAGCCTCCTCCACTGCATTAATGATTTTTTATACATCATATGTGCATGGGAGCTCCCCTCTTTGGTGGCTTTCTACTTTCTAGTGTAAATTATTTATCTCCCCTTGCCGTCCTGCTCTACAGTCCACACACACACGATCAAAAACCAAAAAAGAAGAAGAAAGTGGTGGAGCATTTCTTTTTGGAGAATCAGTTCTTTGATCTTTTGCCTTCTAACTTTTTGGATCTCTGAGTCCTCACCAGGAGTGTCTGCATGGAGGTTGTAGAGGAATTCAGCTAAATATTTATGGATTTTTTTTTTGTGGTAGGACTGAATTCACATTCTCATTTCATATATATTGGGATTTAGTCATTGTATTGAAATGTTTTAGTTTCGTAATCATATGGTATCAACTTTCAGGCAACAACTGTATAAATGCAAACCATCAGCCTTATATGTTACTACTTACCATACTGTTTTAGTAATCATAAATTTCAAAATTTGCTGTCTACAACTCTACATTTATGTGATTTTGTCTACATGTTTCATTAAAATGACGTACGTTACACACACCTATAATGTTCTTGTTAAAGCTTCATGACTTTTGAAATTCACTATTTCAGGGTCAAGATGATCACCTTATGGATTCACCTAGTTGCATTCGTTTTCTAATGAAAATGTTGAAACCAATCCCCTCTAGCACTTCTAATGATAAAGCTCCGACCATTGGCTGTAAACTTCTTTCACTAAGGAAGGATGCTTCATACTTACAAGATATTAATGAAGCAGATTCCACTTCTGCTGCAATTGTACACAAGGTCCAGGAAATTCTTGTTAGTTGCAAGCAAATGAAGTCAAGAGATGGAAAGGATAATGGGAGGGAAAAGCCGGAGTTGAGTCCAAAATGGATTTCCTTATTGACGATGGAGAAAGCTTGCTTATCTACCATTTCATTTGAAGGTTTATTCAACACCATATCATCCTGCACCCTATATATTAGATTATTTCTAATTCTACAACATTTGGGAGGACTACAAGTACATATATTAAATTATAAACATCTGTGTTAGGGATGAATATTCTCTTCATAATAGAGCAGAGAGTCAAATAATTCATTATAAATAAAATAAAAATTTTCAGGGATGTTCTTGTTCTTGGTTTATCTGATTGAATTTATAAAATAAAATTGATAAATGTATTATGTATAAATTAGTGAAATTATTGAAAATGAGTTGGTGTGTTTTCCAGATTATATGCTATTTATTTCCTCGAAATCATATCTGCTCATTTTCTATTATACAATCCTGAGCCTTGTGTTTTGGGTTGATTTTCCTGTTGGTTTTCATTTATTCAGAAACCTCTGGCAATGTGCGGAAGATGGGGGGAAATTTCAAGGAAAATTTCCGAGAGCATGGAGGACTTGACATGGTTTTTGATGTTGTCAAGACTTGTCATTCCAATATGGAGGTGTGAGCCTGTATGTTTGTTGGTCTCATTATTTTCTTATTACATCAGAAGATCCAGAGTTGAATTTGGGTCCTTTGAAACTAGCAAACTGCTACTTGAGCAGCCATATATATTATTTTTTTGCTATTTTTTGGAGCAAACATAATTAGAAAATTAAAAGCAATAGCTTATATATATATATGTCTGTGTGTGGGTGGGTGTGGGTGCGCGCATGTGTGCGTAAATTTGCAAGTAACATTTTAAAATATTACTTTCTTCCTTTAGTTAATATGGGTTAAAATTGATTCACCTTTGAATAGAATCTGAACGAATAACAAATGTAAGGTCAATTCCGAGCTCATAAAAGCATCAAGCTGCTACAACCTATCCAAAAAATAGAAAAAATATCAAGCTATTATAAAATTTAGGACTGCAACTTGTCCCTCTCGTCACTATAACTTAAGAATTATGAATAACTGTAACTTGAAATGGTTCTGCTATGAAGATGTGCCTTGCCGACTGCTTTACTCCCTTTTAAGAAAATTGGAAGAGAGTTATCAAAAAAAGATAATTTTTAAAAGGAGGTTATTCCACAGTTGGTCCCCTGTGATTAGGAGTGGTTGGAAGGGTGGATAGGTTAGATGGTTTACACTTTTCAACAATACATTCCCAATCAAGGCCGTGGCCTTTTGGTCATAGGTGAACCATCAACCTGAATTTTTACTTGAATTTTTAGGTCCACATCAGATTCATTATTCCTTTAATTTTTCTCTTCGCTTGCTAAGAAAAAGGAAAGTACCCTTGTAATTTATTGCTTGTGCTATAGAAGGGAATCTTATGCAACTGATCGGGACACAAGGCATCAAATGGATAAAAATAGAAGTCTTCACTGAAAACTAGATGGCATATCCTTGGCTTTAATTACAATTTTTGAAAAAGTAAATGTGTGGTTTTTACTATTTGTGGTAGATAGATACAACTTTTGAAAAAGTAAATGCATTGTTTTGTACTGTTTGTGGTAGATTCATAGTTCTCTTAACTGATATTTTCTTTGCAGATATGGTTGGAAGAACTCTCATCTCAAATTGTGGGATCAAAAGATGATGTGAACTTAGAAAGTTTGGTGCTGCTCTTAAAATGTTTGAAAATAATGGAAAATGCTACATTCCTTAGTCAGGATAATCAGGTAAAATATTATAAATTTGGTACTTACATCACAACATTGCCTGCCAGGATGTACCCATTTCGTATAATACCCCATTTAATTGCAGCCACTAATATTTTGGTATTATTCTGTGACAGAGCCATTTGCTTAAAATGAAAAGTAAGCTGAACTCTCAGCATCAACCCCAATCCTTCACAAACCTTATGCTAAGCATCATCAAGATACTGTCAGGTATCTACAACAGTAACTTTGCAATTGTTTAATTTTTTTGGGGTTTCTGCCCTTGATGTTCGATATAAAAATCACAGGCAGAACTTAATATCTTGTTAAATGTATTTGGCAGTCTGATGATTGATTGTATTAATGTTCAGGTGTTTCTTTAATTATAAGTTCTTCAGGCAGTCCTGATGATGAAAAATTCTGCAGTTCTTCGAATGAAACTTGTCATGCTACTGAAAGACCTGTAATGGTAGACAACAAAGGTACTAGTGAGTCTTGAAGCCAATATGATATTTTCTGCACATAAATCTCTCTCTCTCTCTAGAGATGCACAAACACATATTAAGCAGATACATATGATATCTGTTAGTGTTTACTTACCTATGGAAAAATAAAGAATAGCAACAGCACTTAATAATCCATAAAGTTTTAGCCTCAAACAAGGAAGTATTTTGTAGCTGGATTTTAATTAATACAATTGATTTTCTAATTAAGGCAGGGCAATTATCATAAACACTGATTGTTAAGTGTTGTAATAATTCCCTATATCCATAACTAAGCATGTGTGCTAACCATCTCTGTTTTCTGTTTTTGTTTTCTACTTTTAATTTTTGCTTTCTAAATTTCATAGAAATGAGTGTATGTTTGGATTTCATTTACGGAAAGATACATTTTTCTAAAAAAAATGGAAGTTGAAAATATTTTATTCTTTTAAATCTCAAATAATAAAATCTCAAACTACAATATTTTTGTGTATCATTGTGGTCAATTTAGATCAATTACTTATCCAAATATGAAAGCAATTGAAAACAGCTTTGTGGTGTTTTCCGCATCAGCATGATTTCATAAATGTTTTCTGAAAACAGAAAATGCTATCTAAACATATTTTTTTTTGAGTCTTTCAGAAAATGAAAACAGAAAGTGTTTGGAAGTAATGTCTGATCCCAAAACTATAATAGGACGTAGTGTTCATTGTAAGACAGTGTGTGCTAGCAGTTAAAGGGGAATTTATTCTCTACAACTTAAGCGTACTGATTTTGAGTTGGTGGTAGCTTCTTCATGCTTTTTCCCTTTTCTGTATCTGCAGAGGGCAGCAATGAGATTTTGTCCATAAGCTCTTCTATGGAATGCTGTAGCATGCAATGGACCCCTTCTCGAAAAAGCTCTAATATATCTCACAACAGTCAAGGGTTGGCTTCTAATCAGTTGGGGTTTTTTAAATCCTCTTCTTCTGTAACAACCGCCACTTGTCCAGCTAATACTAGCCTGTTAATGATTAGAGCTAGTTCTTCCACACCCAGTTCATCCAATGGAACATTAAGTGGCTCAAATGATGAAACACGAGTAAGTAATAGTTCATGGACAAGGTTTGGTATTGGCAAGACAAACAAGGTTTCTGAAGACACAAAATTTGAACTCATAGAGGACAGCCAGGATCCTTTTGCTTTTCATGAAGACGAATTTGAACCCTCTAAGTGGGACTCACTATCTGGGAGACAAAGGGTATCTCAAAGTCAGAATAAAAGATCAGCAATTGGAGTACATGAAAATGGGTGTCAGTCTCTTCTGACTGTGGGCCAACAAGAAGAACCAAGTGGGATTTTGGGACAACAACAAGAACCAAGTGGAATTTTGCAAGAACAAGAATCAAGTAGCATGGATCGGCTCTCTTGTTCATCTGCTGTTGACGCAGAGAAGTCCAACCTTCTGTCGGACTGCCTTCTTACAGCTGTCAAAGTAATTCACTTTACTTAAGATTTGGAAGTTGTAGACCTCAATTATTGAACTTCTGTTTTCTTCTTTACTTATATAAAATTTGTCTGCTCATCCAGGTGATATTTGAGATTAAAATCTTCAATTAGTTCTAGATGATGTCTGTTAACAATCACAAAAGTTCCATATAGTTGTAGGTTGAAATCTATGAGGTCTTTGTTGACTTGTCATTTTTGTTCTAGTAGACTGTTACTTGCTAGGTCTTCTCTCTAATGTAGTTCTTAAAGTAATCAAGTAGGTAGGTCTTCTCTCTAATTTAATTCTTAGAATGCTTGATTGAGTCAAATTTAAGTAAGCAAGTGTGATTTTCTAAATTGATTATTATGTATTAGTCTTATTTTTATCTTTGTAAGTGGTATTTGTTTGAATGATTGTTTAATTGGTCTCAACTTGCCGATTATGTGGAAGTATGTGATAAAACTTTCAAGTTTTGGAAACTCATGCAAAAATCCACATGACAGGTTCTGATGAACTTAACAAATGACAATTCTGTGGGCTGTGAGCAAATTGCTTCCTGTGGAGGGCTAGAAACATTGTCCTCGTTGATAGCTGGACATTTCCCATCATTTAGCTCATATTTGCCTCCCTACATTGAGCTACAAAAACCTGGCTTGTCATCCAAATCAGGTCTCGAATTTGATCATCAGAATGACAGACATCTCAATGACGAAGAGTTGGATTTTCTTGTTGCTATTTTGGGCTTGCTCGTAAACTTGGTTGAGAAGGATGGTCATAACAGGTAATTTTTATTTTCAGTATATCATCAGTAACTTCAAGCTGTTACTTCAAAAAAAAAAGAAGCTTCAAGCTCAAGCTGTTAGTGTATTTCTCTAATGTTTTACATGTATGTTCTTCAATTTTACTTTTAAAGTTATTTGCCCAGTCATAAGCCATTAAATATAAAGTTTGCAATTATCAGTATGCACCTGTGGAACTTTGAGAAAACTCCTAGCAAAGAGATTTCATGCAAGGGATGTATCCTACAATTGCTCACCAACTTGTAGGAAATTAATTTTGAACTATTTCACAGGAGAGTATTGATAGGGCTGTAAAACTAACCTAGCTATTTGAGCTTGTCCTGTTCAAAGCGAAGTTACCTGATATTTTATTGACTTAGCGAATATCGTATTGGTACTTGCGTACCTAAACATGGTACCCTTATGTCCCAATACTCAAAACTTAGCAAACCACACTCTCGTATCTCTTTTGCGAACCGATTCGCACTTACGGTAACATCTGTATTAAAATAAAAATAAATGCACACTCAATAGGGCAATACCGGCATACACTCAATATCAATTAAAAGGTACTTTGTTTAATAGAATACAAATATTTGTATTAATATATATATATATATATATATATATATATATATAGAGAGAGAGAGAGAGAGAGAGAGAGAGAGAGAGAGAGAGAGAGAGAGAGAGAGAGAGAGAGAGGCTAACACAAGGGCGAGAGCGACTCGGATAAGTGTATTAAAGCGAATCGTAAACCTAAACTGCGAACCGACTAAACCTACCCCAGCAGTACCCCTTTCATTGTATTTGTGATGAATCGTGTTCCGCAATATAGGAATTTTATTTTAGTTTGGACTCTTGATCAGAAATGGAAAAGAGATGTGACTGTAGTTCTTCTCGACTTGCTTCAACAAGAGATTATAGTCTTGGATGACATCATCTGTCAGAATTGATTTGACATTGGGTGTCTCCTAGATAAGATCCTCCTGATAATGGATTTAAATATATTATTGTAATTTGATATTGAGCCAGTATCACAGCGGTTGATGTAGATGAGTTTACTCCACCTTGAAAATGCTACCATGTATTATTTCTAGGAAACGGAGAAATGATATATATCCTACCCTTCTCAAGCTCTCCTTTAAAAGACCAAAATAATAATCATAAAAAAGATGAATGATAATTAATATATTACAAGAACCAAATGATTCATAATTAAGATTTTCCATTGGTGGGTAGTTTAACTTTCACCTACATGTTTGATTTAAAATCTCACTTGTCCCAAACAGGATAGCTAGCTCAGTCAAATTAAGTGTGCAACTGTCTGTTTGTTCCTTTTTTGATTGTTTGGTGGATATTGTTTGTGATGATTCATAAAAATGTGTTATAGAAAGTTAAACTTTAATTTACGTTTACTGCAGATCACGGCTCGCAGCAACCAGCATTCCATTCACTAGCTTGAAAGGGTCAGAGGATGAAAGTAGGGATGTAATTCCGCTGTTATGCTCAATCTTTTTGGCCAACCAAGGAGCAGGTGAGGCAGCTGAAGAAGGAAGAAATCTACCCTCGGTGAGTTTACAAAGTCTTGTATGATTTTTCTGTTGCTTGGCTCTACACCTTGATTATATGTATGGGAATCACTTTGAATTTAGTTCTAAATAAAATCCTACATTTTAACTGTTTTATGTTATGCAGGACGATGAGGATGCTCTATTACAGGGAGAGAAAGAAGCTGAGAAAATGATTGTTGAAGCTTACTCGGCCCTTCTTCTTGCATTCCTTTCAACTGAAAGGTTAGTGCAATCTTGTGGGACTTCCATTCCCAAATAAATGTTATTCTTTTATATTGATTCTTAATGAAATCTTTGTTTGACTATCAGTAAGAGCATACGCAATGCAATTGCTGAATGTCTCCCGGATCACAACCTGGCGATTCTTGTACCTGTGTTGGAGAGATTTGTGGTATGTAGCTTTTTTATTCAACTTATGGGTAGTTAAAGCATGGGCAGTGCTATAGTAATTCTCTCCCCCTGACCCCACTCATATGGACTGTGACATCTCATCTGAAATCACCTATTGGTCTTGCTTCCTTGAATCAAAGTTTTGTGTGCTGCAGTGTTTGATAAGAGTGACCTAGATACTCTCTAGGATTATGAGACTCTATACCTGCCTTAAACGTTTCTAGCGTGTCTTAGAACTGTCTGTGCTCAAGATAAATGACTTGGGAGTTGTGAAAATCCACAAGTTCAATGCTACAAGTGAAGTCTATGTTTCCCTAGCACATAGTATATGAAATGGACTGCCATCCTAATGTGATATTTTAGTTAGCTTCTAGTACTAATACCAGTAATAGTATAATGATTAGTCGGTTCTAAGTGATCAGGTGATAAAACTTGTCCCAATTGCACTTCATTAATGAGTAATCTAAGATGTATTGTGATTGGAGGTTGAAACTGCAAGTTTCTTGTCTACTGATGATTTCAAATATTATACAGATTTGCCTATATAGCTTATATACATACAATCTTGTGTAATAATGGTTTATCCTCCAGGAATTTCATTTGACACTGAACATGATTTCACCGGAGACGCATACAACAGTGCTTGAGGTAATCGAATCATGTAGAATGCCGTGACAGCGCAAGGCCATGGATGATTTGTACCACCTCACCTCTCTTCATATTGTCCATTTAAGATGCTCTTCGGCACTGTGGTCCACTATTAAACTGGCCACAAGCTTATAATAGTCTGGTTAACCCCATCATTTTAGTTTTTTATGTAGTTGGTAGGAAGATTGGGCCTTCTGTTTGTAATATTCTTCTCTCTTCCTTTACATTATTTTCCTCCAGCTTTTTTCACCATCTCTGGTGCAGGCTGATTCTTGTATACGAAAATTACAAACAATAGTAGCAAAATTTAGTCACATCTCCATATTGACTATTTTTTTTAATTTTTTTTTTTGTAATTATACTTTTGTGCAAGGTATCCACTTTTCCAGTGATAGAGATAAAATAAAGACCCAATCACAGCATGACACGTAACATTCTTATAAACACAAAAACGAGAGAAATATGTTCAATTCTTCCTCTATTGAAATATTACAAGTTCTTTCTGTATTCCTACTTATTGAGGAAGATTGGCAATCCATGAATCTTTGATAGTATAATGCTGAACAGCTTATCCACCGAAATAAGAAGAAACGGAAGTATTTCTCTTGTTTTTGTTTTCAAGTTTAAAATGCATCATTAGGCTTAGTGTTGTACTCCATTAAACTGTTTCCAAAAGTTGGAAATGGTACATTGATCTATGGGACATTTGTCATTTCCAGAAGATACAGCTGACCAGTCGTATTGTTACGTTACTTTTGTTGACTTTTGAAAAGTCAATGACAAATATTTTTAAATTTAAAATTGACATGAATTAATTTAGTTTATGTCAATATAATTATGAATATTATAAATTATTCAAAAAATTGTTATTAGTTATAAGATTTATTATTTTAAAAACTTGAATAAATCATGTTAATTTTAAAATTAATTTTAAAAAGTTAATAGTGATCTTATAATTCGAAACGAAGGAGAGTATTATAATCAGTAGGTGACGTGAACCTTTGATAGATTATAAAAAAGTATTCATTCCATTCGTCAAAAAAGAGTCTCGTTTGCAAAAAGAGAGAGTCTAATTTATAAATTAATAGTTTTCAAAATTAAACACAGAAATTATCAAATTCAGACTCTTTCATAATTTGAAGTCACTATTACAGTCTATTATTGGGATATTCAAAATTTTCAATACATGCTTCAACAACCATAAATTTATAGAAGGTGCTAATTAACTATTTTTGCTTAGGAAGGGGAGGATTGGCTGATTCACCTGGTCCGGCATTTGTTCCTGAACAAAATGAGATCCTTCAGGCATGTATGTTATCTCCAAATTGGGGACAAAATGTTTCACCTGTCCACCTCCTTACATCCTTCTCGGCTCCTGGAAATTTGAAGTAATAATCCTTCTCACACATGATCAGTAGAGCAGGAGCTTCAATTTTTGGATTTTGTGCGTTGAATTCTTTACGAAGCGACGGATATATATATAATAACATTGAATCTGCTTAATTTACCAAAATAAAAGATAAGAGAAAAATCATGAACACTAGGGTAACTACTGGGAAATGTTGTCAATTTAAGGTTACCTACAGGGAACTTTCAATGCAGTACGAAATTCAGTTTTCTCGTATAAGGCCCCATGCGCTGCAAGATTGTTCTGAGTGAACCAAGGCAGTAATGGAGTAGATGGTGTCACCAAATCCATGATCTCCTGGTTTTCATTAGCTATTGGTAGTTCACTTCTGGAGTAAGAGAATATAGACGTTTTTTTACTACTGTTTTAGCATCAAGGCGGCCTCCCCATCCTAAAAACAGTCTTGTTGTCTTTTTTTTTTCCCCTTCTAAAGACTAAGGTTTGTCTAGAATACATACTTTTTTCCCTCGCGAAAATAAATATCACCATGTAAGTTTGTGTGAGCTTATGAATAAAATTAGGATTCATATTAAATGAACTAAAACAAAAATTAACGAATAACGGATAAACGGACAACGAACGAATGAAGACCGAAAAAGACAGAACGAAGATCTACTAGGATTCGCTCCCCTAGGGTGGACCCCCTTGGGGTGATTTTTCCCTGTCATTAACGGTATTTTGGAAATTTTTCTTTTTGACATGTGTCTGTCACATGCTCTGAAGTCTATAAATATCTCTTCACTTGACAAGTGAAGAGACTTTTGACACTTTGGGAACTTTGGCCATTTAATCGAGTGAACGAAAGTGTTGACTTGCTTATCTTGAATTCACTCGAAACACTTGTTACGGCTCTCGGACACCGACAGTTACGCCGTGATCTTGAGAATTCTGCCACGTGTTATTTTGGTAGTTGTTTACCGGTTCTTTTTTCCTCTCAAATCTTTCAACCAATTCCATACTCTTTCTGAATTTTTGGCCTCCACAATTACTACAAACCCTAACCCTAGTAAGGTATATAATTTCTGTGCCTACAGATAATCCTATACAAATCCTAATATTTGAGAAAATAAGTATTAAAAAAATTGACCCTCTACGAAGGGAGTACTATTTAGTACAAAAATGAAGTCTAAATTACTTTTATTGTCAACAAAACACTAGCTGGATTTGAAAATTTGAAGAATAATTAAGCAGTGTAAAGCACCTTAGATATATGGCTGGGGCATCAAGGATTCCACGGAGGTCGCTGCTAAGGTGTTGTTCTCGGGTTCAGATGGCAGATCCGATAACCACTAACCACGGTAATCGGATGCAATGGCTCGGAAGCCGGCGTTGGAAACGGCAGTCATCTGGTGGCGCCAAGAGTACCATATCTCCGGGAAACCATGGAGAAACAACACCACTGACAACGACCCAATTCCGATTTCAACTATGTGAACCTTCAGCCCCTCCACTTCTACGTACTTGTGCTCTATTTCATCCATTATATATATATATATATATATGCGTGTGTGTTGCTCTCTGGATATCATCGGAGTTTATATTGTGTGTGAGAGACAAAAGATTCTTCAGTCTTTAATGCTAATTAAGTAATCAAAATACTTCATCAAGTTTAATTTCTATCATTCTATGATTTGTATTTTGACTTGTTAGGCCACATATTGAAAGAAGCTTACATGTTGATTATTAGCATTACTCACTGGAAAAAGAGAGAGTTATACTGCATTGAAAATATTATGTATCTGAAAAAAAAGAACACCATTTTTAAAGAGTACCATAAATTGCCATTTTCACTTATGAGCTGTAACTTGTAAATGGATAATTCAGAATATTATGGCGAATTTGATGGGATTAAACATCAAATCTCCAAATCCATGTAATTCACCATTTTCTGTAATGCAACATATTCGTGCTTGAAGATGCCAATCAAGAAGATAACCCACCTCCAAAACTCGACTATTATTTAAAAATACCACCAAATATTTAATAGTTTCAAACTGATGCTGAATTGTCTGTAGAATTACAAGTTGCAAGCAAATAGGAAAATCTACAGGTGAGTTCTAGCCTCTAACCAGCAAATTGGAAACTGAAATCGTTTCTTGATCAAATAGAAAAATCCATAAAGCAGCAGCCATTATAACCAATTCTTAAATTTTGTTCTTAATGCAAGCGTAACTCCATGATCTTGCGTAGGGTATTTGTAACACCCCCTTTCCGTACTAGAAATAGAGGTTATGCATAGAACATAACAAAACTAATAAACTGATATCCAAAACTTGAATATGAAACCGAATAGTCTAAATAGATAATTGCCAACTGGCTAAATCACGGTCTGAGTATTACTACAATACCTATAAACCAAAATATCAAATCCTACACAAAATATTTTTGCTATTTACATAAAGGAAGCTCTCTTCACACTTGCTCTTGCTCCCCTTGATTACCTGCCGGAAGAAAAACACAGCATGAACCAAATGCCCAGTACGGATATAGATTGCAAGAAAATAAGAACTAAAATGAATAACAAAACTAACTGAACTGAACTAATCCGAATAATATAATAGGGCTGAATCAAATGGCCGAGGTTATTTCATACCGAGCTCAGAATAGAACAAAAATATACCTTGTCACAAAGACAAGTCAAAATATTGCCACACAGGCAGACACACATTGGACTGCAGATCCAAATGTATGCAAAATCGGAAGGTGTGTTCGACACAAACAACACCAAACCGCAGAACAGAACAGAACAGAAAATTAGGGTCGACCCATACGCCTCCCACAACAAAACACCAAAGTTAGCCATCACCCACCAAAACACAAAATGGAGACGCTGTGGACTGATCACACTGCCACGGAAGGTGTCATGACTTATAGCTCAGGTATACCCTAAGGTACTTTCTAACAAAAATATCATGTCACGACGAATGCGACACAATATCACAAAAGGGGTTCTAATACGCACATGCTAAACCGAAACAAATCAACACAAAGTCCTCAAAATATATTAGCATGTACGTTGCTACATAATCAGAATAAATACTATGTGACGCCCCCAAATCTAGGCCCACACAGCCCAAACTTGAGTCGTCAAAAGACTACAACAAAATTATTACAACAAAGCACAACGTACAATAATACAGTGTATAATAATACACAACTAAGTCTTCACTATTATTGCCACACTATTTTACAACACGTGAAGACTACGACAGCTATTCCTCGGACTCTCACTCCATCCCCCGGCTAGACCCTGTTACGTTTTCATCTCCTGTTGAAAAACAATGGAACAAAAGAAAGGGTGAGCTCAAATAGCCTAGTAAAGAATATCATGACTAAGATAATGACGAATAAATTATCATTAGTCTTCAACAGTTGAGCTTTTGATAGAATACAATAGACTACAAGGTTTATATCAAAAACTGCAGTTAAATTCTTAAACAATGTTCAGATCAATAATAGCAGCGGAATGAGCAATCTATTAGAAGAATAATGCAGACCATAATGTCCACTCGCTTCTCTTTTTAGTAAAAATATCATCAACTTTTATCATCTGAAATACCATTAGTCAAGATAATACAACTTCACAGTTTCTGATCATAATCATGCAGATCAACAGTTCGTCTTTGCACTACGGGCCAAAGACATTCAATATAACACCAACGGTCATGATTATACCAGATTCAGCATTTGGTCATAATCATACCAACCAACAGTTCATCTTTGCACTACGGGCCAAAGAGAACATTCACCACGTGCCATAAAAGACACCGAACAGATGTATCGCCTTTAACCTAGTATATCGCCTTTAACCTATCATATGTTCAACAATTATATCACATCTGTGCCCCCGACCACAGATATTCACAACAGCTTGATTCTTGATGATTAATACAAATAACAGTGATACAAATAATGAACAGAAGAACAGGATAAACAATAAGTATCGGAAGTTTACTTTGTGCAGATTCAAATAATGTCCAAATTGCCAACATGATGTGGAGTGAAATTTAAAAATGATATTCAAGATCCACAGTTCAGAATAACGATTACAGTTCAATAGAAATGTTCAGAAAATAGGAAGGTTCAGTTGAAATAATGAAATTCAACTATTATGGAACATATAATATTTTCAGGAATTATAGATGCAATAGTTCCATAATAAGTTTCGATTTAGGTGTATGAAAGAAAATAATATCCCTTACCGTAGCAGGTTTGATTAACAGAAGGTGAAGGAAATTAATGTCCCTTATCATAGTAATTTTGAATAATGGAAGATGAAAAAGATGGTATCCCTTATGAGTATAAAGGAAAATGATATCACTTACGAATATGGAATAAAAGTGTCATGTGATAATTCGTGTAGACAAATTATTTCCACACGAGACAAATAAAAAGGGTTATTCACCAACAGGCGGTAATCCGCGCCGTAAGGTTATTCCCATCAATTTGAATACGAATAGTTATTCACCAAACAGGCGATAATCCGCGCTGTAAGGTTATTCCCATCAATTTGAATACGAAGAGTTATTCGCCAAACAGGCGATAATCCGCACCGTAAGGTTATTCTCAAAGATTAATAAGGAATGAATACAAAAGGTTATTCACCAACAGGCGGTAAACCGTGCCGTAAGGTTATTCCCACAATTTAATACATGGAAGTAAATGGCACAAGAAAGAAACGATATTATTTTCGAGAATCAAAGAATGATAATCTCTTCAAGTAAGAAAGAAAATAATATCCATTTATGATGATGAAAAGAGTGATACCCCTTACCTTAACACGTGACTGTATATTGATTTAAATGAAGTTGATCAACCTATATATTTTTAAAAAATTTAGTAATTACCACATATAAATTTCAAGGTGTATGATAATTCATATATTATGAACTATCAAAATTATATATATTTAACATAATTTTTGTAGTATAATATAACTACTTTAAAATAGTTTTTAAAATAATATTTCAAAATAAATCTTCCAAAGAAAGCTTTTAAAAATGAATCTTCTTAAAGAAGAGTCTTCTAAAGGAAGATTTATGAATACCGTGAAAAATAGGAATTTATGAAATTACTACTCTTTAATAAAAGACTTACTTGAAAATTTTCTGCACTCCTTTTGGCTTTCAGACACTCAAAATAAGCTTATTATTCTCAGAGAAAACTCATAAAATTCTTATAGAAAAATTCTATGTTTTAGGTGTGATTTTTCTATTCAGCTGAACAAGCTATTTATAGGAGAAAAGAAGTTACTATGCGCGGTAGGTGAAATAAAAAAAATTCAGCAGAGGCTGCGCAGGAGCCTCCACCAACCATCCAGCAAAACACATTTCTTACATTTCATGTGGGCCCCACAGTGGGTCCCACACGTTTCTTACTATTCACGTTACTATTCACGTCACTATTCACGTTACTATTTTAAATAGTAAAATTAATTATTTTATTTTATTATTTATTTATTTATTTTTTATTTATTTATTCTTCCTGTGAGTCCAACATATAAAATAATGTTACCACAATAATGTAAGAAACACGTTACATATTTTTATTAATTTAATAATATAAATTATAGTGTATTTGCTACTGTGACAATTATTAGATTCAATAATTTTAAACTACAGTGCACCAACAATTATTGACTCGATGATATGAAATACAGTGTAATGACAATTATTGAATCAATAATGCAAAATACTGTGTAACAACAATAATTGAATTGATAATATAAAATATTATGCAGTGATAATTATTGATAAAATGATGCGTAACAGTTACGGTGTTAATAATATGAGACACTGTGCAATACCGTGTGCTACTGTAGAGTACCGCATGCTACAGTAAAATACCATAAATTACCGTATGCTACTATTCTTTTATCACCGATATTTTAACAGTTAGCACCGTTGACTATTTTTATTAAAAAGGTTACTTCTGTCGTTTTCTATATCCGACAAATATTCCGTTGTGGGGTC
This sequence comes from Hedera helix, assembly GCA_947179155.2. Classification (NCBI taxonomy): domain Eukaryota; kingdom Viridiplantae; phylum Streptophyta; class Magnoliopsida; order Apiales; family Araliaceae; genus Hedera; species Hedera helix. The sequence continues at coordinate 9,143,094 of OX359278.1, forward strand.
CACCAATAATTTGTTATTTCGGCGCCGTCGTACGACCCGAATATTCCCCGACAAAACGAATATTCCCCAACAAAACGAATATTGTCCGACAAAATAAAATTTGCACATAACATCCTTAACTTTAAACTTTATCGATTTAACCACTTACTGTTTTAGAAAAATATATATGAAGAAAAATTAAATTTTATATTTCATAAAATTCGGGGTCTTACAACCTCCCCTCCTTATGAAATTTCGTCCCCGAAATTGACGTACCTGGCATTTCGAAGAGGTAAGGATATTTAGATTTCATCTCGGATTCTAGCTCCCAGGTCATTTCCTCAATATCTTGGTTCCTCCATAAAACCTTAACTTGAGGTATAACTTTTGAGCGTAGAATCTGCTCCTTCTTATTAAGGATCTTAACAGGTACCTCTTCGTACGTTAAATCCTCTTCTATAACGTCCGGTTCTAACTCAATGACGTGGTTTGGGTCCTTCACATATTTACGTAACATATATATGTGAAAAACATTATGGATGCGAGACATACTTGGTGGTAAAACTAGTCTGTAGGCTACGGTTCCTACTCGATTGAGGATTTCAAATGGGCCAATAAATCGAGGGTTAAACTTTCCTCTCTTTCCGAATCTCGTAACTCCTTTCCATGGAGAAACACGTAAGAATACATGATCTCCGACGTTGAATCTCTCATCTCTCCGATGAAGATCAGCATAACTCTTTTGTCGTTCTTGTGCTGTCTGTATTCGTTGTCGGATCATTTAGATCTTTTCGGTCGTCAAGCGTACCAACTCGGGTCCCAACAATTTTGCTTCTCCTACCTCATTCCAACATATTGGAGAGCGACACTTCCTTCCATACAAAGCCTCGAATGGAGCCATGCCTATGCTTGCTTGGTAACTGTTGTTGTAAGAAAATTCCACCAATGACAAGTACTTATCCCAACTTCCTTTGAAGTCTAATACACAAAGTCTCAAAAGATCTTCGAGGGTCTGGATCGTCCTTTCCGATTGTCCGTCCGTTTGAGGATGGTATGCAGAACTAAAACGTAGTTCAGTGCCCATAGCTTTTTATAGACTGATCCAAAAGCGTGAAGTGAATCTAGGATCTCGATCAGAAACTATGAAAACTGGCATGCCATGCAATCTCACGATCTCATTTATGTACATACCGGCAAGACGTTCAAGTGAAAAGTTTTCTCGTATAGGCAAGAAATGAGCGGATTTGGTCAATCCATCTACGATGACCAAAATTGCATCTAAGCCTTGAGAAACTTTGGGAAGACCCGTCACGAAATCCATATTGATGTGTTCCCATTTCCATTCGGGAACCTCAAGTGGTTGTAATGGACCCTTAGGTACTTGATGCTCTGCCTTGACACGTTGATAAGTTAGGCACCTTGAGATAAACTCTGCAATCTCCCTTTTCATATTGTTCCACCAAAATGTATGTCGAAGATCTCGATACATCTTGGTACCTCCTGGGTGGATTGCAAACGGCGTGTTGTGTGCCTCCATCATGATTTTATGCTTCAATTCAGGATCGTTAGGAACACAGAGTCGAGAGTTAACTCGAAGTATTCCTGTCTCGTCGATTCTTGCTTCGGGGATGGCACCTTCTTGTACTTTCTTCATCATGTTCATCAGTTCCGGATCAGTAGCTTTGACAGCTTTAATTTTATCCATTAAAGCTAGTTCTACTCGCACGTGAGCAATCTTCGAGTGGGTCCCTGGTGTCTTTAGCTCTATCTCCATCTTTTGCAAGTCGTACAAAATACACTTTTGTGTTGTCAGCAGTGCACTTGTACTCGCATAAGATCTTCTGCTCAAAGCGTCAGCTACAACGTTCGCCTTTCCCGGGTGATACTGGATTGTGTGGTCGTAATCCTTCAACAGCTCAAGCCAACGTCGTTGTCGCATGTTGAGTTCCTTCTGGGTGAAGAAATACTTGAGACTTTTATGATCCGTATAGATATCCACCTTTTCTCCGTACAAGTAGTGTCTCCAGATCTTCAATACGAAAACGACTGCTGCCAACTCTAGATCATGAGTAGGATAATTTTTCTCATAATCCTTGAGTTGTCGAGAGGCATAAGTTATAACCTTTCCATGTTGCATAAGGACACAACCTAGACCTTTGCCTGAAGCATCGCTATATATGACGAATTTTCCTGATCCTGATGGAATGGTCAGAACAGGAGCTTGAAACAAGTCTCCTCTTGAGTTCTTGAAAACTCTTCTCGCATTCCTCGCTCGAATGATACCGATATCTAATAATCAAACTTTCATCTCTTGGCGTTCTATGGGAGCCATTTGGTATTGGGCTTTGGAAAAGGGCTTAGTATCGGGTTCAACATCGATACAAAATTCAATTTCTCGGTTTGAGGATAAGCCAGGAAGTTCCTCAGGAAAAACGTCAGGAACTCATTAACAATAGGAATATCATTCAAGTTTGACGTGTTTTTGTTCAAATCAATGACATGGGCTAAAAAGGCTTGACATCCGTTTTTCAATAAACGTATGACTTTATGGCTAGAAATAATCGTTATAGATTTCAATGGTTTAGTTGCTTGAATTTGCATGACAGGTTGATTAGGAATATGAAAACTAATAATCTTATGAAAACAATCAATTTTAGCATGATGGGTAGTCAACCAATCAATTCCTAAAATCACATCAAATTCATGCATCTCCAAAGAAATAAGGTCAACAGGTAATGTGAGGTTGTTGATTTGAACTAGGCAAGATTTATAGATAGTAAATGTAATAGGTATTTCTCCCAATGAGGTTTCAACTGATAAGACAAGATTTAAGTTTTCAATAGTCAAATTTAAACGTTGAGTACATATAGGTGAGATAAAAGAGTGGATAGAGCCAGTATCTAACATGACATAGACTTCTCGAGAATTGATGAATAGCTTACCGGTCATCACCTCATTCGATTTCTTGATCATCAAGGCTGTCATCATCAAATCGAGTCCCGTATACTTCATCCAGATCTTCACATATTTCAACCATGGGAATACCGCTAAATAATTTTCTAACAAACTGTTTCTCGGATTCATCAACTTCATTAGTAGTAACGTACCAATGATTTCCATAAGAATAGTATTTTCGATAGACTGTAGTTTCCATGATAGTGACTAACTTAACCTGAATTCCTTTAAATTGTAACGCCCAAAAGTATAGAAACATCATTTTTAAATAATCTTGAAACTCATAGCTGGAACACCATAAATCCCAAAGACTAATATGAAAAATCCATATATTCTGATCCTTTGTTATAGAGCATAACCAGGTGATATGACTCTCCCAATTAGTGAGTAAATTAAAGGCAATAATTTCTGCAAGTTCATTACTTCCTTTAATTGCTTCTAATAATGGATCTGGAACGACTGTAGCAGAACTTTCACCTTCATCCTTACTGGATAGAACACGCATAATTTTTGCCTTAGGCAAATGATTCAACTCTGAGTTTGTAAGAAAATTATTCGTCGCCTCTTGTTTTGCAGCTACATTTGTTTCGGTCATTTCATAGTTAACCTCCTGATTTCCAGATGCCATACTTAACTGTGGTCACAAAATAAATGTTAGTTCAAATAAATTGACTCATCACTTCATGTCCCTATATTCAAATCAACTCATTAGATAATAAAATCTAATTTAGGTAGGACACATTAGTGACTGATTCTATTCGTCTCTCCCCTCCTAGTTCTAACCCCAGATCTCCATTAAAGACCATATCCCTAAGCTCTGATACAAACTGTGACGCCCCCAAATCTAGGCCCACACAGCCCAAACTTGAGTCGTCAAAAGACTACAACAAAATTATTACAACAAAGCACAACGTACAATAATACAGTGTATAATAATACACAACTAAGTCTTCACTATTATTGCCACACTATTTTACAACACGTGAAGACTACGACAGCTATTCCTCGGACTCTCACTCCATCCCCCGGCTAGACCCTGTTACGTTTTCATCTCCTGTTGAAAAACAATGGAACAAAAGAAAGGGTGAGCTCAAATAGCCCAGTAAAGAATATCATGACTAAGATAATGACGAATAAATTATCATTAGTCTTCAACAGTTGAGCTTTTGATAGAATACAATAGACTATAAGGTTTATATCAAAAACTGCAGTTAAATTCTTAAACAATGTTCAGATCAATAATAGCAGCGGAATGAGCAATCTATTAGAAGAATAATGCAGACCATAATGTCCACTCGCTTCTCTTTTTAGTAAAAATATCATCAACTTTTATCATCTGAAATACCATTAGTCAAGATAATACAACTTCACAGTTTCTGATCATAATCATGCAGATCAACAGTTCGTCTTTGCACTACGGGCCAAAGACATTCAATATAACACCAACGGTCATGATTATACCAGATTCAGCCTTTGGTCATAATCATACCAACCAACAGTTCATCTTTGCACTACGGGCCAAAGAGAACATTCACCACGTGCCATAAAAGACACCGAACAGATGTATCGCCTTTAACCTAGTATATCGCCTTTAACCTATCATATGTTCAACAATTATATCACATCTGTGCCCCCGACCACAGATATTCACAACAGCTTGATTCTTGATGATTAATACAAATAACAGTGATACAAATGATGAACAGAAGAACATGATAAACAATAAGTATCGGAAATTTACTTTGTGCAGATTCAAATAATGTCCAAATTGCCAACATGATGTGGAGTGAAATTTAAAAATGATATTCAAGATCCACAGTTCAGAATAACGATTACAGTTCAATAGAAATGTTCAGAAAATAGGAAGGTTCAGTTGAAATAATGAAATTCAACTATTATGGAACATATAATATTTTCAGGAATTATAGATGCAATAGTTCCATAATAAGTTTCGATTTAGGTGTATGAAAGAAAATAATATCCCTTACCGTAGCAGGTTTGATTAACAGAAGGTGAAGGAAATTAATGTCCCTTACCATAGTAATTTTGAATAATGGAAGATGAAAAAGATGGTATCCCTTATGAGTATAAAGGAAAATGATATCACTTACGAATATGGAATAAAAGTGTCATGTGATAATTCGTGTAGACAAATTATTTCCACACGAGACAAATAAAAAGGGTTATTCACCAACAGGCGGTAATCCGCGCCGTAAGGTTATTCCCATCAATTTGAATACGAATAGTTATTCACCAAACAGGCGATAATCCGCGCCGTAAGGTTATTCCCATTAATTTGAATACGAAGAGTTATTCCCCAAACAGGCGATAATCCGCACCGTAAGGTTATTCTCAAAGATTAATAAGGAATGAATACAAAAGGTTATTCACCAACAGGCGGTAAACTGCGTCGTAAGGTTATTCCTACAATTTAATACATGGAAGAAAATGGCACAAGAAAGAAACGATATTATTTTCGAAAATCAAAGAATGATAATCCCTTCAAGTAAGAAAGAAAATAATATCCATTTATGATGATGAAAAGAGTGATACCCCTTACCTTAACACGTGACTGTATATTGATTTAAATGAGGTTGATCAACCTATATATTTTTAAAAAATTTAGTAATTACCACATATAAATTTCAAGGTGTATGATAATTCATATATTATGAACTATCAAAATTATATATATTTAACATAATTTTTGTAGTATAATACAACTACTTTAAAATAGTTTTTAAAATAATATTTCAAAATAAATCTTCCAAAGAAAGCTTTTAAAAATGAATCTTCTTAAAGAAGAGTCTTCTAAAGGAAGATTTATGAATACCGTGAAAAATAGGAATTTATGAAATTACTACTCTTTAATAAAAGACTTACTTGAAAATTTTCTGCACTCCTTTTGGCTTTCAAACACTCAAAATAAGCTTATTATTCTCAGAGAAAACTCATAAAATTCTTATAGAAAAATTCTATGTTTTAGGTGTGATTTTTCTATTCAGCTGAACAAGCTATTTATAGGAGAAAAGAAGTTACTATGCACGATAGGTGAAATAAAAAAAATTCAGCAGAGGCTGCGCAGCAGCCTCCACCAACCATCCAGCAAAACACATTTCTCACATTTCATGTGGGCCCCACAGTGGGTCCCACACGTTTCTTACTATTCACGTTACTATTCATGTCACTATTCACGTTACTATTTTAAATAGTAAAATTAATTATTTTATTTTATTATTTATTTATTCTTCCTGTGAGTCCAACATATAAAATAATGTTACCACAATAATGTAAGAAACACGTTACATATTTTTATTAATTTAATAATATAAATTATAGTGTATTTGCTACTGTGACAATTATTAGATTCAATAATTTTAAACTACAGTGCACCAACAATTATTGACTCGATGATATGAAATACAGTGTAATGACAATTATTGAATCAATAATGCAAAATACTGTGTAACAACAATAATTGAATTGATAATATAAAATATTATGCAGTGATAATTATTGATGAAATGATGCGTAACAGTTACGGTGTTAATAATATGAGACACTGTGCAATACCGTGTGCTACTGTAGAGTACCGCATGCTACAGTAAAATACCATAAATTACCGTATGCTACTATTCTTTTATCATCGGTATTTTAACAGTTAGCACCGTTGACTATTTTTATTAAAAAAGTTACTTCTGTCGTTTTCTATATCCGACAAATATTTCGTTGTGGGGTCCACCAATAATTTGTTATTTCGGCGCCGTCGTACGACCCGAATATTCCCCGACAAAACGAATATTCCCCAACAAAACGAATATTGTCCGACAAAATAAAATTTGCACATAACATCCTTAACTTTAAACTTTATCGATTTAACCACTTACTGTTTTAGAAAAATATATATGAAGAAAAATTAAATTTTATATTTCATAAAATTCGGTGTCTTACATACTAGACATGCTCTCTAAGTCCAAAGAGTACAAGTTATGAATTTTCGAATATCTAAAACCAAACAATTCTATCATAAACATTGGAATATGAATAATATATCGAAATAATATTTGAATTCTAATTGAGAGACAAAACGAACAAATTTAAAATTTAAGAAATATCGCTGAAGTAGTACGGAATCCGTACCTGAATTAAGCAATGAAATATCCGAAATTATAATCTAAAACGACTCGTTAAATTTCCTCCGTCGGAACTAATTAAACAAAATAAAAGAATAAATAGATAGTTAATTAATTGATTAAGTTTTACACATTTTCTTTAGGCGAATTTGAAATCATTTCATTCTTAACAAAATTCTACATAAACTTGTACATATAAAAAATATATATATATAATATATTAATAAATAACATATTTCTTGCTCCTTCCAAAATACATTTAAGTATATTTACAAAATATTCTTTCCATTTTTAATTATGTTACAAACAAATATTATTATTATTATTATTATTATTATTATTATTATTATTATTATTATTATTATTATTACTATTATTATGTCAAAACTCTAAAGTTACAAAAATAATAATTTAATATCCCAAAATGCTAATTACTAACAAAGATATATACCCAAAATATATACACTAACAAACTAAATAATATACAAAAATTAAAGCTACAAAATTAAAACTAATACAGAAAATTAAATAATTACATAAAGAAAGAAAAAGAGACATACCCGAAATTAAGAAGAGATCCACCATCTCCAAAGAAAACCAACAGAAATTTTGGCTTATATCAATACCCAAAATCCAAAGAAGGAAAAAAAAAAAACTTAACTATTGAGGTTCTTACTTAAAAGTCCCTCACACAATAAGGTCCTTTCTCACAATAGGAGGTCCTTATTATTTAGGTGAAAAAAAACTAAAGGGGTAATCCCCTATTTAAAGGCAAAGGTAGGAAATGATGGCTTTAAAGTATGTGATGTGGGACTTCGGTTATTACATTACTTTCCCCTTAAAAAGGATTCCGTCCCCTGAATCAAAAGAAAATAAAATGTACCTAATTATCAAAAAGATGCGGATACTCCGCTCGAATAGACTCTTCCATCTCCCAAGTAGCTTCCCGTTCTGAATGGTTCCTCCACAAAACTTTAACAAATGGAATTGTCTTTCTCCTCATAATTCGTTTTTGACGATCTAAAATCGCCTCGGCTTGCTCTTCACAAGTAAGATCACCTCGAATTTTATCGAACGGATATCGTACCACATGCAACGCATGATAATGATAACTTCTCAACACCGACACATGTAACACATTATGCACATGAGCTAGCTGTGGAGGCAAAGCTAACCGATATGCAACCTCACCAACTCTCTCCAAAATCTCGAATGAGCCAATATAACGCGGACTAAGTTTTCCTTTTAACCCGAATCGTCGAATGCCCTTCCAAGGAGAAACTTTTAAAAATACATGCTCACCAGGTTCAAACTCTAACTTCTTTCTATGCTTATCAGCATAACTCTTCTGTCGTGATCGAGCCGACCGCAATTTCTCCTTAGCCACCGCTACCTTCTCCGTAGTAATTTGAACTAACTCAGGTCCTTCTATAGCCTTCTCACCAACCTCATCCCAACAAGTTGGTGCTCGACACTTTCTACCATACAATGCCTCAAACGGAGCCATTCCAATACTTGCGTGCCAGCTGTTATTATAAGCAAACTCAACTAGGCTCAAGTAATCATCCCAATTACCCGACCATTCAAGAGCACAAGACCTCAACATGTCCTCTAACGTCTGAATAGTCCGTTCCGATTGCCCATCAGTTTGTGGATGGAAAGAAGTACTGAAGTTGAGCCGAGTGCCCCAAGCTCGCTGAAACCCTTTCCAGAACCGTGAAGTGAATCGTGGGTCCCGATCTGAAACAATAGACACCGGAGTACCATGGAGTCTAATAATTTCTTGCTGAAAGATTTGTGCCAACCTGTCCACCGAGTAACCTTTATGGATAGCTAAAAAGTGTGCCGATTTTGTCAATCGATCTACCACAACCCAAATGGCATCATTCTTCTTGAAAGTCTTTGGCAAACCAGTCACAAAATCCATTGTGATATCCTCCCACTTCCAAACTGGAATGTCTAATTGTTGCAGCAGTCCAGTAGTTCGTTGATGTTCTATCTTCACTTGTTGACAAATGAGGCACTTCCCAACATATTCAGCCACATCTCGCTTCATCCCATTCCACCAAAAATTTTTCTTTAAATCTCTGTACATCTTTGTAAAATCCGGATGAATAGAAAATGGTGAACTATGAGCCTCAGCCAATACTGCTTCCCGAATAGTTGAATCTAACAGTACACACAATCGTTTACCCAACCAAATCACACCATGATCATCAATACGAAACTCGGGTTGTTTGCCCTCCTCCAAGTTATGCGTCATTGCCCACAACTCCCCATCTTCTTTCTGAGCTTCTTTAACTCGTAAGATAAGAGAGGGCTCCACTCTCATACTTGCTAAATGTCAATCCGAACCTTGAACATACAACTCTAACTCTAGTCGCTCCATATCCGCAATAAGCTGATGTTGTGTAATAAGGGCTGCTACACTCCCTGAACTCTTTCGACTAAGAGCATCTGCAACCACATTTGCTTTTCCCGGGTGATACTGAATTCTCGCATCATAATCTTTTAGAAGCTCCAACCAACGCCTTTGCCTCATGTTGAACTCCTTCTGAGTGAAAATGTATTTAAGACTTTTGTGATCGGTGAAGATATCACAAGTCTCTCCATACAAATAGTGCCTCCAAATTTTTAAGGCAAAGATTACTGCTGCCAACTCCAAATCATGAGTGGGGTATTTCACTTCGTAAGGTTTAAGTTGCCTAGAAGCATAAGCAATCACCTTACCGTGCTGCATCAAAACACAGCCCAAGCCCTTTTTAGAAGCATCACTAAAAATTTGGTAACCTCCCGTGCTCGATGGTAATGTAAGTATTGGAGCTGTCACAAGTCGTTTCTTTAATTCTTCAAAGCTCTTCTCACGCTCCTCATTCCACACAAACTTCGTGCCATTTCTCATCAATTGAGTCAATGGCAAGGCAAGCAAGGAAAATCCTTCCACAAATCGCCTATAGTACCTTGCCAAACCCAAAAAACTCCTAACCTCCGTCATCGTAGTAGGTCTCGGCCATTTAGTGACAGCCTCAACCTTCACAGGATCCACCTTAATGCCTTCAACAGACACAACGTGACCCAAGAATGCAACCTGCTCCAACCAAAACTCGCATTTGGAGAATTTAGCATATAACTTCTCTTTTTGCAAAATTCCCAAAACTGTGCGAAGATGCTCCTCATGTTCTTCCCTAGACTTGGAGCAAACCAAAATGTCATCAATAAAGACAATGACAAATTGGTCCAAGTACTCCTTAAACACTCGATTCGTTAAATCCATAAACACCGCCGGAGCATTTGTCAACCCGAATGGCATCACCAGAAACTCGTAATGCCCATAGCGAGTGCGAAAAGCTGTCTAAGAGATATCCTCATCCCTCACCCTCAGCTGATGATAACCCGACCTCAGGTCTATCTTTGAAAAATATTTCGCCCCCTGAAGTTGGTCAAACAAGTCATCAATTCTCGGTAAGGGATACCGATTCCTGATTGTAATCTTGTTCAACTCCCTATAATCTATGCATAACCTCGTAGACCCATCTTTCTTCTTTACAAATAAAACTGGAGCACCCCACGGCGAAACACTTGGCCGAATCATACCACGATCTAACAATTCTTGCAACTGCTCTTTTAACTCATGTAACTCAAACGGTACCATTCTATACAGCGCTTTAGAGATAGGCTCCGCACAAGGAATAGATCCAATAGTGAACTCAACTTCCCGCTGCGGTGGCAACCCAGACAATCCCTCAGGAAACACATCGGGAAAATCACTAACAATTGGAACATCTTCAATACGAGACTCACCTATAGAGGTATCCTTCACAAATGCCAAATACCCCTCACACCCCTTTGCCACCAACTTCCCAGCTTTCAAAGCTGAAATCAAGTTCACCACCTTACTCGGTTGTGAACCCTGAAATACGAACTCTAGAGACTTCATATCTCCAAATATAACCTTCCTCGCCTGACAATCGATATTGGCCTGGTGCTTATTCAACCAGTCCATCCCAAGAATAATATCGAAATCATGTATACCCATCGGAAGAAGATTAGCCCTACGAATCTTAGCTCTAAAACTGATTGGACACTCTCGATAAAAATCAGAGATGACAACAGAAGTCCCCATCGGGGTAGCAATAGACATAACATAATCTAAGGACTGAGATGGCACGCCAAGGTGTTGAACAAAAGATTGAGCAACAATAGAATGAGTAGAACCAGTATCAAATAAAATAGAAGTCTCGCGACTACCAACTAAAAGAGTGCTAGAAATAGTACCTGGCGCACCTGCCGCCTGATTACATGTCAATGCAAACACCCGACCACCCTGACGTTGACCTCCATTACCACCGCCTCCACCGTTACCACGTGGCCCGGTACAATCTCTGGCAATGTGACCCATTTGTCCACACAAGAAGCATGCACCAGTAACTCTATGACACTGTCTTCCCGGATGATTTGCCCCACAGATAGCGCAAGGAGTAATAGGGATAAGATTAGGGTTACCCCCACCAACTGGCCTTGGGTAACGACCTTGATTCTTCCCCTGCTGACGATTCTGCCACTGTTGGCGATTCTGACCTTGCTGAGGTAGCTGAAGCTGACGATTCTGGCCTTGCTGAGGCAACGGTTGATAACCCCTATTCTGATTCTGGCCACGCCATTGCCCCTACTGACCACCACAGTTCCTGTTCCACTGACCACCCTGATTCCTCCCATGTTGACTCGAAACTTGACCCTGTTGGTCATCTCTGTCCCTCTTTCGACTCCCTTCCGCTTTAGAAGATCTAAAGTCCTATCGCTCCATCTCAATATTCTTGGCTGCATTAGCCACTGCTGATACATCTTCAAACTTAGTGTTGATGAGATGTTGACGATACTTGTAATAAATTCTCCACTTAAATTTCTCTGCTTGTTCTGCTGCAGTCCCTGCTGAAGTTCCCGCAAATCCTGCCAACCTGGTGAACCTTGTCATGAAATCTGTGATTGACTCGTCATCCTTTTGTTGAATAGACAGAAACTCTCTACCATATGCCTCTTTATCAGCAATTGAGAAATACTGCTGATAAAAGACATCATAAAATTCTTCCCATGTAAGTGCCTCGACGAATCTGTCACCTTTTGTTACTTTTATAGCTTTCCACCATCTCTGTGCATCCCCATCTAATTTGTAAGCGGCTAATAACACTCTTTGGTTATCCGAGCACCCCAACACATCAAAGATCTTCTCTAGATGGGCAATCCAATTCGCTGCTTCGATTGGAGTTGGAGCTGAACTGAATGAATGTGGTCTCTGCTTCTGAAACCTTTCTAACCATACATATGTTGACACCACAAGCTGGTAAATACCATTTACATTTCCTTCCTCTTCATTTTCCTGTGGACCACCATTTCCCGGGTTTCCTTGATCGGGATTTTCTGGCAGTTGTTGTTGCATCTGTATCGCCTGAACGACTTGCGCCACTAACTGTGGTAAAGCCTGATTAACTGCTTGATTTACCAAGGCTGCCATATCCAGATTATTAGGTTGCACTTCAGGTTGCGCATTGGGTTGGGCCTCGCCTCTTCCTCTACCATTACCTCGCCTCGTAGCACATCTAACGGATCTACGCGCCATCTAAGAACAACAGATAGAAGAAAATAGATTCGAGGCAATTTCAAAAATAAACTAATGTTATAGCTTAATAGAATATCAAACAGAATAAAACCTAACCCAGAAATCTACCCATAATTCACAGGTCGAACTTAGCTCTAATACCAACTCTGTAACACCCATTTCCCGTACTGGAAAGAAAGGTTACGCACAGAACATAACAAAACTAATAAACTGATATCCAAAACTTGAATATGAAACCGAATAGTCTAAATAGATAATTGCCAATTGGCTAAATCACGGTCTGAGTATTACTACAATACCTATAAACCAAAATATCAAATCCTACACAAAATATTCTTGCTATTTACATAAAGGAAACTCTCTTCACACTTGCCCTTGCTCTCCTTGATTACTTGCCGGAAGAAAAACACAGCATGAGCCAAATGCCCAGTACGGATATAGAGTGCAAGAAAATAAGAACTAAAATGAATAACAAAACTAACTGAACTGAACTAATCTGAATAATATAATAGGCTGAATCAAATGGCTGGGGTTATTTCATACCGAGCTCAAAATAGAACAAAAATATACCTTGTCACAAAGACAAGTCAAAATACTGCCACACAGGCAGGCACACATTGGACTGCAGATCCAAATGTATGCAAAATCGGAAAGTGTGTTCGACACAAACAACACCAAACCGCAGAACAGAACATAACAGAAAACTAGGGTCGACCCATACGCCTCCCACAACAAAACACCAAAGTTGGCCATCGCCCACTAAAACACAAAATGGAGACGCCGTGGACTGATCACATCGCTACGGAAGGTGTCATGCCTCGGTGTCAAGAGGACATGCCTGTGGTACCCCCACAGGTGGTTATAGCTCAGGTATACCCTAAGATACTTTCTAACAAAAATATCATGTCACAACGAATGCGACACAATATCACAAAAAGGTGTTCTAATACGCACATGCTAAACCGAAACAAATCAACACAAAGTCCTCAAAATATATTAGCATGTATGTTACTACAGAATCAGAATAAATACTAGACATGTTTTCTAAGTCCAAAGAGTACACGTTATGAATTTTCGAATATCTAAAACCAAACAATTCTATCATAAACATTCGAATATGAATAATATATCAAAATAATATTTGAATTCTAATTGAGAGACAAAACGAACAAATTTAAAATTTAGGAAATATCGCTGAAGTAGTACAGAATCCGTACCTGAATTAAGCAATGAAATATCCGAAATTATAATCCAAAACGACTCGTTAAATTTTCTCCGTCGGAACTAATTAAACAAAATAAAGGAATAAATAGATAGTTAATTAATTGATTAAGTTTTACACATTTTCTTTAGGTGAATTTGAAATCATTTCGTTCTTAACAAAATTCTACATAAACTTGTACATATAAAAATATATATATATATAATATATTAATAAATAACATCTTTCTTGCTCCTTCCAAAATACATTAAGTATATTTACAAAATATTCTTTCCATTTTTAATTATGTTACAAACAAATATTATTATTATTATTATTATTATTATTATTATTATTATTATTATTATTATTATTATTATTATTATTATTATGTCAAAACTCTAAAGTTATAAAAATAATAATTTAATATCCCAAAATGCTAATTACTAACAAAGATATATACCCAAAATATATACACTAACAAACTAAATAATATACAAAAATTAAAGCTACAAAATTAAAACTAATACAAAAAATTAAATAATTACATAAAGAAAGAAAAAGAGACATACCCGAAATTAAGAAGAGATCCACCGTCTCCAAAGAAAACCAACAGAAATTTGGGCTTATATCAATACCCAAAATCCAAAGAAGGAAAAATAAAATATTTAACTATGGAGGTTTTTACTTAAAAGTCCCTTACACAATAAGGTCATTTCTCACAATAGGAGGTCCTTATTGTTTAGGTGAAAAAAAACTAAAGGGGTAATCCCATATTTAAAGGCAAAGGTAGGAAAGGATGGCTTTAAAGTATGTGATGTGGGACTTCGGTTATTACAGTATTTCTATCACTGGCTTAGTATTCTTACATTTGAATTGCTTCAACAACAGGCATACAGCACTTGGCGGGCGCAATAGATCAAGTATGTTAATTGAGGAAGGTGAGGATCAGTTGATTCACCTGGTCTGGCAATTGCTCGTGAGAAAAATGGGTTCCTTCAGGAAAAAATGTGATCTCATAATCGGGGACATCATTTTTCACCTTTCCACTCCTTACGAAGTCCTTATTTCTGGGAAATTTCAAGACATAATCCTTTTCTCCCATGATCAGCATGGCTGGAACTTCAATTTTAGGATTTGGTATGTTGAAATCTCCAAGAAATGACCTATAACAGCACATAGTAAACTTGATTACGAAGTACTGAAGAGAATTACGGTTGGTTTATGGACTCAAACCGGAGCGCCAATGGAGCGGATGACCCGGTGGGTATAACCACATGGTTCATTGTCTAGATACAATGAACAAGTGGGTTGCTCTCTATTTAATCTCTTGTGGGAGTTACATATGTTACATTTTAATCAATTGGGAGTTACACTCTAATTGATTGGGAGCTACATATGTTACATGCTCATAATACTCTTGGGAGTTACATGAGTTACACTCCTTGTCGTTGAGTATAAAAGGAGTGCGTAACTGATCATTTTAGACATCAAGTAACAAAGCAACTTGAGAGCAAAATAGAGAGTTTCTTATAAATCATTAGAATAGTCATTTGTGAAACTTAAAAGTTTGTAACTTCTTGAATTATGGAAGATATATTTAGTATTCGTTTGTAGTCTAAATTATCGTAGAGAGCATTGTTCGTAGAGCATGTGATTCTAGTCGTTCGTGATCGTGGGCATACGCTACAAAGGTAATTGAAAATTTTAATTTTTCGATTCATTTTTGCTGCGAGTATGCTCTATTTTATTACATTGGCATCAGAGCTAATAGTGCTAAAATTCATGTTGCTCAAAGTTGCCATGCATGTGTTTTATGTTATTCTTTCAAAGAAAGCTTAAATAATATGCAAATGGCAATACATGCTAGAGATATTTTTTGAAAATGAAAAATCAATATGTTCTAGCTTATATGATATTTATAAAGCCTGCAAAATTTCATGCTCATTGGTTTTGTATTTTGGGAGAAAATTCAAACCCTAGTTATTTTTGAAGCTATTATTTTTTCAAAAACTGTTTTCACTCGAACATCATATGAAAATTCTAATAATATGGTTGTGTAGAATTTTTCGATACGATTCCATGGATATGTGGATCGCATTTTTTGGACTTAAAATGAGAGAGTTACAGATATTTTAAAAAAAAGTACTAAACTGTAATTTTACAATCTGAAACCCTAGTTGAAGGTTGACGATGATGATGTGGCAGCCACGTCAGCACCACGTGGCAGCCACATCAGCAACAACGCCACGACAGCAGTGACTGATGGACACCAGCATCATCCACACGCGCGGCAGTGGCGTGTGTAGTACATGTGCGACCATCCCAATATTTTTCGGCCTTCAAATTTTTACAATAATTTTTATTTTTAATTTTTGGGGTTTTTGTATATAAAAATTATTTTTTTGATATACATGGAATTTTCAGAAATTAATTTTGTAGTTAAAAATTGCCTTAAAAATTAGTTAAAAATATTAGGAAGTTGGTTTTCTATCCAATTTTTTTTGTAGCTATCAGAAACCTATTTTTTCATTTATCCACCAAGGGTGTTGAAAAATGTTCTAATAAAGTGGCCTACACTAATTTATTTGTATAAATTGTGTATTTTTTCAAAAAAATTCAAAAAATTTACAGCATTTTAATAAATTGTTATTATATTGTTTTAAATTTTTTGGTAGCTATATTATGTGTTTTGCATGGTATTGCATATTATTTGGAATAATATGAGTAATTATTTAATTTTTATAAAATATTTGAAATATTTAAATATTTTTTCAAGTTTGTAAAAGCATACTAGGGATTAAATACATGCTAGAAACACACATATATATGCTTGAACTTAATGGGAGGAATTTAAGAAAATAAAACTTTTGTTTAATTCTTAAATTTTATGTATATTTTTGCGCTAAATAAACTATAATAAAATAATTAAATATACACACAAATTGTGATTCCCAAGCTTAGCAAAGTTTCATTTTTGTGTTTATACTTTGATTATTTTAAGAAGTTTATGTTATGCGGGAAAGAAAGTTAATATTGTATTGAACTCTTAAAAGTTTTCTAATAAAGTTCTCTCGATTATTTAGATGACTTTAAAATAAATTATCGTCGATCTTAATAAATGTAACAAGTTTGATGGGGATAATTATGATGTTTGGCATCGTAAGGTCCGCATGGTACTTGAGGAGTTGGAAGTGGAAGAGACGTTAATAACTAAAGAAATAAAGCCCACTGACAATGATGCTGAGAAGCTTGTTGCCTTTGAAAATTGACGTAAGAAAGATAGAATTGCTCGCATCACTCTTTTAAGCAGTATGAACAATGAATTCTTGTTTGAATACGAAGAGTACTCAACTGCTTATGAGATGTGAGAAGCTTTCTAAACCAAATTCGGAGGCACCTCACTGACTAGGTTGCGCTACTTAACTATCAGGTTTGATGGTTATAAGAAGGAGGCTAATCATTCAATGAAAAAGCACTTTCGAATAATGTCAAACATGATTCGAGAGTTAAAGGCTGCTGGCAATGACTTGTCGGATGAGCAACAGATATTAGTTGTGGTTCGCTCACTCCCAGATAGTTAGGAACATATGCGAGTTAATATGACTCACAACCCAAATATCAGAAACTTTGAAGATATTCGACGTCACTTGGAGCTTGAGGCTGAGCACTTAGAAGCAGTTAAGTCATCCAAGGCATATGTTGCTGAGTCCAGTTCTCACAAGGGAAAACCCAAGGGAAAGAATAATGGAAAAAAAGTTGTTGTTGATACTTCTGCTCCAGCGCCTAACAAGGCAGCAAAAGTAGGTGACAAGAGGAAAAGAGGAAAAGAGAAAAAAGAGGTGGCAAGAAAGACAAGGCTAAGATGGCCTTCTACAACTGTGGTAAGATGGGGCAATTCGCTCGTGAATGCCCTGAGTCGAAGAAGGTACTTCCTAGTTTTGATTAAACTATGTGTAATTTTTCTTTTAGTACTTTTGTTGCTCAATCTCTCCATATGTGGATTGTAGATTCCAGAGCAACGGACCACATAAGTAGAGATCGAGCTGGGTTGGAGGAGTATCGCCGCATTCCGGTTGACAAAAAAGTATACATGGGGAATGACTCTAGTGTGGACATGCTAGGAATTGACACTTACAAACTAGAGATGCGAGGATGCACAACATTAATTCTGCATGATGCACTTTATGTGCCGGATGTCCAGCATAATTTATTTTCTGTTCTTGCTAGTCTAAGACATGGGTTTTCAGTGGTTTTTGAGAGAGAACAAGTTATTATTTCTCATGGGACGAATGTTTGTGGATATGGTTTTATTAATAATGGTTTAATGGTTTTGGATATCATTAATTCTAGTTGTAATATTGATGATTCATAAACTTATCTTACTATTGTTGAGAGTGAACATAATAGTTTAATTAAATGACATATTAGATTGGGCCATATTGGACAAGACAAAATGACCAGGTTGGCTCGAGAAGGTCTTCTAGGCCCACTCGCTATGGTCAACTTGCCTACTTGTGAGCACTACTTAGCAGGTAAGTCTACAAGAAAACCATTTGGTAAAGCCACAAGGACAGATACACCATTGCAGCTTATTCATTCGGATATATGTGGTCCAATGAATGTGAATGATAGACGTGGTCATTCTTATTTTCTTACTATGTTAGATGACTTCACGCGTTTCGGGCACACGTTCTTAATTTCTCATAAGTCAGAAGCACTTGACTGCTTTATACGTTATTTTATTGAGGTTGAGAATCAATTGGAGAAAAATGTTAAAGCACTTCGAACTGACTGAGGCCACGAGTATCTATCCGATAAGTTTAAAGAACTTTGTGAGGAAAAATGAATTATCAGACAATTGACAATTCCTGGTACTCCGCAATAAAATGGTGTGGCGGAAAAAAGAAAAAGAACACTACTTGACACGGTAAGGTCTATGATGGCATAAGCTAATTTGCCTATCTCTTTTTGGGGAGACGCATCGTTAACTACGACACGTATACTTAACCAAGTTCCTTCAAAATCAGTACAGTCCACCTCATATGAATTGTTGACTGATAGAAAGCCTGATTTAGGCAATTTGCGGCTATGGGGTTTGACAGCTTATGTTCACAACACTTCTCATAAATATGGAAAGTGGGCTCAAGGGGTAAGAAGTGTATCTTTATAAGGTACTTTGAGCATTCTAAAGGATATGTGTTCATTGGTGAGCAGCCTGATGGGACTATATCTGAAATTAAGTTACGAGATACTAAATTTCAAGAAATGGATTTTCCGAGCAGAGGTGATGTTAGCAAGAATAAAGACTTTTATGAGATGGAGGAATGACGCACCTAATCTGATGGTTGAGACTGAGGAACCTATTTCTTTGGCTCTTATAGATAGTGAGAGTGACATACTTTCAAGTACTCTTTCGTCAAATAAAAAGTCACATGTTCTTCAATTGCAAAGAAGTCAAAGAGATAATATTCCACGTCGTCACTTTGAGATTAAGGGGAATGCTTTTATGGATGATATGTAAGAAGTTATATCATCTGCATCAAGTGAAAAGTGAAAAATTGCAATGGATGAAGAAATAGAATCTATGAAGACTAATCAAGTCTGGGACTTGGTTGATCTTTTGACTGGGCAAAAAGCTGTTGGGAACAAATGGGTTTTCAAAGTTAAACGCAAGGCTGATGGTTCCATTAAAAGACATAAAGCTCACTTAGTAGCTAAGTGTTATACTCAGCAAGAAATGATTGATTATGAGGAAATATTCTCACCTATTGTGACATTTGCCTCGATTTCTCTTATTAGCTATTGTTGCACATTTGGATCTAGAACTATACCAAATGGACGTAAAGACGACATTTCTCTATGGAGAACTTGTCAAAGAGATATACATGGAACAACCAAAAGGTTATATTAAAAAAGGTTTTGAGTGCAAAGTTTGCAAGCTCAAACGTTCCATTTATGGCTTGAAACAAACATCTAGACAATGGTATCTTCGGTTTCATCGAGCAGTCATGATCGAAGAGGACCATTACGTGTATCTCAAAAGGTCTAATGGAAAGTTTCTTATCCTTTCAATGTATGTTGATGATATTCTACTTGCTGAGAATAATGAAGAGATGATTGTCGCCACTAAAAGGTGGTTGTCCTCTAATTTTAAAATGAAGGACATGGGAGAAGCAACATATGTTATTGGAGTAAAGATCTTTAGAGATCGATCAAGAAAGCTTCTTGGTTTGTCCCAAGAGGCTTACCTTAAGAAGGTTCTTGGATTATTCTAGATGAACAATTGCAAACCTATAGACACTCCTATTGTAAAAGGTGATGCTATTGGCCCTGAGCATTGTCCTACCTCTCCCGAAGAAATTGAGAAGATGTCCCGTGTTCCATACGTTACAGCTATTGAAAAATTGATGTATGCAGTTCAGTGCACACGACCAGACATTGCATTTGCAGTTCATGTTCTTGGTCGATACCTGTCAAACCCTGGATGTGCACATTGGATAGTAATTAAGAGGATCTTGTGATATTTGAGAGGCACATTAGATTACATGTTATGCTATAGAGGACATGATCTTCACTTAGTTGGATACTCCGATGCTAGTTATGGAGGCGATTGTGGGAACCAAAGATCTACCTCAGAATATGCATTCTTACTAAATGAATGTGCCATCACCTAGCTAAGCAAGAAACAAACTTGTGTGACTTTATCCACGATGGAGTCATAGTTTGTAGCATGTACATCTGCAATCCTTATGGCTAAAGAGGTTCTTTGAGGATCTTAATATTGTACCTCGTGCTTTTGATCCTGTGACAATTTTCTATGATAGCACAACGACACTTGATTTTATCAAGGATCCCAAGTATCACGGCAGGACATAGCATATTGATTTGAGATCGTGTTTTATTCGAGAGAAAGTAACAAATAATGAAGTAGTACTAAAGCACTTACCCATCGATCAGATGATTGTTGATCCCATAACGAAGCCGATTCCTAGAGATGCATTTCAAAAACATGTTCGCTCTTTAGGACTTCGTAGGGTTTGATGCACTTATGATGTTTCAGTGTATCACTTATTATTTGGCTTATATTAGAAATTAATATCATTGGATATATCATTAGAATTAATTATCATTTAATGCAAAAAACTTTTTATTTTCCACCTTGTTTTTATTGACATATGATAAATTGAGTTCACACAGTTATTAACTATAATTACATATTATATATGTATTTTAAAATTATATGTCTAACAGGTTGATTGACTTTCTCACATGAGCAATAGCCTTTGGCGCTTTAGATAACAAGCAATTGATGTTTAAAATAAACAATCAATTGGCGCTGAAAAGCGAGCAAAGATGAGATATTTCATTTATTTTCACTTTGGATAGCGAACTATTAACGCTTTAGATAATAGTCAATTTGCGCCTAGTAGTGAGAAAAATGATATGTTAATATATCGCCTTGGTTATAACCAAGATAAGGTCAAGTATGTTTGACCGAATATGGTAAGTCCCACTATCCATATTAACCTAGTAATTAACCGGATGCGAAATCTTAGAGTTGGCTCTTAAAGAAGCGAGCAATTCAAAAATTCGAGTTAGGCACTCGAGGAGTGACTGAACTAAGATCCGCACGGTATTACTGTAAGACATATACTCATAATTGTGAGATTGTCTACCGTGACATGTTAAACGAACGCAAAATTTCAAATTTGGCGTTTTAAAAAACGAGTAATTTAAAAGTTTTAAGTTAGACACTCAGGGAGTGACTAGACTTGAGTCCACACAACAAAACTATTTAATTAGTACGTTGTTAGAATATAACATGTGTTTAACGACAAAATAAAGAAGGTGAACAAATTAACCCCTATTTTCTCATTGTGTGTTGTTCTTTTTCTTATAAAGGATAAGGTATTCCTTAATCCTTTTATTAAGTACTTTTTGTGATCTTTGACTATGTTACAAATAGATGAATTCATTTTGTTACTTTGGTTTCATTTTCTAAAGTCTGGATTATGGGACTATATGGGGTGATTCTGGGAAAGTAGTTAATTCAGATTTGAGTAACATTAGGGCAAAGGGAAGATAACTTAATTTCACCATGCTCTATACTTATTGTCGACAACTATAACGTTTTTTGAAATGATATAGTAATAAGTGAGATACAAAATATAAATAGGCCTAAAGGGGTTAAGTACAGTTCTCTGAGGGATCATAGATACTTAACAAGGTGAAATTTGAAGTTAATCTGGGGTACTCTGAGTTTGAGAGGTTGTAGCCTTAATGTAAACCTTAACTAGTTTAGCTTGATGGCTCCCACATTGCATATTTTGTTAAAAGGGTTGATGTCTCTATTTTTGTAAGATCCCGAATTTTATGAAATACAAAATTTAATTTTTCTGCATATATATTTTTTCTGAAACAGTAAGTGGTTAAATTGATAAAGTTAAAATTTAAGGATGTTATGTGTAAATTATATTATGTCGGATAATATTTGTTTGGTCGGGGAATATTCGTTATGTCGGGAAATATTCGTACGCCGGCGCCGTACGAACCAATCATTGGTGGACCCCACAACGAATAATTATCGGATATAAAAAACGACATAAATAATTTTTAAATGGTTAATGGTACTATCACTTTTAATTGTTAAAATACCCAGTGGTAAAAGAATAGTAACATACGGTATTGCACAGTAGCACACGATATTGCACAGTAGCATACGACAAAGCACAGTGTTTTGTATTATTACACTGATAAAATAGGTTATCGTACATTATTTGACTTTATTGTCACATGCATAATAATTCATAATATTAAACTGATAATTGTCATAGTAGTATATGCACAGTAATTCACATTATTGAATCAATAATTATCATTACACAGTAACGTATTCTTTCTTTTACATACTTTCTGCATTATTGTTATCTCTATTATGATGTTATTTAAACAGTTGTATTTCATTAATTAATTGACGTGATATCTAACTCAGAGAGCTAACTACACTGTATTTATAACAATTAGTCATAATAATGAATAAGTGTGAATTATTGTTGAATAATTGAATTGATAAAGTTATTTGTTTATAATATAAAGTTAGATGATCTTTAAATGAATGGTTTAGATTAAGGAAATCTTAAAAGATGAAATGAATGATATAGATTAAAGATAATATAGAATTTGAAATGGATGGTGTAGATTAAAAGATGATCTTTAAATGAATGGTTTAGATTAAAGAAACCTTAAAAGATGAAATGAATGGTATGGATT
Organism: Hedera helix; assembly: GCA_947179155.2. Classification (NCBI taxonomy): domain Eukaryota; kingdom Viridiplantae; phylum Streptophyta; class Magnoliopsida; order Apiales; family Araliaceae; genus Hedera; species Hedera helix. The sequence goes on from OX359278.1 coordinate 9,166,249, forward strand.
AAACATTATCTTGAAATGAACGGTTTGGATTAAATTAGGAAATCTTGGTTATGATAAGATTTTTGGCTATAAATAGAGGCTTTAACTTAAGAATTTTTCATAAACTTCCTTACTTGTTCTTTCTTTCACTCTCTAAATACTTCTTGTGTAAGTTCTCTCTAAGTGTGCTTAAGTCATCTTGAGTATTTGTGAAGAGCTATAAGTGTACGAGTACTGTTCAAGTTAATCAACCTCATTTAAATCAATATCCAGTCACGTGTTAAGGTAAGGAATATCATCTTCTTTTATATTCTATTATTTAAACTTACCACGGTAAGTGATTATCATTATTTGATTCTCGAAAATAATATCGTTTCTGTCTTACTCATAAGATGTGTCATTTATTTCCATGTATTAAATTGTGGGAATAACCTTACGGCGCGGATTACTGCCTGTTGGTGAATAACCTTTCGTATTCATTCCTTATTAATATCTGAGAATAACCTTCCTACGCGGATTACCGCCTGTTTGGTGAATAACTCTTCGTATTCAGTTTTTATTAAATTGTGGGAATAACCTTATTGCACGGACTACCGCCTATTGGTAAATAACATTTCGTATTCATTCCTTATTAATCTTTGAGAATAACTTAACTACGCGGATTACCGCATGTTTAGTGAATTACTCTTTGTATTCATTTCTTATTTGTCTCTTGTGGAAACAATTTGTCTACACGAATTATCGCATGACACTTTTATTCCATATTCGTTTGTAATATCATTTTCTTTCATATTCGTAAATGATATTATTTTCCTTTATACTCGTAAGAGATACCATCTTTTTCATCTTCCATTATTCAAACTTATTACGTTAAGGGGTATTATTCTTTTTATACTCTTAACTTACTATGGTAAGTACTATTTGGTAAAGTTTTTGAAATGATTATATGTTCCTTAATAGTTTGTGCTTCATCTAATATCATTTCAATTGAACCTTCCTATTTTTCTAAACATTTCTATTGAACTGTAACCGTTATTCTGAATTGTGGATCTTGAATATCATTTTTGAATTTTACTCCACATCATGTTGACAATTTGGACATTATTTGAATCTGCACAAAGTAAACTTCCGATACTTATTGTTTTTTCTGTTTCTTCTGTTCATCATTTGTATCACTGTTATTTATACTAATCATCAAAAATCAAGCTGTTGTGAATATATATGGTCGGGGGGCACATATGCGATATAATTGTTAAACAGATGATAGGTTAAAGGCGATATAATAGGTTAAAGGTGATACATCTGTTAGGTGTCTTTTATGACACGTGGTGAAAGTTCTTTTTGGCTCGTAGTGCAAAGATGAACTGTTGTTTGGTATGATTATGACCAAAGGCTGAATACTAGTATAATCATGACCGTTAATGTTATATTGAATATCTTTGGCCTGTAGTGCAAAGATGAATTGTTGATCTGCATGATTATGACCATGAACTGTGAATTTGTATTATCTTGACTAATGGTATTTCAGATGATAAAAGTTGATGATATTTTTCCTAAAGAGAGAAGCGAGTGGACATTATAGTCTGCATTATTCTTCTAATAGATTGCTCATTCCGCTGCTATTATTGATCTGAACGTACTTCAAGAATTTAACTGCAGTTTTTGATATAAACCTTGTAGTGTATTGTATTCTATTAAGAACTCAACTGTTGAAGGCTAATGATAATTTATTAGTCATTATCTTAGTCATGATATTCTTTACTGGGCTATTTGAGCTCACCCTTTCTTTTGTTCCATTATTTTTCAGTAGGAGATGAGAACGTAGCTGGGTCTAGCCGGGGAATGGAGTGAGTGTCCGAGGGATAGCTATCGTAGTCTTCACGTGTTGTAAAATAGTGTGATAATAATAGTGAAGACTTAGTTATGTATTATTATACACTGTATTGTTGAACGTTGTTCTACCTTGTAATAATTTTGTTGTAGTCTTTTGACAACTCAAGTTTGGGTTGTGTGGGCCCAGATTTGGGGGTGTCACAATTTTGGCCCTAATGGGTTTGATTTAGAGCTCCCACAAGAATTGCAGTTAAACTCAGCGGTTGCACGATTCGGTGGCTAAACAAATTTTAGACTTACACGTTTGGACTTCATTGACTTATATGATAACAACGTAGTCCTCACCATAGATGAGTGTGAGATGTTGGTTTATGGACTCAAACTGGAGTGCCCATGGAGCGGATGACCCGGTGGGTATAACCACATGGTTCATTGTCTAGATATAATGAACATATGGGTTGCTCTCTATTTAATCTCTTATGGGAGTTACATATGTTACATTCTAATCGATTGGGAGTTACACTCTAATTGATTGAGAGTTACATATGTTACATGCATGTTCTTTATTCCTTTGGGGGTTACATGCTCGTAATATTCTTGGGAGTTACATGAGTTACACTCTTTGTAATTAAGTATAAAAGGAGTGCATAGCTGATCATTTTAGACATCAATTAACAAAGCAACTTGAGAGCAAAATAGAGAGTTTCTTATAAATCATTAGAATAGTCACTTGTGAAGCTTGAAAGTTTGTAGCTTCTCGAATTGTGGAAGACATATTTAGTACTCATTTGTAGTCTAAATTATCGTTGAGAGCATTGTTCGTTGAGCACGTGATTCTAGCCGTTTGTGATAGTAGGCATACGCTACAAAGGTAATCGAAAATTTTAATTTTTCGGTTCATTTTCGCTGCGAGTTTGCTCTATTTTATTACAATTACAAATTAGGTATTTGAATTTAAAGCAGGTGCATCATGGAACAAAGAGATAATGAGGTCGAATCACTGAACTCAGACTCTGTTGAAGTTATGCAAATTAACTTGGTTTCTGTGGGGAATGATGTTAGAATATTTTATTTTTAATCAAAAATGTTAGCCAGTGACTTAAATTTCATTCCAAAGGTTGAACTGTGAGAAAAGTTTCTGTTTTTGCAAAAAAACAAAGAAAAAAAGTCTGTCTTCAGGCCAACAAACATAGCACATCCACCCAAAAATTTGATCCTTTAGAACTCTAAAATAATAAATCAAACACCATTTACCTATAAGGGAGTTTCAATGCAATACGAAATCCAAACTTTTCATATAATGATCTATAAATATCGAGATCTTCCTATGTGAACCAAGGTGCACTAGTACAAAATAGTAAAATATATAACACTTAAGAAACGTTGTAATTTCCCCCCCAGAAACGTCGAGGTTAAGGGTGTTATCTATTTGACACATTTATACAACGTTTTAAAAACGTTGTAGTTAGATATATTACACAACGTTTTTTCATTAAAAAATATTGTAGATATGTTTTTCATAAATTCTTGAATGCAAGAAAACGTTGTAAATGTTATAATTCTACAATGTTTTCTGGCTTAAAATGTTGTTTAATACATCAGACAACGTTAAGACAAATTTACACAATGTTTTTAAGGTGTCATCTATTTAGACATATTTATACAACGTTTTTAAAATGTTGTAACTGTGCTGAATACATAACATTGTCCAGGAAGAAAAAAGTTGTGTATATTTGAAATTACGTACACAGTGGTGCACCTACATTGTTGTGTAGGACAGCTAATGCCATGATATATAGCTAAAAAAGTTTTAAATTCTCATTTATAGCCAAAATATATCAAGCATTCAAACACATAATTAATGATCAGAGTCTGATATGTTGGTCCCATACGAATAAAAGATTAAGTAAATTTTTAATAAAATTGTATGTATGGCTTGCTAGTGTTGTAGTTGTTCTTATTTTAAACTAATTAGTTAATAGTACATATCTTGGACAAATGCTCTGGTCTAATAATAAGTGACCCGCATGAATAGAGATATTTTTATAAATGTGTCTCATTTAATTTTATGAAAATATCAAATTAATTTATAAAAATATAATTTTTTATGAGAATTTATATTTTCATAAGTTAATTTAATATTTTCACAAGTGAATTTTATTTAATATTAAAAAAATATTAAATTAACTTATAAAAATATTAATTCTGCATAAATATTATAAAGTAATAAAGTATAATAATTAGGCAATGAAATTGGTTATTGGAAATATGTTAATTCATGTTTTTGTGAGCTTATCTAATACTAACTTTTATGCTGAGTCTAAATGTCTGATGTGCTTTGGGAAATTATGATAACCGTCTTTGTCACCATATATGGACTATGGATTTTTTGAAAATTAAAAATGCACCGTTTTCCTCTTAATCGAATTTTTCTGTTTCTCTGTGGTGAGGTTTATGGGGATGGTTTTTAAAATTTATGGTGATGGTATATCCCGTCGTCGACTACAAAAAAATAGGACTATGGTGACGATACATACCGTTACCGTCGCTATAGATCCTAAAAATGTCATAAAAATCGTCTAGAAAGATGAACTCATAATGAGTCATATATGTTAAAATATGGATTAAGAAAATTCATATTAAATTAAGAAAAGTTAGAGGTTTGTGGGTTTTTTTACTTGAGGACTCATATTAGTGGCTGAATTGTATAATTCCTTGTATGGGCGGGGAATTTGTGTTTGGTTTTAGAGCCACTTTGCTTCCTATATTAATATAGTGGTGGAGTTGAACAGTCCTTTGTATGGGCAGGTGATTTATTCTTGGTTTAACAACCGCTTAACTTCCTATATTGATTAATGGTCGAGTTGACAAATTTCTTGTATGAGCATGAGATTGTGTTTGGTTTGATAACCACTTAGCTTTCTATAGTGATAATCGATTGAAACTTGATGTTGCGCTATTCGTTATATGTATGTTGAGAATGTGATTCTTTTCTCATGTGTATAACGGATAGGTAGAGGATGTTAAGCTTAAGTGTGAGTTCTTAAAATTCATACTTATGGTAAGTTCGTGACTCATAATCATATGATATGTTTTTGAGCCCTTTAGCATATGGACAGTCCGTGATTTGTTCTTGGATTACGTATTGCTAGGATAAGTTCTTAAGCTCATATTATTGTGGTAAATTCCTGAACTCATAATGTGTGGTAAGTTTGATGAACAATGTGAGATATAGATTTGAGAAATGTCATCGATAGAGATTTAAGAGTTTTCTTGATTAGAGAATGTTAATAGTATCAAGGATTAATAGAGTTCTTAAGCTGGAAAAAGACGTGGAGGAAAAATTAGAAATATTTGAGATTTTAGGATATTACAAATCTTCTAATTATGCTAGACTTTAAAATTCTTAAAATCATGCCAAATTCGCACTTTTGTGCCTTTGAAAAGACAAATAAATTTTTCTTGTTTTATTAATAAGTCGCGGTAGCACGAGGTGTGGAGAAGTTCATCGTTGCCTGTGGTGATATGATAAAATCTAATTTTTTTTTCCAATTATTTTGAAATATTTAAAGAAGAGTCTATGCTAATTATTTCGGCTTGACAAATTGGTTTGAAAATATCAAAATGTATTTATGAACTCATCACGCGCTATTAAAGCCATGGTATAAAGATGAAAAATGATGGAATCTTAACACAATATTGTAACGGTGCAGTATCATGAAGTCCTAAAAATAAATTTTAATTATTTTAACTAATCTAAAATAATTTTTAGTTCGTAACATACGAACAGTTTAATAATGCAATTCTATGCCATTTGTTTCGGCTAGACACTTTTGGTAAGAAATGGTTCAAGTTTTATTTCTAATCCAAATTATTTTGGTACATAATTTTGTATTAAGTCTGAGAAGAGCAGTTCCCGAAACAGAGACATTGTGAGAAATCCTCTTTGTGGTGGGATATGTCACAGGAACATTGTGAGAAATCCTCCTTGTGGTGGGGATATGTCACCCATCTTTGCATATTGTAATTGATATGATTATTAATATTTGAAATGGATGTTCATGGGCTTTATGACCCTTCAACATATTATTAAAGTTTTTAATGAATATTTTAATTTTCAATTTATTCTTCTGCAAGATATTTCGATATTCTGGAATTGTAAGTTTAGAGAAATGAACTTCCTAGGGAAGTGCGATCATAGAATCAAAAAATCGAAGAGAGATCCTAGAGAAGGAAATAAGAGTGTAGCTAGTAAAAATAGAATAAATCAAATATGATTCATTAAAGATTGATACGAAACCTAGTTATGTGAAGTAGAATGAGTAGAGTTATGAAGACTGTAATTTCGAGGACAAAATTTTTGTAAATAGGGGTGAATGTAATATCTCAGATATTTATAAGGTTCGAAAAAGGAATCGAACACGATTAAATGTTAAGGTTCAAAACCTAGATTGGAGGAAATGAGAATGTAGAAAAGTAATTAAACATTTAGCTTAATTTATATGTTAGGAATTAAATGTGAATAGACATGAGCTATAAGAATTAAAACCTAGAGTCGGTTAATATGAATATTTTGTGAAATATTAATAGCTAGGTATTTATACGACATGTAAATATAAAATCACTAATTCTGAATATGAAATGAAATACGAGGAAGAAACTTTCAATAAATAGAAAGTTTTCATAAAAGAAAAGTCTAGAGAAAATGCGAGATGATCATTTTACCTTAGAGTATTTAGTAATGACTAGGACGTCCTACTAAATGAATATGATAATTTAATCCTCGTAGGAGGGAAGTGTGAACATTAATGAAAAGCTACTTTGATGATTAGAAATAGCAGAAGTTAGTAAGTTAGAATTTCGCGGACGAAATTCTTAGAAGAAGGGGTGAATGTGGCTACCCGTGTATTTATGAGGTTATATATAAACTGTGTATAGGTGTGTTTTGTAATTGCGGACGGAATCTTTGTAAGGAGGGAAGAGCGTGACAACCCTAAATTTTTATTATATTTTATAAGAATTTAATATATAAAATTCTTATTATAAGACGAAACGGGTCAAATGAATAAAATATATATTTTGAAATATGTGATATGTGTGGTGGATAAAATATGTATATATTTAAATGTGAAATATATAAAATTATTTTAGAAGGAAATTTAATAGTTAATTAAAACTATTAATTAATTAATTAGAATTAATTATGAAATTGTATTATGTTATGGAAAATATGTTTATGTGTATTATATATACACCTATATTTGAAAAAATGGGAATTTATAGTTAAATAAACTATTGAATTCATTGATTTGAATTAACCAAGGAAATGAAATATGAGAGCCAAGAAAAATTAATTAAATCAATATTAATTAATTGGTATTGAGTAAAGATTATAATATAAATTAATATAATTTGAGAGCCTTGAATGACAATGGAGTCTTTATGAATTAAACTTCATAAATGTGTAATTAATTCACTTAAATAAAATAGTGAATTAATGAATATATATTGTATTATGCCAAACAGAAATAAATTAAATATGAAACAAGGAAAGTAATTTATTAATTTTTATTAGTGTATAAATATGTTAACTTTAATTAATTGAATAAAGAAAGTTATTTTCTTTTATTTAGTTAATGTTGAGGATTATGTTACACTAATTAAAAATGTAACATAAATAAGGGTACAATATTTAATATTATATCAAATTGAGGTGAATTAAATATTGAATGATTCAATACATAAAATGTATAATTGGAACCAAATGTGTAAATTAAATTCATAATTTGTATTGTAATTAAATGTTAATGTATTTGTCATATGTCTCAACACAAAAAAATAAAAAAAATTAATTACAGAAAATCTCATATCGAAAATCTGGACATTGAGTAAATTAATGATCTCTGGGTTCTATACAAAGAGTCATGTTTAATTTACTTAAATACTTATTGTTGTCTACCATTATTACATGTTAGTATCATGATCTATGTTTTGTGTGTACAATTATTTTAAGAAATAATTTATTTTCTTTCATTTGAAAATATACGTTTATTAAGAAAAAAATTTATCTGTAAATTATTCATCTTAATTATTCTATTATCTTCTTCTTTGTTATAATTAATCTCCTAATTTTTTTTTTCTCATTCTTGGAATATTAAAATATAGGATAGAGAGGGGAAAAAAAAGTGTGGTTGTGTTTTTAATTGTCAAAATTAATAATGTCATTTCTTCTGATGTATGTCATGTTGTTTTCAATAAAAATTTTAATAACGTTAAATGAGGGTAGTATTAAAAAAATAAGACAAAAAATAATATTAAAATAGAAAGGGAACAAATATATTTGAACAAATTAAAAAGGAAATAGAACAAATAAACTTGGACAGGTGAATAGTATTTTTTTAAAATTTGGATAATAAAATTAAAAGAAAAAATTAAAAAGAATAAAATTATAAAATAATTGAACTTACAGGGAGAAGGAGAAGGAGATTTGTGACATAGTTTCAAGACCAATGTCACCATCCTCTTTTCTATTGTTACATACTAGTCAGCGTGACACACACCATTGCGTGTATAATTACTTTAATAATGTAATAGTATTTTATAAAAAAAATAGATGATAAAATTAAAAGAAAATAAATTAAAAAGAATAAAATTATAAAACAATCAAACTTACATGAGCAAAATAAAAAGAAAATTTGTGACGCACCTTTAAGGCTGATGTCGTCATTTGCTCTCCGATTATATAATAGATAAATAAAAAAAATCCTTGTGTTTTTCTGCCATTATTTAATTTTAAAAAAAGTTTTAAAAAAGGGAGATAGACATAAAAGTGATTATTGAGATGCATAAAAATTTAAATTTGGAATATGCCATGATCCCCTTTTTACAACAAATAGATTGTTAGTGTTATTCTTCTCAGCATTACAGTGACATCAAAGCTAAACCTATACTCATGCAATTTATTGATTGTTTAATTGTTTATAAGTTAATATTAATTAAGTCAAGTTTAATGGGTTCTTTTTATTTGGATAAAATTAATTTTATAGATTAGGTTGTTGCTTTATGTTAAAAAAATATTTTTCTGAAATAATTTATTTATTTATTTAAAAAAAGGAATTGATATTTACAATGGAAATTAATATTTCTTCCCACATATAATTATAAGAAGGGGATATTGCGAAAATATTCCCCAATAAAAATAAAACAATTCCAATTTATCCATTGTAAGCACAGTGATGCAAGTAGGGGAGGTTGTAGTAACCGGAGCTCCGTCTTCACCAATTAAGCAGAGATCCTTTACTTGCAGCAACAACTGTAAGTACCGGCCGGGGGGAATAGTTGACATTGGTGTGGACAAGACCTCAACACATTTGAGGATATCAAGAATATCAGTCAGTACTCGAAGATCAAAACTAACAAAATGGTGGGTTATGGAGCCTTTCTTTGATGACCTGACCTACCTAATCAAAGGTTGCTTTGTGAACTGAGGAGTCCAAGGACTGGACCAATTCAATTTACAGGCTCTGCATGGTCAGGAATGAATGCTGTTGATGTAGTAGACCCTAATCGCCAATACAAGCTCGATAACACAAGGAGATGGACAGGTCTAGAAATTACTACCTCCCAAAAGTAAGTGGAGGAGATGAAGTGTTGCATTGGCGATCCCACTACTGCGATTGGTTGGTTCTGATGGCAGTGAAGTACTAGAAGCCATTAAAACTGAGGCTGTAGCTACTACTACAACCATGTTGGAGGCTGCAATTGATGAAAGGAAGGATGCTAGTGAAGAATAAGAATGTACAAGGCAAGGAAACAAAGGATAGAAGCAACAATAGGATGTCCGTCAGGTCCCAGAAAATGATGGAAGGAGACAGACATGTACGGACCTTGACAATCAATGACTACTACATGAAACAGAGAGGGTTGCTCTGAAACCATGATATTGACACTATGATTCTTTAAGGTTGGACTAGGTGTTCATGATTTGACCTGAAAAATTATGTCCACTTCTTTTAAAAGTGTGTTTAGCAAAACATTCAACTCACTGAAAGCACATTCAGAGAGTCGCTAAACATTAAAATTAATTATATTTTATTGAAAATTGTTTTTATTCCACTATACATACTGTCCAGCTCCAGCTAAACGGACGGACGGACTAACTATGAAAGATAAAGAGGACCATCATACTGCCCAACTTGGCACCCAACTAGAACGTGAAACATGAAAAGTGAAACTAACGTTAACATCATTTTCTATAAAATAAAAATTTCCTTATAAAAAATTGTCTACAATTCAAGATGCATTACTTGTATGTTTATTAAGTAGGCACATACTAAATAAAGTTGCACACATTGTGATTTATTGCAACAAGAGGGTAATGTATCATACATTCATCATCCAACAATTCAAGCTACAGGACTAACAAACACAGCACCAAGGAAATCGCACTAACAACTAAGTCATCGTTCTTAGTTTCAGGACTGAATGTTTCTTTGCAGAAAAGTTTATTAGTTTCACGACTGAAGGTTGCTTCTGAGGAAAGTGAGGATTAGCTGATTTACCTTGTCAGGAAATTGCTCCTGAATAAAATGGGTTCCTTCAGGTACGTAGATGATCTCCAAGTTGGGGACAAACGTTTTCACCACTCCGCTCTTTATGTAGTCCTCCATTCCAGGAAATTTGAAGACATAATCCTTCTCTCCCGTTATATATAGTGCCGGGGCTTCAACTTTTGGAACTGCTGTATTGCTTGGATTCAAGTAGTTATTCTTACGGAACTCCCTGTAAGAGTATCAATACAATTATATCAACAAAAGTGCTCGGATTGCAATGTATTTGGATAAAATTTGCAATTGCCAATTTCCCAATAAAAGAGCTCAACATTGAAAAAGACTAGAGGTGATAAATGGGTCATTAATGGGTTGGATTATTAATAGATAATTTTAAATGGGTTAAATACGGGTAAATTTGAATGGATATGGGTTAAACCCATCAACCCGTGAATAATCCAAAAGCAAGTTTTTCAATTTTTCTCTAGCTATTATAAGAAATCAAAAAATCAAAAACTCCAGCTATAATTAATACATTGCAGATTGGCAGGTCAAATTCCAAACGTTCAGATAACTCAGAGAGAGAAAGATTGTGGGGGAGGAATATATTTATATATTTATTATAGAGAGAGAAAGTGTGAATTGGATTTTGTTTCTCTCTCTACAATTGAAGCTTATCTCTGTATCTTCAATGGTGTCTGCATTATTTTCAACACGGACCTTTAACTCCAGTCCCGTCTAGTTTGTACGACTTCTATCGTTTTGGTTAGTGATTTATGTGGTTAAGTGGGTCTAACCATTTAACCATCTTTATTTATGATTATCCATTTAACCCAACCCACTTAAAACTCATATAAGTAAATGAATAATTTTACCTATTAAATCATGGGTTCAATTGCAGAAAAGACGGATCTAGAAGTGGATTTATGATAGAAGTGAAAAGGGCATACTAACAGGCATCCTGTAATAAGGTGAAACAATGTTTAGTGAACACTATATAATTTACCAACTATTGACTTTGTGTTAGCAGAGGATAGCATTGATATATTTGTCCAAAATTTCAAATTACCAATTAACATACAAAAATTATAATTTCACAATCAAAACTATTAAATATCATTGATAATAAAAATTAAACCCCTATTAGGATTCTAGCTCATATCATAACTTTTGGCTCTCAAACTATCCTCCATTTAGATATCTACGTAAAATAATTAAGCTGTTGGCCGATCTTTTTCTACTGCCGATGTTTAGATCGTGTAAGTTCCCTTTTCTTCTTTGTAGCCAATGTTTTTTCCTAGCCAAAGTAAACCCTTAATCGCATACTTGTTTGAGTATATTTGTTATTTTGTTTGGATCTTTAATTGGGTGGGTGACTTGGTTATGGGTCAACTGAAATTTGGAATTAAATTGGCTAAATTAAAATTTGGGCTTGTTCCCAAGTCGTCTAATGATGAGTGGGTTTTATACCTACAAATCAAGTACATTTAGTCTTGAAAATTTGTGCATTTTAAAGTATTTTCAGTTACTTTTATGTGTTTTAATGTTATTTTGTAGGAGGATGCAGGTAGGGGCAAAATCATAATTTCATGGTGTGAGGCATTGCAGCGCCGGATTAAGCTTTGGAGAGGGCACTGCAGTGCCGAGTTAGCTGATGGCGAGTGATGTGCAGTTTTGGCTTGCGTGGATGTTGTTTTGTTGACTTAGAATCAGACTGAGATACCATATTTGATACGTTTTGGGAGGAGTCCTATAAATACATGATTTGAGGCTATTTTGGAAGAAGAATCATCATTAATCAAGGATTATTGAGATTAGATTGAAGGCACGAGAAGCAAGGAAGCAACACGAAGGAAATCAAAAATGAAGGCAAAAGTGGGAGATTAAAGATTGCATCAATACAGTTTTTCTCTCTTTATTCTTTTCCTTTTGATTTTGTAATTCTGAGATGTTGAATTATTTGTGGATGATGGTTTTTAATTTAATTAGGAACTAAATTTTTAATTAAGATTACGATAGAACTCAATGCGTAGTTAAATTAATTTGCTTACTTTTTAATTATTATTGATTATATATGAATCGTTTATCATATTTTGTGCATTGATGTTTAATTATCTGGCCAATAATTAGTGTGGTAATCTATATGAACTCGACGTACAGATTATAGGCTTAGACCGAATATGATAACATGTGTTTGTGTTATTCCATATGGAATGTGATTTCATAATTCGTATATAGGAGAGACATATACCTATATATCATGTGTAACCATTATGAAAATCTAGTCTTAATGACTCTTTGCTAATTTAATTCACATAAAAATATAGTGATTTATTTAAAAGCGAGATACTTATTTGACTTGTCGAGGCTTATAAATATTAACGAATTCCCGGTTAACGATTCATTATAATTATTTAATTAAAAAGGGAGTAAACATTAGGAAAAATTGTAATCTTAAGTCCTTTTAATTTGATATTAATCCTTGGTTATTAGCTTAATTGGTAATTTGATTAGTTTTGTTTTATAATTTAAATCATTGGTTTAAATAAGATTGATTTGATACAATTTTAGTAATTGATAGTTATTAGAATTAATTCCTTGTGAGAACAATACTTTTCTTGCCATTATATTACTAGTTGATCGCGTATACTTGTGTGAATTTCCTAAGTAAGAAATTAGGAAACATCCAACTAGATACCAAGTAGAGAAATCGTCGACTTGAACCGACTACGCAATGATGACTAATTGCTCAAGTTGCACGACTTAGTGACGGCAACCAAGTCTAGTAGTCGACTTGCACTTCTAGCAACGACAGGATAGGATGACTTGTCATCACTTAGGCGACGACTTAATAACTATGAAGAGTACTTGCATGTCAAAGGTAGGAATTAGGATAACCCTATTACCTATAAGGAACTTGCAATGCAGTTTGGAATCCAGATTTCGCGTACGAAGCCCCATAGATTGCAAGATCTTCCTCCGTGACCCAAGGCGGTAGAGGAGTAGATGGCTCCACCAAATCCATGATCTCTTGGTTTTCCCCAGCTATTGGTATTTCACTTTTGGAAAATAGGATGTAGATATTCCGAACCACTGTTTTAGCATCAAGGCGCCCAAAGTCAGCTTCAGCTCGCCCAGGTTCCTGAATGTAAATTGGGATAGGAAAGTTGAAAGCACCAAAAAATAACTGTTCCGACCAAGCAAAGATAGAAAACTACCAATTACCTGCCATCTTGTAATATAGAAGCCTTCAGGGAGGGTTTCACGGTGTTCAAGTGGACGTGGTGGCATGAATGGCACACCCAGCGTTGCAATTCCAAGGATCCTCTCTTGATGGCAAAGGGCAAACTGGTAAGCAACTATGGCTCCAAAATCTTGACCAACAACAAAAACCTGTAAACAAGGAGTTAGAAATCACACTCTCTTTTATTAGGACTACTTAGTGAACACTTGATGATGTAATTATTATAGATGATGATACTCATTCCTGTATAAAAGGCAGGCAACTACCAATTTGTTTCTTCATTAAATTTTTTGAAACATAAATGGGTTCTGGAACATTTAATTGCAAAGAGATTGAGTACAGCATTTATTATGTTTTCTCACATGTGACAAAGGGAAGCTAACTGTAACATACATAACTACATAGCAACAAAGAAAAGGAGGCAGAATATCTATGCCTTTGTCATATAAGTTCAACATTCTAGTAAATATTTCTCTGAATTTAAATTACACACAGAAATGTGATTCTCTTTACCAACAAACAGATGAAGGGAATTGCTGGAAGATGATTGATAAAGGAATGCTTACAAATAAAAACTTAGAGAACTATTCACATATGAGCACACAGCTGCATACACTCCTTTGAGTTTGATATTCAACTGTTTGTGATTCCAACAACGTTCACTTGTATCTACCCAATTTCAACAACTAGATAAACTTGATAAACAAAATTTTAAGGGTAACAGGGTATTACAAAAATGGTTTCCGATTCTACATACTTTCTTTGCTTACTTTGGTAAGAGAGTAACAGAAATAAATCTTCAGCTCGGGAGGACGATGCTTTGCATGTGGTAGAAGTAATACCTTAAAACTGTAACTGGCTAAGCCACTGTTACCTTTTCTTCTACATGTCTTGGAACCCCGGCCACCCACATACACATGAAAATTTTACACTACTATAGAAAAGGAAACTACACTCGTACTTTCAAGGGGTAGTTAGGACACCAAAATATATAAGTTCCAACATCACAGTGTAAGAGAATACAATCACTAGAACCTAAAACCTCAGTGTAAAGCAAAATTCATAAACTCATTCTAGTCATTTATAAAGGTAGAAATACATTATACATTTACCACTCAAAAAAGAAAATGATGCATAAACTCAAAACATTATTTTCCAACTACACTATGACAACATGATCATAATTTCATTAAGTGAACATTGAACAGCATTCTATAACTAATACTCCCTCCATTCCACAGAAAGGGCCCCATATCATTTTTTTCCAAGTCATGTGAAATCCTAACATTCAAAATTGATGTTAATTTATTTGATTTTGATTATTTTACTACTTAAAAGATTACTAAATACAAAATTGTTGTGTCAAAAATTAATATAAATTCACATCACAATTTAAATTTTAGTATTTTACAAGTTAACTAGGACGAGGGGGGAGGGAGTACTCTATTAAAGTCAACAAAAGAATTTTGAACACAAACAATGGCCTACCCAAAAAATACATAAAAATAACCTAATAACTAAATATATAGTTATCATATACCAAAAATAAACAAGTCGATCAGTTACAGTTCAACAACGAAAAAACAACCCATTTATTTAATGTTGGTTGGCTTAATCACAAAATTACCAACTTTTAACTAAAGCAAAGACAAGATTTAGTAACTAATTCATTAACAGCAACCAAACAATACTTTATACATTAATCATAAGTTTTTAGCTATAATATAAATAATACACCGCAAACCTTGGCAATGCCCATAGCATCAAGGATCGCAACCAGATCACTGACAAAATCAGAGAAGCTGGCCTTCTCGGGTTCGGGCGGTGGATCGGATAGTCCGTACCCACGGTAATCGGGTGCAATGGCTCTGAAGCCGGCGGCGGCAACGGCAGCCATCTGGTGGCGCCAAGTGTACCATATCTCCGGGAAGCCGTGGAGAAACAACACCGCCGGCGATGCAGGAGTTCCGATCTCAGCTACGTGATGCTTTAGCCCATTGGCTGTTATGTATTTATGCTCTATTTTCTCCATTATTGAGGTTCAGAGAGTGAATTGAAAAGGGACCGTTTGTTGTCAGAGTAGGATTTCTCTGCTTGTGGTGATGAATGGAGAGAGAGAGAGTGTGTCAGTTGTACGCTGTGTCGGCTATATAGTGCTTTGAGTTCTTTAACAAAGGATAAGTCTTGGGGACCGGTACTAGCGACCGGTACTGGCGACCGGTTGAAAAGATATTATTAGTATGAATTTTCTTAGAATGTGTCATATTCTAAGCGCCTAAAACAATGCATAATAATATTTATTTATGTATTTGTATTGAATTTAATATATAAAAAAATAATATACTAATGGACCTCATGTATTGAATTCTATGCAAATATATAAACAAATAAAATTTACCCTTATTTTTCGCGTTTAGCATGTGCCCTAAGAGGACTCTATTACTATTTATTTTATTTTATTTTTAAAATATTTATAAATTTTATTTTGATAATTTTTTAATAAAATTCAATAATTTAGATATAATTTAAATATATATATATAGATAATAAAATTAAATAATTTATACAATATTATTATTTATATATATTTAAATTATATTTAAATAATTAAATTTTGTAAAAAAAATTATCAAAATAAATCTTATAAATATTTAATATATATATATTTGGACCGATCGCTAGAACCGGTCCCTCATAAAGACTCTCAAATCATACATTTATGTATAGGTTGGTTACAAATTCTATCTAACAAAAGACAAAAGATTTTGAATTTTTTCCTAACTTATTAAATTATTTGGACCATTCAAAGTTTGGCATACATCTAACTATTTGTTAAAGTGCCGGAGGTACGGGCGATCTTCTAGATAATTAATTAATAGAGTATATTTTTAAAATTAAAATTAATATAAAATTTTTATTTTTTTTTAATAATTTATTATTTTATAATTGTTAATAAAGTTATCTTAATTTTAAAAATAGTTATATTAAATTTAAAAAGTAATAATAATGTTATGATTTGTGACTGAAAAAGTACACATAATTATGATTAGTAATAAATTGTATAAAAAATTAATTGATTATTAAGGGTCTCATATACAAGTATATTATTATTTCAATAACACTTATGTAATGAATGTTGTCGACGCCGGGATTTTCGTCGTCTCGTTTTTTATTATTAAAAAGTCCCTTTCCAATTTTTAGCCTTTTGAATTAAATGTGATTTTGAAAAGGGTCGGCTTAATGTCGACGGGTTTTGAAAGATCGATTTTTTTATGAGCCAATTGACCAGAGTCGCCAGTTGGTATATTTGAAATGGATGTACCAACTCATCCGAGTTTGTTTTCGTAATTGCTGGCTCATATGTGACTCCGAGTTAATTGGTCCGCAAACCGAGATTCATAGAGTTCGGGGGCTTGCTTAAGCGAGGGGAAGGTGTTAGGCACCCCCCGACTTCCGTGAAACACGGTTACCGCAATCTCGATGTTTTCCTATCCTTTTAAATCCTAAAATGTGTGAGTTGCGTGTGTGTGCGTGTGTGCCTAGGTGAATGCTTGGGGTGAATTTTGTTTGGATTTTTGTATGGCAAATGTGCATTAACTGGAAAGCGTTTTAACGTCTTTTGACCCAAATGACGAGGCTTCGCTTTTTATAAGAAAGATTGATTTTAATTTCGAAAGCGTTGAGGATTTTTTATTTAGATGTCATTTTAGAAAACAAATAGTTTTAAACTTTTGTCAAATAGGAATCGAGACTATACATTGCCTTCTAACAGTTAATATAAATAAAACGAGGGCAACTTCTAGAACTCTTTAACTCTATGCACAAAGTTTAATGAAACATTTATTTATTTTACGAAATCATTTTTTGTGACATTTTTTTAAAACCAACTAAAGCCTTTTCATCAAATAAAGATCTAAGTTCGCCAAAACTCTTTACTTTTTAAACCTCGTGAATCTAATATCCTAATTTGATCACTTTTACAAAATCTTCATTATTTGCCTTATTTTTGAAAATCATTGTTGTGTTGTAAATTAAAACAAGCATCCCAAAACGTGTCGGGGCTATCCACGGGCATGTAAGCCATCCAGACAACCCCAAACACCCACAATCACATATTTTATTATTATTACGGGGCCTTAACCCGAACACGACTTGGTATCGCTTTAAGGCCGGATATTACAAAATACACATTCATGGACCCTATACCATGATTACATACACCAAAATGTCCATCATCGGGATTTGACCGCGAGGATCTCCTCCCTAGGCTCACATTTACCCAAATCATGGCACAACCAACCCTAAACCAAATCTAACGAGATTTAACATTGCTATCACATTACATAACCCAAATATCACAACTTAATCACTTAAAACTATCCATTACCACAACGAACGAGATATCACCGTACGGGTGTCATCGGGGCGTTAGGAGGAGTTACTTTCCGATGGAAACCTCGCTAACAACCCCTAATCCACGGATCCTTTATCAACATAACAACATATTACATCACATAACCCAAAACATAAGCTATATTAACAAAACAAGCGGTAGAATACCAAAAAGACAATCTTTTCACCTTGCAAAACACGGATTCAAGCTTTTATATATCACAAAACGAGTTACACCACAAGATCGCTAACTAATGAACACAACAATGGAAAGTGTTGCTTCAATCTAGCCCAAAAATCCGACCACTCTCTCTCTCCCGCGCGATCTCTCTCTCTCCTTCTTTTTCTTTTTTTTTTCGTCCTCCGGTTCTCGGGTTGAAGATGGCGATCTATAGTGCCTCTGCCTGCTGTGGCCGTTTCCTCGGCTGCCGTGTGCCGCCCTCGAGCCACGCGAACGTCTTTTTGTCGGCAGCCGCGACTGCATCCGCGGCTGTCCGGCACATTTTTCTCGAATTTCGTGCCACGCGGTATTAATTTGCCAATTTCTGCTGTATTATTTTGGAAAGCTGTTCTTTGATACCTGAATCAATTCTGGGAATGGTTTCCCGTCGTCGAGACCCCACCCTAATGCTGTAATTGCAGTGTCCTTGTCCTTTTTGGCGATTCGCATCGGGTTCTGTCTGGATGGCCCGTAGGCCTCGCCTCAGATGCCTCAATTCTCGTTTTGCGTTTGACAGCCTTGATCGTAAGCCGTGGTGGGAACTGCATTTTGGCGCCCACCTCTCCTTGTCGTATATTGGGTCACTTGACGATTTTGCCCTCCTGTCAGGGTTAGTAGAGAAATGCAAAATTTGGGTGTCTACAGCTGCCCCTCTTTATCATGTCTATGGAATGAAATATGAAATGGACATGATAAAGAAATAGGCACCCGATGCACAGGAAAGACAGTATGTGTTTTATCGATGCAATGCATATGTTGAGACAATGCAAATGCCGCACTTGACACGATCGTGTAGGGGTTGATTCGAATTCCACGAATGGATGCCGCTGGGGTGTCGTACCCGACGGTCGCTCTTGGATTGGTCAGGTATCGTTTCTGACGGGTCATTTTTCAAATGGTCAGGTATCGTATCTGACGGGTCGTTTTTCAATTGGTCAGGTCTCGTATCTGACTGGTCGTTTTTTCAATTGGTCAGGTATCGTATCTGACGGGTCGTTTTCAATTGGTCAGGTCTCGTATCTGACTGGTCGTTTTTCAATTGGTCAGGTATCGTATCTGACGGGTCGTTTTTCAATTGGTCAGGTCTCGTATCTGACGGGTCGTTTTTCAATTGGTCAGGTCTCGTATCTGACGGGTCGTTTTTCAATTTGGTCAGGTCTCGTATTTGACGGGTCGTTTTTCAATTTGGTCAGGTCTCGTATCTGACTGGTCGTTTTTCAATTGGTCAGGTATCGTATCTGACGGGTCGTTTTCAATTGGTCAGGTCTCGTATCTGACGGGTCGTTTTTCAATTTGGTCAGGTCTCGTATCTGACGGGTCGTTTTTCAATTTGGTCAGGTCTCGTATCTGACTGGTCGTTTTTCAATTGGTCAGGTATCGTATCTGACGGGTCGTTTTTCAATTGGTCAGGTCTCGTATCTGACGGGTCGTTTCTCAATTGGTCGGGTATTTCTAAAATCTTATATCTCAACATGGGACACGTTGCAAGCTGACTCGGGGAGCAAAAGGGAGGCAAAACGGGTCACCGAGACCAGCCGCAGATCCATCTGCGGCTGGGATCGGCCCCTACATTAGATCGCGACCCCCACGTTTCTTTTCACTTTTTGGCTGTCCCTTTCACTCGTTTTCGGTTTTCCTCGCCCCCTACCCGACTTTTTCGTCTTTTGGACCTCTTTCGGCAAAATCTGCTCCGATTAAATCAGTCTACGTACTTTGGGTAACGTTTTAACTCATTTTTCTTTGATTTTTTGCTTTCATTTGACTATGTATTTACTTGTGTAAATCTTTGATCTTAGTAATGCATGCCTATATGAGATATTGGGGTTAGCCATAACATATATAAACGAATGGGTCCTGCGGTCATGCTCTATTTACTTTGAAAAACCATGATTTTATTCATTTTATGCTCATGGTGCATCATTTTCACTTGCATTTGGGACTTGTTGGTTGTCTGACTTGATTTTAAACATGCCGGATCGTGCATGGGATGTCCATTTTACAAACGAGACTCTGCCGAAATTTTGGGAAATCTAGCGCACCTCTAGGGATTTATTCATGCATTTTCATTTCATAAACATGTTATGCTGCCCTATGACTTTTAGCGATATGCAATAAGATTTGTTTTGAAAGATAACGAGTTAAGGGTGTACCTCCTTTTCGTGATGCCGTTTCAGCCATGGATCCTGATGCTCCCAGTGGCTCCGCAGTGCCCCGGGTGGCGGGTGTCCGACGTCGCAGAGCGGCCACCCCAGCTCCAGCTCCCGTTCTGACCCGTCATTCCCGTAGATTGGCGGAGTCTATCATTCGCCCCGTGCAGCCGGATATTGATGAGGATGCCCCAGCTGAGGCAGAGGCGGGCCCTTCGGGCACAGCGGCTCCTCCCCCCACGCTTCGGACTTTACCAGGGGCCCGTGCCAGGATACCTGATCTGCTCGGTCCGACTCTCAGTAGTCATCCCTCAGCCTACCTGGCGGCTAACGAGGTATATCCGTCATTTAACTTCATTCAAATCCGTATGGTTACCATGTTTGACTTTCGATGGTTGTCACAGGTTCCTGAGTTTACCCAACCTCGGGGCAACTGGTTTAGCATCTACACTCTCTATCATGCGCTGCATTCCGACTATAGGGGGATGGTAGATTCCTGGGGCTTCAGACATTTCTTCACCATTGCCCCTCGCCGGTGTCCGTGGGGCTATATGAGGGCTTTAGCTGAGCGCTGGTTCCACCATACACAGTCGCTTCATCTCCTTGACTGTGAGCTGATGTTGACCCCTCTCGACTGGCGTTATATCACCGGGGTGGAGTTTTCTGGATCTCGGGTCCCTCTGGAGACTGACATCACCACCGCAGCTGTTCGATCCCTGTTGGGCTACTCTCCCCATGATAAGGTCTTTAAGGCCCGCAGCATCCGATCGGGAGCCTTGGCTGTAGATGCCATTGGAGGGGTCCTCTCCGAGCCATTCCCTGAGGACCGGTCTACTCGTGATTTTCTGCTCCGCCGTCTGTTTCTGACCATTATGAGGGGCTGTTTTCTGGGGAACAACTCCTCGACTATCCATTTCAGCATCGTCGGAGCCACCCGGGATGTTGACCGGATCGGGGATTACGACTGGGGCTCTTTCACCTTTGCTTACTTCCTCCAGGGTCTTCGTCTCCGCTCAGAGGGACAGACCGATGCTTGGCTCGGCTTCTACCCCTTCCTGCTAGTAGGTCCCTTTTATCATACAGTTCTCGTTTCGTCCCATTTCTTTGTTCCTTCTTGCTACTTACGGCTTTTCTGTTTTGTTTGACAGTTCTGGGCCTACGAGAGATTGCCCTGCTTGCGGCCCGTCACTACCCTCGGCCCGGAGACTTATCCCAGGGGTCGTAGATGGCATCATAGTACTCTCGAGGAGACCCCAGTGTCCAATAGTTTCGCTCATTGTCGGCTGCAGTTAGAGCTGATCTCGTCTGCGGATGTGACCTGGGTTCCTTACACGGCGGATCATTTGGCGGCTGGCCTTGCTGGTGGTTATGCCGCGGACCTGGAGCATGCCTTGTCCACTCGCCGTATTCCTTTTCTGACCTACGGTGGATGGGAGCTATATCTGGGGGAGCGCGCCATCAGATGTGTGACTGGGGAGGCTCGTATCCCTTTGGCCCCTCCCTCAGAGAGAGCTTGGTTTGCGGATGCTCACCTTCCAGAGGCCCTGATGGCCGGGGAGGACGGCTATATGCTTTCTGTTGGTCCGCATACGAGCGAGAGCTTCAGTGCCTGGTGGAGACCCCGCACTATCGGTCCTCAGACCCGGGCTACTTTCTTCCTCGGAGACCTGGTTCACGGGTCGGTGATGATGGCAGATTGGATGGAGTGCGTCCGTGCCCCCACCCATTCGGACCAGATTGCTTCACTCACTCGGAGGGTGGATCAGTTATCTCTCTTCGTTCGAAGCTTGGGTCGAGATCCAGAGGAGGCTTATGCTGCAGACCCGCAGGGATCTGATTTTGGCGCGGGCCCCGGTACATCGGATGCCCCAGTTCCGCCTTATTCCTGCCCAGACCTTAATTTTGAGGGTGAGGTTGCCCTTCCCCAGGACTTGCCTGCAGATTAGTTTGACGATGACACCTTCATTGATGGCATAGATTTCACTGATTAGACTTTGATAGGCTAGGATCTCTGTATTTAAACCTGCTCGTTTTACTATCATTTCTCATTTCATGTATTATGTACAGACTTATTTCAATTTATGCACAATCATTTACTTTTGATGATTCATTCATTCCATTATAGCTTGTATGATGTATGATTTGTTATATATAAGGAAAAATTGACCCCTGTATAGTCTTTTGATACCGCTTTTACAGATGTCATCCCTGGACGTGGTTCGCGTGGACCCTCGCGCCCCCTCAGGGATTATTGGCAGGCTCTTCTTGTGGCTGGATAGTTTGCTACCCTCTGACCAAATCATCGCAGAGGGTCTTTTGGGACACTCCTTGGCTCTACTGTCATTTCAGGTGCCGCCGGGCTTTGTTGATGGCATTCTCAGTTGTTGGATCCCGGACCGACAGGTTTTCAGGTTTAGGCTGGAGTATCTGACTCCCACTCTTGAGGAGTATGCTCGCTTCACCGGTTTATCAGTGGATGGTCCCTGTGCACGGGTTACCTCGGGCCATATGCGCCGCCAGTTTCTGACTTTCACAGGCTTGCGGAGGACAGCCCTGCTATCCGTGACCTCCTCGAGCCACCTTGTTCCTCTATCCTTCCTGGTTGATAGATTTGGCTCGGTGGATAGCTTCTATCGGTTTTCCAGTGATTTTTCAGTATCTGAGGAGCGCTGGGGCGCTTTGAGAGTGGATGTTTTGATGGCCTGTGTCATATCAGCTCTGTACATGCCCGCAGGGGACGACCTCATGGATATGCGGGTTATCGTAGCGGTGCAGGCTCTCCAGGAGGATCATACTATCCTTCCCATGATACTTGCCGAGACTTACCTATCTGCCTCGTATTGCCGTTCCTTTTCTGGTCGCACATTCAGGGGAAGCTCCATTTTGTTGTACGTATGGTTCATGAGCCATCTCAGACCTATCGGACAGTTTCGTCGGCATGGGTTTTGTTTCAGTCACAGCTTGGCCATGCAGTTCTCATTCCGTCCCCGGCGATGCACGGATACAGCCTCATGGAGGGAGCTCTTATCGGCCATTGAGGAGCCTTTCCATCTTCTGATCTATTCGGGTTATTGCTCCTTCCAGAGTTTCCTGACTCATGTGCCACCTTTTGATTTCCTCCCTCTCCTTGGCTTGAGGGGGGTGACGACTTATCATCCCTTAGCTGTCATGGGGCAGTTTGACCAGATGCAAGATCTCCATCTCTTTACGGGAGCTGCTGACTACCGATTTCTCATATCGCCTCAGACGGAGAGGGAGCTGCTGAGGGTATACGACCTTTGGTCACACAGGGTCTCGGCCGAGTTTGGGGACAGTCACCCCGGTCAGACACCCGATTATCTGTTATGGTTGCACGGGGATTCAGAGATTGCTGACTTTGACCCGATCGGGGTATTGGATGGTTCCCGAGGACTTTTTCCAGGTGAGACTAGTTCAGGTGCGATCATTTTTCCGGATGTTTCAGGATTATCGCCCAGATCTGGTATTGAGGAGGTTTCCACTTCGGTACATGCCCATTCCTTTGGCTTGACTGATCGGATCCAGAGCTTGATGATTGAGGGTACCCGGCTCCGGTTCGTTTTGAATGCTACTGAGACTGAGAGGGATACCGCCTCTGCGGAGCGGGATGCTGCTGTACTAGCCCGGGATGCCGCCCTTTCCGCCAGAGATAACATCGTAGAGCAGGCCCGAGTCATCATGGAGGGCCATTCCACGACTGTTACCAGTGCTGCTGCTCTTTTGACTCGGATTGACATGATGGGACAGCAAATTGCGGATGAGCCGGAGGTTTATGATGCCTCGACTATTCTGTCTATCCTGCTCCAGCTGGTCTCTGACCTGTAGATGATTTTATTTCCTGCACGGACTATGTCAGTTTCATCACTTTTATTTAGAAGACAGACTTGTAATCAAAATGTTTTGTATATATAGAGAAATATTTGTGGTTTTAGTCATTTCCCTTTTTGATGCATCGTCGCCCTTCGTTGGATCCTCATTTTATCCAGCTGATTATGATTTCGATATATTGCCTTATTTCTTTCCTCAAGTCTTGATTGGAACTCCACAGTTATTGCCGCGTGCCCCCCTTTGATTTCATCGGAGTGAGTCTTGGACTTTGGGCTAATTATGTGGCTAGGTTTGGGTAAGTTTTGGAGTGTATAGGATTTCGGGATTTTCTGGAAGTGGTTTTGGTTATAGGGACAATGTTTATTATTTTGGTATAGAACGGACCGGGCCATGACGGCTGAATGTATTTGTCCAAAGTAAGGTTTCGGGTTTTCTGGAAATGGGTTTGGTATAGGGACGAGACTTATTATTTTGTATAGAACGGACCGTGCCAGGATGGTTGCCTACGTACTCCCACAGGGTCGGGAGATCAGGTCCTACGTAGTTCGAATTACAAGGGAGATAGAAGGGAATTTTTTTTTTTTTTTTTTTTTTTTTTTTTTTTTTTTAAGCGTAGAACCGTTTCACAGAGTCAGAATTCAGGGGCTGCGGAAATACCTCGCCATCCATTTCTTGTAGGATGAGGGCCCCTCCAGATAGGACTTTCTTGATCACAAAGGGTCCTTCCCAATTTGGAGCGAATTTCCCTTTGGCTTCGTCTTGACAGGGCATGACCCTCTTTAGCACTAAATCATTTTCCTTGAACTTTCGGGACCGTATCTTTTTGTCGTACGATCGAGAGATGCGTTGCTGATACAACTGACCGTGTAATATAGCCGCCACCCTTCTTTCATCTATTAAGGCTAACTGGTCGTATCGACTTTGTATCCAATCCTCCTCGTCAATCCGAGCATCAAGCAAAATTCGGAGGGATGCCATCTCCATCTCTACTGGCAAAACGGCCTCCATCCCATATACCAAGGCGTAAGGGGTTGCTCCTGTGGACGTTCGAACTGATGTCCGGTATGCAAACAATGTGAGGGGCAGCAAATCCGGCCATCCCCGATGATTGGCAGACATTCTAGCCATAATTCTCTTTATATTCTTATTTGCCGCCTCCACGGCCCCATTCATTTTGGGCCTGTAAATGACAGAATTGAGATGCTTGATCTTGAATTGGGCGCACAACTCTTTCATAAGGGCATTGTTCAGATTCTTGGCATTGTCGGACACCAAGATCTCAGGCTGTCCGTATCGGCAAATGACATTGTTCCTGATGAAACTGACTATAACCTCCTGTGTTACCTTGGGGAAAGAAGCCGCCTCTACCCATTTAGTGAAATAATCAATCATGACGAAAATAAAACGGTGGCCGTTGCTCGCTTTGGGCTCCACGGGCCCGATAACATCCATACCCCACATGGAGAAAGGCCAAGGGGAAGTCATACAATGTAGTTCATTAGGAGGTGCATGCATCACATTACCGTGTGCTTGGCATTGGAAACATCGCTTGACATGATCGTCACAGTCAGCCTTAAGTGATAGCCAGTAATGCCCGGTTCTCAGAATTTTCTTGGCCAACATTGGTCCACTCATATGCGGCCCACATACTCCACCGTGCACTTCGCCCATGATTTTCTGTGCTTGAGTCTCGTCCACACATCGCAATAATCCCAAGCCTACATCCCTCTTATACAGGGAGTCTCCGCTTACATAGAATTTCATCGCCATCTTCTGGATTCTCTGCCTTTCCGTTCGGTTTGCCTGGTCGGGGAGTGATCTATCCCTCAAGTATTTCTGAATGTCATGATACCAGGGCTGATTTGGTTGAGCCACATCTTCTGCCAACTCCGATATGTATTCTTCGTAAGCGGGGGCACTTTGTACTGTTATTTCAATCTGTGGGGTGGCTTTGCCTTTGAGTACGTGGACTAACGAAGCCAGGGTAGCCAATGCATCGGCGAAGTCATTCCGCCCCCGGGGAATGTGTCGGAAAGCTATATCTTCAAATTCTTGCATCAATCGGACTACACACCGGTGGTATGGGAGTAACCGAAGCTCCTTAGTGCCATACTCCCCAGTCGCCTGTCTGATTACCAATTCTGAATCTCCGAACACGGCTAATCTTTTCACTCCCATATTGCGGGCGAATCTCAGTCCCAATATACATCCTTCATATTCAGCCGTATTGTTCGAGTTACTGAACTTTAATTTGGTGAGGACAGGGTATTGCTCGCCCGTAATGGAGACCAGGACCGCTCCAGCTCCAGCCCCTTCAGCATTCATAGCACCGTCGAAATACATTTTCCAAAACTGTCCTTCGTCATCACACCTCGCCTGCTGGACCCACAGTATGTCTTCACCCGGTAGGAAAGTCTCTAAAGGCTCCATCCCCCCTGTCGGCATCTCTGATAATTGATCTGCAATTCCCTGCCCCTTCACGGCTTTCTGGGTAACATACAGGATGTCGAATTGCTGGAGGATTAACTGCCACCTTGACAATCGACAATTCAGCATTGGTCTCTCAAATATATACTTCAAGGGGTCGATTCGCGAGATCAAATAGGTAGTGTGTCCATGGAGGTAATGCTGTAACCTCATAGCAGCCCAGGGTAAGGCGCAACATGTTCTCTCGATCTGCGTGTAATTCTGTTCACAGCTGCTGAATCTCTTGCTGAGGTAATAAATGGCATGCTCCTTACCGGATTCACTCTTCTGCCCCAGCATACAACCCATCGCCATATCATTCACGGATATATACAGGAAAAGGGGAATCCCGTCCTTTGGCGGTACCAGCACTGGCGCTTCTGTTAATTGCTTCTTAATAGTCTGAAAGGCCTTTTGGCATTGACTGTTCCACTTCCGGGAGGCATCTTTCCTTAACAGTTTGAAGATTGGTTCGCAGGTGGTGGTCAGATGGGATATGAATCGACTGATGAAGTTTATCCTCCCCAAAAATCCCCTTATCTCTTTCTCTGTACGGGGAGTTGGCATATCCACAATAGCCCTGATCTTAGCCGGATCTAGTTCGATGCCTCGATTGCTCACCAAGAATCCAAGGAGCCTACCTGACTGAACCCCGAAGGCACATTTGGCTGGATTGAGCTTCAAATTATACTTCCTGAGCCGCTCAAATAGCTTCTTAAGGTGAGTCACATGGTCAGATCCCGCCCTTGATTTCACAATGATGTCATCCACGTAAACCTCTATCTCCTTGTGCATCATGTCGTGGAATAGGGCCATCATGGCCCTCTGATAAGTGGCTCCTGCATTTGTGAGGCCAAAAGCCAGTCGCCTATAACAAAACGTGCCCCAGGGGGTGATGAAGGCAGTCTTTTCTCGATCCTCTTCCGCCACCATTATCTGGTGATATCCCGCAAAACAATCGACGAATGAATACATTTCATACTGAGCCGTGTTATCCACCAAGATGTGTATGAAAGGCACTGGAAAGTTATCCTTAAGACTGGCCTTGTTCAGATCCCTGTAATCCACGCACACTCTCACCTTTCCTCCAGGTTTCGCCACGGGGACTATATTGGAAAGCCATTCTGGGTAAGTGGACACCATGATGATCCCAGCCTTGAATTGCTTGACTATCTCTTCTTTCACCTTTAAGCTCCATTCTGGCTTTAATTTTCTCAACTTCTGTTTAACTGGCCTGAAACCCTCCTTGATAGGCAATCGATGTACCACAATATCCGTGGACAATCCGACCATGTCTTCGTGTGACCAAGCAAACACATCCTCATATTGGCTTAATAGTTCAGTTATCTCTGTTTTCTGGTCTGGAGTCAAGTCCGCCCCAATTTTTAGCTCTTTGGGGTTTTCAGGGGTTCCTATGTTGATGGTGATGGTTTGGTCTAAGTTGGGTTTGGGTTTATCCTCGACCCACTCTTTGATCTCGTCGGGAGCGTCGTCATCATCTGCTTCGTCCTGCTCAATTCCCATCAAATCGAAATCCAGTTCTATATCAAAATCATAATCGTCTTTCAAATTTGGAAAATCGTTTGTTAGGCTAGAATGACTCAAATCGGTACACCTGACATGAAACAAAAATATTTGTCATATATATAAACATTAAGTACATGACTCCCTTTTTCAATAATCATGACAAAATATGAAATAGACGTGCAGATAAAAAACAAAAACACCGTCTTAAAAACCCCTTGATCCCCCTACTGGACAAGATTCCCGGACACTCCTGCATTTACCCTTTTCTGGATACCACTGGCTGCACGGTCCAATTCCTGGGGATCACTTCGGTTTTATAGCTAGTGATGGAGGGGATCTCTGTATCGGGCACCTCTTCTATGACTGCGGCCACTTGGCTTCGGCTCTCATCTTCACTTCCCTCGGGCACTTCTAACCCGGCCCAATTTATAAATGGCGTGATCTGCTTGCCTTCAGTCATCTTCTCTTTTCCCTTTTCATTGGGGCCTGACTGTCCCGGGAGATGGTACTTTTTCTCGAACTGTTCCATAATTTCCTGTAAGAAATCCGACTGCTGGGCCACTCCTTTGACTGGGGGAACCTCCACTTTACCCTCTGCTTTAGATGCAGGCTTGATTACCCTCGGGGAGTGTTCACTATTGGCTCTCGGTATCGGGACTCCGGTTATCCGCATGGGAATTTTCTTATATGAGTTCTTCGGCCTTATACCTCCTTGATATCCTAACCCCGCCTTGCCTGACTGCACTGGTACCTGGATGGGCTCTGTGATTCCTTGGCTATGCTTGCCCAGCCCTTGCCCCGGCTGGAAGTTCATTGCCATCATTTCCCGGGCAACGAAGGTGAGCTCGGGGGACACTTTAAGCTTTAACTTCGGAGCTCCCAATTGCTTGTACTGAGGGGTGCTGATTTCAAACGCCTGATAGCTGATGGGTTCGGCCGACTCATCCACATGGATCACTGACATGCCTTTTACGGATGGAACAGGGTATTCGGATTCTGCGGCGATCGTTACCAGGTGCCCCTCAATGATGAATTTTATTTGTTGATGCAGGGTGGAGGGCACTGCCCCGGCCATATGAATCCAGGGTCTCCCCAGTAGCATGTTATAACTGGCCGTGATATCTAGCACTTGGAAGGAAATATCGAAAGTGTAAGGCCCGATCTCTACCGGTAGCTCAATCTCTCCCACCGTGTCCTTTTTAGATCCGTCGAATGCCCTCACCACCACCTGGCTGGCCCGCAGGCGCTTAGGGCTGATTTTCATTTTCTCCAGAGTACTATATGGGCAAATATTCAGGGCTGACCCCCATCAATTAAGACTCCGTTCATTACATACCCGGAAGAGATAACCGCAATGTGTAACGGCCTCCGGTGCCCCCTCCCTTCTTCGGGGATGTCGTCGTCGGTAAATGATATTACATTGCTGTCCAATAGGTGGCCCACCCAGTGGCCAAATCTTTCCGTACTAATTGACTTGGGAACATGAGCCTCTTCCAGGACTTTGCTCAATATCTGATGATGATCATTTGATGCCAACGCAAGATCCAAGATTGATGTCAGGGGCGGCTGTACCTCCAGTGTTTTAACCCCACTCGCCTTGCCGTAATTCATTTTCTCCCAAAATTCCAATGCTTTTTCCTCCGATATTTTCCCGTTCCCTTTTCTCGTGTTCTCAAGGACCCGCCTCGGTAGATACAATGGATTTCCCTTAGAGCTGACTGATGCGCAACTGGCCTCCTCGTCGATTTTCCCCCCATAATTCCACGGGACAGCTTTCAGATTGGTAATCGGCAATTGTGACCTAGCGGCTATGACAAGGGGTTTTGGGGCTGATAACCGGATAGGCTCTGTTTTGGTATCTCGCATCACGCCAACTAACTTGACAGGCTCGTTTTGCGCTCCCTCCTGGACATGGGTCATGGCAATTTCTCCTTCTATCCTCCTTATGTATATTGATTTCAAGGGACCTTCTGCCCCACTGCTTTCCACTACGTTCACGCCTCCCCCATTGTGTTCGGGAAGAGGGTTGACCTTTACGTTTGGGGGTTCCGGTTGCTCTACCACTATCTCTCCGCTGTCAATCATGTTCTGGATTTTATGCTTTAGTGACCAGCATTCTTGGGTGTCGTGCCCTGGGGAAGCCGAGTGGTAGGCGCATCTCTTGCTAGGGTCATACCTCTTGCTTTTCGGGTCTGATGGAGGCAATAGTTCGGTAATCTTTTTCTGGCCCACCAACAGGGTCAGTATGTGTTCCAATGAATCCCCCAATGGGGTGAACTCCCTTTCTGGTGGCTTTTCAAACTTCCTGCGCCCCTCATATCTTTGATTGTTGAAATTTGACGGACGCGGGGCCTCACTTCTTTGCATGCGAACCGGAGGGCTGGTCATGGTTTTCCCAGATAGTCCTTGCAGCACCAGGGACACATCCTCTTCCTTTCTCTTCTGGGGTCTCCGGGATGAACTGCCGTAGTTTCCACTCTGAATTTGCTCAGCAACAGCTTCAAGAGCTGTGAAATCTCGGATCTTTCCTGACTTCAATCCCATCTCAGCCATTTCCCCATGCTTGATCATCTCCGCAAAAGGCTTTCCTATTCCCGCCATTACTCTTTCATAATAGAGAGCCTCCTGGATATCAATGAAAGTCATAACCATTTCTGCTTCACTCATGGGTGGGTTCACTTGGGCGGCCATCCTCCTCCACCGTTGAGCATAGTCTCTGAAGGATTCACTGGTCTGTTTTCTGATTTTGGTCATCTGGTATCGATCCGGGGCCATCTGGGACTGAAAGCTGTATTGGGTTAGGAAAGTATGGGCCAGCTCCTCCCAATTGTGAATCTTAGCATTGTCCAATCTCGCATACCACGTTCTAGCCTCCCCTGTCAGGCTTTTCTGGAACAGTTGCATTCTCAGTGATTCGTCCTCAGCATATCCCCCCAGCTCTCCGATGTACACTTTCAAATGGGTGTAAGGATCCCCTGACCCGTTATACTTTTCAAATTCGGGGAGTTTGAACTTTTCTGGATATCTGGTTCCCGGAAAGATGCACAGATCGGAGTAGTTAACACTGCCATATGACCCAATCCCCTTCATAGTTTTGATGGCCTCCTCCATCTGCTTTATTTTCTTGCTGACAGTGCTGGCAACCTCATCCTCTGGAATGATAATGATTTGTTTTGCCGGTTCAACCTTTGGAGTTTCTGGGGTCAGTATGTTCTCTTGAGATGATGGCCCCGGCTGGTCCTCGGTTTGCGACTTCGATTTTAACTTGAAGTGCTCTTTTAGCATTGTGGTCAATTCCGTCATCTGATTTCTCACAGCATCGAATTCTTCCCGGGATACAGGAGCTGGGTTAGGACTAGGGTTCTCAGCCATCTCGACTGTTGATTCTCTGGCTTTCTTGGACCGGAGACGAGTTTGGGGCGCAATCCTGCGAATAAACAAACCCAGTTTAGTTCCGGGAAATGACACTGGTGGATGCATGCTAAAGCAAATATTTTTGTTTTTGGGTTTTGTAATTTTTTTCCTGCAAAACAGGGTCAGTATCCCTTTATTTTAATCAAAGTAATGACACTGTGCAATTTATGATGCTCTCCAAGCTGTCCCTGCAAAACAGAGGTTAGTACTTTTATTTGGACAAAAGTGTTTGGTACAAAATGATTGACTACAGAATGATATTACGTGCGTGAAACGTAAAAGGGTATGAAGAGACTTTCCACGTGACGGGTTTATCTGAGGCTGACCTACCCTAAGTTACTCTCGCGGGCTTTTTGGCATGAAGGTTCCCAGATCTTCGCAACATACTTGAAGGGAATGAATCCGATCTTTCAACTGGATTGGATCTGAGTGGATGCTTTTCCTGAGCCTCGCCGGGGAGCACCCCTTTGAGTCCAGTAATCCACATCCGACGGGTTTGCCTCAGGAGGAGGAACTGCTCAACATACATTCATCATTCATTCATCGTTCCTCACCGTATGCTTATGATGCTAATAAAGTAAAGCTTCAAAAAGAAATTTGCAATCACACCATTCGCATACACGCACAAAAAAAGGGTAATTTAACGCAAGCAACGCAACCACATATTTTTTAGATTTTTTAAAGGATAGAAAAACATCGAGATTTTAAATGCGGCTTAAGCCCTCTACTGTCCCCAGCGGAGTCGCCAGCTGTCGACGCCGGGATTTTCGTCGTCTCGTTTTTTATTATTAAAAAGTCCCTTTCCAATTTTTAGCCTTTTGAATTAAATGTGATTTTGAAAAGGGTCGGCTTAATGTCGACGGGTTTTGAAAGATCGATTTTTTTATGAGCCAATTGACCAGAGTCGCCAGTTGGTATATTTGAAATGGATGTACCAACTCATCCGAGTTTGTTTTCGTAATTGCTGGCTCATATGTGACTCCGAGTTAATTGGTCCGCAAACCGAGATTCATAGAGTTCGGGGGCTTGCTTAAGCGAGGGGAAGGTGTTAGGCACCCCCCGACTTCCGTGAAACACGGTTACCGCAATCTCGATGTTTTCCTATCCTTTTAAATCCTAAATGTGTGAGTTGCGTGTGTGTGCGTGTGTGCCTAGGTGAATGCTTGGGGTGAATTTTGTTTGGATTTTTGTATGGCAAATGTGCATTAACTGGAAAGCGTTTTAACGTCTTTTGACCCAAATGACGAGGCTTCGCTTTTTATAAGAAAGATTGATTTTAATTTCGAAAGCGTTGAGGATTTTTTATTTAGATGTCATTTTAGAAAACAAATAGTTTTAAACTTTTGTCAAATAGGAATCGAGACTATACATTGCCTTCTAACAGTTAATATAAATAAAACGAGGGCAACTTCTAGAACTCTTTAACTCTATGCACAAAGTTTAATGAAACATTTATTTATTTTACGAAATCATTTTTTGTGACATTTTTTTAAAACCAACTAAAGCCTTTTCATCAAATAAAGATCTAAGTTCGCCAAAACTCTTTACTTTTTAAACCTCGTGAATCTAATATCCTAATTTGATCACTTTTACAAAATCTTCATTATTTGCCTTATTTTTGAAAATCATTGTTGTGTTGTAAATTAAAACAAGCATCCCAAAACGTGTCGGGGCTATCCACGGGCATGTAAGCCATCCAGACAACCCCAAACACCCACAATCACATATTTTATTATTATTACGGGGCCTTAACCCGAACACGACTTGGTATCGCTTTAAGGCCGGATATTACAAAATACACATCCATGGACCCTATACCATGATTACATACACCAAAATGTCCATCATCGGGATTTGACCGCGAGGATCTCCTCCCTAGGCTCACATTTACCCAAATCATGGCACAACCAACCCTAAACCAAATCTAACGAGATTTAACATTGCTATCACATTACATAACCCAAATATCACAACTTAATCACTTAAAACTATCCATTACCACAACGAACGAGATATCACCGTACGGGTGTCATCGGGGCGTTAGGAGGAGTTACTTTCCGATGGAAACCTCGCTAACAACCCCTAATCCACGGATCCTTTATCAACATAACAACATATTACATCACATAACCCAAAACATAAGCTATATTAACAAAACAAGCGGTAGAATACCAAAAAGACAATCTTTTCACCTTGCAAAACACGGATTCAAGCTTTTATATATCACAAAACGAGTTACACCACAAGATCGCTAACTAATGAACACAACAATGGAAAGTGTTGCTTCAATCTAGCCCAAAAATCCGACCACTCTCTCTCTCCCGCGCGATCTCTCTCTCTCCTTCTTTTTCTTTTTTTTTTCGTCCTCCGGTTCTCGGGTTGAAGATGGCGATCTATAGTGCCTCAGCAGGCAGCCGCAGATACATCTGCGGCCAGCCGCAGATGCATCTGCGGCCAGCCGCAGATGCATCTGCGGCTGCCTGCTGTGGCCGTTTCCTCGGCTGCCGTGTGCCGCCCTCGAGCCACGCGAACGTCTTTTTGTCGGCAGCCGCGACTGCATCCGCGGCTGTCCGGCACATTTTTCTCGAATTTCGTGCCACGCGGTATTAATTTGCCAATTTCTGCTGTATTATTTTGGAAAGCTGTTCTTTGATACCTGAATCAATTCTGGGAATGGTTTTCCGTCGTCGAGACCCCACCCTAATGCTGTAATTGCAGTGTCCTTGTCCTTTTTGGCGATTCGCATCGGGTTCTGTCTGGATGGCCCGTAGGCCTCGCCTCAGATGCCTCAATTCTCGTTTTGCGTTTGACAGCCTTGATCGTAAGCCGTGGTGGGAACTGCATTTTGGCGCCCACCTCTCCTTGTCGTATATTGGGTCACTTGACGATTTTGCCCTCCTGTCAGGGTTAGTAGAGAAATGCAAAATTTGGGTGTCTACAAATGTTATGGACTTATTATGGCGTTGAAATCAATGTGGCATAATACATATTTGGGACACATATAATATCCAAAAATTAAGAGACCCTTCATTAATATTTTCTCATTTTCACAATTAGTATCATCTAAAATCTAAAATATATTTTTATTTATATTTACTCTAATAACAATAATAATAAGTCGAAAATTGTGATGATGTGACATTTAAGTTATGATGGCAAATTTTAGAATAAAAATAAATTATATAAAAAAAATTCTTACCTAAATAGTGAATGAAATTTACGTATATTTGAAAGAAATTTATGTAAACATATTATATTTTGAGATGAAAATATCAATTCTTTATATTTAAAGTTGAGAAACACTCCATTTTATCTACAATTCTATCTTCCTAATTCAACAATAAGATTAGACCTGGCAAAATGGCCCGTGGCCCGCGGGCCGGGCCGGGCCGCCCGATTTTGGGCGGGCTTTGGGCTTTGAAAATGAAAACCGTAGAAAAACGGGCCTTTTTTGGCCCGGCCCGGCCCGCGGGCCAATAAATAATTTTTTTTTTTTTTTTTTAGTGCTTGACATTGGTTCCAAAAAAAAATAGTTTACTTAAAAAATAAATCAATCAAAGTGGTAGACCAAACTAGGTAGCTAACCCATTTATATTCACCAAGTTTGTACACTACGTTTTTGTAAGAAAATAGTCCCAAATATTATCCCCCTTAAATAGACCTAGCAAAACACGTTTAATTTTTTGAAGTCACTTTTATAATTATCTAATCAAACATAATTTTAACTTTTTAATTAAAACACTTTGTTAAAAGATTTAAATTTTTATATATTTTAATTTTTATGTCACAACACTATTTCGCTAATATTACACTCTCTTTTTTTTCTTCTTCATATAACACGTGTTAATATATTTTTTACACAAATTAACAATATTTAAAGTAAAGCATAGAATATACAATATTTTTTTTGTTTTTTAAAAAAATATACCTTATTTAAATACGTTTAAAGATTAAATTGTCATTATATAATATTTTAAATTAAAATTATACATTTTAAATATTTTAAGAAATAAATCAAATTATTTTATTTTATTTTTACTTTAAACAAAAGTTGTGGGGTTGTGGGGGCAGAGGGAGTACTAATAATTAATAAATAACAAACTCCAAATAAAGATCTCGGAATGTACGTTTCCCACTTTTCACCAAATTTTAAAATTTTGGACAATACATGCACTTAAAACACTTAATTATTAAAATTCATAAACTTAGAACCCAACGTTCACACAGACGCCGAGTCAATTGCACTGTCCAATTATGTACTAATTAATTAATTATTGTTTATTTAACGTGAAGATTAAATATTTGAATTTTTTTTTATTGTTTTTTCTAAAAAAGAAATAAGAAAAATCTTGCACCTCTTTTGGGTTGGACTTGTGTTGTGTAACAATAATACATAAATATATATCAAAGTTCGATACTCTTACAGTCTTACTATTTTGGAAGCTTATTTTTGTATTTGTTAGTTAGTCCATTTGTTTATATACAAGTACATGTTACTTTTTTGAATCCATGCTTCACGAAGTGGCGTGAGCCTTTGAGAAATTTTATGAGCTAATGAGATTTTTAAAAAATGAGTAATATGAGGCTTATCCATTACCAAAATTCACATTAATGTTTAAATTTTCTAACGGCCACAAACTAACATAAAATACATAATTGTAAATAATTAGTTTTAGTATTTATTTCAAATTTTAAGCCATAATAAAAAATAATAATAATAAATAATTTTTTTGTAAAAAAAAAAAA
Source organism: Hedera helix (assembly GCA_947179155.2). NCBI lineage: Eukaryota > Viridiplantae > Streptophyta > Magnoliopsida > Apiales > Araliaceae > Hedera > Hedera helix. Next base: position 9,202,612 of record OX359278.1, read on the forward strand.
AAAATTACGCGAAAAGCCCCCGGCCCGGCCCGCGCGGGCCACGGGCCGCCTACTTCTCAGCCCGCAGAAACCCGGGCCGTTTTTGGCCCGACCCGTTTTGGCCCGGCCCACCGTAGGCCCGACCCGCCCTTTTGCCAGGTCTAAATAAGATGAAGATTTTAAAATTGAAATATGATACATTAATTTAAATACTCACTCGGTTCAAAAAAATAATAATTTATAAATTGAAGGTACGGGAGAAAAGGAATACCTCACATTTTTACCTGAAGCATCTTTTATAATAAAAATATTTTGAAAAAAGTATAAAACACTCATTTGTACATAACATACGAGATAATGCATTTAATAACATAAAACGACGTTATTTTTATATGATAACTTGTGCAATTATATAGGATGTCCCTCACCTCCTTTTTTGCCTTATACTCCCTCCTCCGTGCCATAATAATACACTTTTTAAAAGAAAAATTATTCCAATTTATTTGTCGTTTGTACTTTTTTAAGAGAATAAATCATTTAGTTTCTTATATTACTCTTAGAATCTCTCATATTCCATGAAATTCTCTCCTATATTAGTAGTTCCCAACTTTCCATAAAGGAAAAATGATGAAATTTTACATAAATTTCATTTATCAAGAGTTAGTATTAAATGACTTTCTTAATCTGTGTGCATAAAACTAAAACAACTATTATTACGGAATAGAGGGAGTAAATTTTATAGATATTAAGAATGTCTTTTGCGTTTAATATTCACTTACGAATAATAAATTGTTAGTTAAGTAGCGTTGACAAGTTAAATTATGCTAAAAAATTTGAGAATATATTATCATTTATTCCCATCAATAAATAGGAATTATATATGTGAAATAATTCTTATTTTTGTGAATTGAACTCTTTTTGTATTCCCGTGGAGATATTCAAGCTATAAGCTATATAAATCAGAATGCAAATAAAAAATACACATCGGCTAAAACAGGGAGTTTCCACAATTTTCTGAACAAATATAAACAAGAAATACTAAAATAATAGTATATCTCTACCATTTAGTAATAATATGAAAAAACTTTTCAAAATAGCATAATTTCTGGCCAATTCTTGATTTTATGATACATATGTGGATAAAAAATCAAATATTAGTTTAATGTTAATGCTAAAAAATTATTCTAGACAATAAATAATTTACTAATTTAAATTGCTTATTAAAGACCAAACAATTGTGTTTTTAATGCCTTAAACTTATTGGCTTCTTGAAACAACAGAGACAATTGGTACAATTAATGAACATGATTAAACTAATGCAATTTCAGTAATATGATACCGAAAAATTGTCTTATACTACTATAATTATACTAACACGTGACTAAAAATTATATACAAAGAGTATAATTACACTAATTCTTACCTTTTAAACCACAATTTGATGCGCCTGTCAGGTGACTAATCATACTCTTAAGATAAAAACTCTGTGAGAGTTGTTTTATTAATTTGTTGATGAAGAGATCTTACGTCCTTTTTTTTCTTCTTTCTAATCCTCATATAGCTTTTTTATATTTTCCCTTCTTTTGATAATTGACCTAACTTCTATATCTATGATCCCCTCAACTTCTTCAAATTGTTGGGTAGTGAGAATTAAGGTTTATAATTGCTTGAATTTTTAATCGCTTCATTTTATCTACCACGTGTCGATATTGTATTGGTCCTCCAATAAACTCCATGATACCTTTAATAAATATTTATGGGCTTTTGACATTTGAAGGACATTTTAGTCTTTTTTGTAAGACCCCGAATTTTATGAAATATAAAATTTAATTTTTCTTCATATATTTTTCTGAAACAGTAAGTGGTTAAATCGATAAAATTAAAAGTTAAGGATGTTATGTGCAAATTTTATTTTGTCGGGGAATATTCATTTTGTCGGGGAATATTCGGGCCGTACGACGGCGCCGAAATAACAAATTATTGGTGGACCCCACAACGGAATATTTGTCGGATATAGAAAACGACATAAATAACCTTTTTAATAAAAATAGTCAACGGTGCTAACTGTTAAAATACCGGTGATAAAAGAATAGTAGCATACGGTAAATTATTGTATTTTCTGTAGCACACGGTACTCTACAGTAGCACACGGTATTGCACAGTGTCTCATATTATTGGTCTGATAATTGACACCGTAACTGTTGCGCATCATTTCATCAATAATTGTCACTGTATAATATTTTATATTATCAATTCAATAATTGTTGCTACACAGTATTTTGCATTATTGATTCAATAATTATCATTACACTGTATTTTATATCATTGAGTCAATAATTGTTGTTGCACTGTTTTTAAAATTATTGAACCTAATAATTGTCACAGTAGCAAATATACTGTAATTTAAATTATTAAATTAATAATAATCTGTAACGTGTTTATTACATTATTGTTGAATTATTGTTGTAGCATTATTTTATTTTATATGTTGGACCCACAGGAAGAATAAATAAATAAATAAATTTAAAAAAAAAAAATTAATTAATTAATTTTACTATTTGAAATAGTAACCATGTGGACCCTCTGTGGGGGCCACATGAATTATAAACATGAAAATTGTGAGAAGTTGGTGAGACGGCTGCTGAACAAATGTTCAGCACTGGCATGCGCACTGCTGCCACCTACCACACGCATAGTACCCTTATTTCTCCTATAAATAGTTTGCTCAGCTGAATAGAAAAATAACACCTAAAACATAAAATTTTTATATAAGAATTTTATGAGTTTTCTCTGAGAATAGTAAGGTTATTTTGAGAGTTTGAAAGCCAAAAGGAGTGCAGGAATTTTTCAAGTAAGTCTTTTATTAAAGAATAGTAATTTCATAAATTCCTATTTTTCACGGTATTCACAAATCTTCCCTTAGAAGACTCTTCTTTAAGAAGATTCATTTTTAAAAGCTTTCTTTGGAAGATTTATTTTGAAATATTATTTTAAAAACTATTTTAAAGTTGTTATATTATACTACAAAAATTATGTTAAATATATATAATTTTGATAGTTCATATTATACGGGTTATCATACACTTTGAAATTCATATGTGGTAATTACTAATTTTATTATAAATATATAGGTTGATCAACCTCATTTAAATCAATATCCAGTCACGTGTTAAGGTAAGGGGTATCATTCTTTTCATCATCATAAATGGATATTATTTTCTTTCTTACTTGAAGGGATTATCATTCTTTAATTCTCGAAAATAATATCGTTTCTTTCTTGTGCCATTTACTTCCATGTATTAAATTGTGGGAATAACCTTACGGCGCGGTTTACCGCCTGTTGGTGAATAACCTTTTGTATTCATTCCTTATTAATCTTTGAGAATAACCTTACGGTGCGGATTATCGTCTGTTTGGTGAATAACTCTTCGTATTCAAATTGATGGGAATAACCTTACGACGCGGACTACCGCCTGTTGGTGAATAACCCTTTTTATTTGTCTCGTGTGAAAAAAATTTGTCTACACGAATTATCACATGACACTTTTATTTCATATTCGTAAGTGATATCATTTTCCTTTATACTCATAAGGGATACCATCTTTTTCATCTTCCATTATTCAAACTTACTGTGGTAAGGGATATTAATTTCCTTCACCTTTTGTTAATCAAACCTGCTACGATAAGGGATATTATTTTCTTTCATACTCTTAAATCGAAACTTATTATGGAACTATTGCTTCTATAATTCCTGAAAATATTATATGTTCCATAATAGTTGAACTTCATTATTTCAACTGAACCTTCCTATTTTCTGAACCTTTCTATTGAACTGTAACCGTTATTCTGAATTGTGGATCTTGAATATCATTTTTAAATTTCACTCCACATCATGTTGGCAATTTGGACATTATTTGAATCTGCACAAAGTAAACTTCCGATACTTATTGTTTATCCTGTTCTTCTGTTCATCATTTGTATCACTGTTATTTGTATTAATCATCAAGAATCAAGCTGTTGTGAATATCTGTGGCCGGGGGCACAGATGTGATATAATTGTTGAACAGATGATAGGTTAAAGGCGATATACTAGGTTAAAGGCGATACATCTGTTCGGTGTCTTTTATGGCACGTGGTGAATGTTCTCTTTGGCCCGTAGTGCAAAGATGAACTGTTGGTTGGTATGATTATGACCAAAGGCTGAATCTGGTATAATCATGACCGTTGGTGTTATATTGAATGTCTTTGGCCCGTAGTGCAAAGATGAACTGTTGATCTGCATGTTTATGACCAGGAACTGTGAAGTTGCATTATCTTGACTAATGTTATTTCAGATGATAAAAGTTGATGATATTTTTACTAAAAAGAGAAGCGAGTGGACATTATAGTCTACATTATTCTTCTAATAGATTGCTCATTCCGCTGCTATGATTGATCTGAACATTGTTCAAGAATTTAACTGCAGTTTTTGATATAAACCTTGTAGTCTATTGTATTCTATCAAGAACTCAACTGTTGAAGGCTAATGATAATTTATTCGTCATTATCTTAGTCATGATATTTCTTACTGGGCTATTTGAGCTCACCCTTTCTTTTGTTCCATTGTTTTTCAACAGGAGATGAAAACGTAACGGGGTCTAGCCGGGGGATGGAGTGAGAGTCCGAGAAATAGCTATCCTAGTCTTCACGTGTTGTAAAATAGTGTGGCAATAATAGTGAAGACTTAGTTGTGTATTATTATACACTGTATTGTTGTACGTTGTGCTTTGTTGTAATAATTTTGTTGTAGTCTTTTGACGACTCAAGTTTGAGCTGTGTGAGCCTAGATTTGGGGGTGTCACAGTTGGCATCAGAGCTTAGGGATATGGTCTTTAATGGAGATCTGGGGTAGAACTAGGTGGGGAGAGACGAATAGAATCAGTCACTAGTGCGTCTTACCTAAATTAGATTTTATTATCTAATGAGTTGATTTGAATATAGAGACATGAAGTGATGAGTCAGTTTATTTGAACTAACATTTATTTTGTGACCACAGTTAAGTATGGCATCTGGAAATCATGAAGTTAACAATGAAATGCCCGAAACAAATGTAGCTGCGAATCAAGAAGCGACGAATAATCTTCCTACAAACTCAGAGTTGAATCATTTGCCTAAGGAAAAAATTATGCGTGTTCTATCCAGTAAGGATGAAGGTGAAAGATCTGCTACAGACATTCCAGATCCATTCCTAGAAGCAATTAAAGGAAGTAATGAACTTGCAGAAATTATTGCCTTTAATTTACTCACTAATTGGGAGAGTCATATCACCTGGTTATGCTCTATAACAAAGGATCAGAATATATGGACTTTTCATATAAGTCTTTGGGATTTATGGTGTTCCAGCTACGATTTTCAAGATTATTTAAAAATGATGTTTCTATACTTTTGGGCGTTACAATTTAGAGGAATTCAGGTTAAGTTAGTCACTATCATGGAAACTGCAGTCTATCGAAAATACTATTCTTATGGAAATCATTGGTACGTTACTACTGATGAAGTTGATGAATCCGAGAAACAGTTTGTTAGAAAATTATTTAGCGGTATCCCCATGGTTGAAATACGTGAAGATCCGGATGAAGTATACGGGACTCGATTTGATGATGACAGCCTTGATGATCAAGAAACCGAATGAGGTGATGACCGATAAGCTATTCATCAATTCTCGTGAAGTCTACGCTTTGTTAGATACTGGCTCTACCCATTCTTTTATCTCACCTGCTGCATGTGCTCAGCGTTTAAACTTAACTCCTGAAAATTTGGACTTTGACTTATCAGTTGAAACCCCATTAGGAGAAATGACCATTACATCTACTGTCTATAAATCTTGCCTAGTTCAAATCAACAACCTCACATTACCTGTTGACCTTATTTCTTTGGAAATGCATGAATTTGATGTGATTTTAGGAATTGATTGGTTGACTACCCATCATGCTAAAATTGATTGTTTTCATAAGATTATTAGTTTTCATATTCCTAATCAACCTGTCATGCAAATTCAAGCAACTAAACCATTGAAATCTGTAACTGTTATTTCTAGCCATAAAGCCATTCGTTTATTGAAAAACGGATGTCAAGCCTTTTTAGCTCATGTCACTGATTTGAACAAAAATACGTCAAACTTGAATGATATTCCCATTGTTAATGAGTTTCCTGACGTTTTTCCTGAAGAACTTCCTGGCTTACCCCCAAACCGTGAAATTGAATTTTGTATTGATCTTGAACCCGGTACCAAGCCCATTTCCAAAGCCCCATACCGAATGGCTCCCATTGAACTTCAAGAGTTAAAAGTCCAACTACAGGAATTGTTGGATACCAGTTTCATTCGTCCGAGTGCATCACCTTGGGGTGCTCCTGTTCTATTTGTGAAGAAGAAAGACGGGAGTATGAGATTGTGCATTGACTACCGAGAATTGAACCATGTCACCATCAAAAACAGGTACCCGTTGCCTCGGATCGATGACATGTTTGATCAATTACAAGGTGCTTAACATTTCTCATAGATTGATCTCCGTTCTGGATATCATCAGTTAAAGGTTAAAGCTGAGGACATTCCAAAGACTGCTTTCAGAACTCGTTATGGGCATTATGAGTTTTTAGTCATGCCTTTTGGACTAACCAATGCTCCTGCAGCTTTCATGGACATGATGAATCGAATATTCAAGGAATATTTGGATCATTTTGTGGTTGTCTTTATTGATGACATCCTCATATACTCCAAGAGTCGCGAGGATCATGAACAACACCTGAGATTGATACTCCAAAAGCTCCGTGAGAATAAATTATATGCCAAGTTGAAGAAATGTGAGTTCTGGCTTGAGGAGGTCACGTTTCTTGGGCATGTGATTTATAGTCAAGGAATATCAGTCGATCCTGCGAAGATTGAAACGGTACTAAATTGGGAACAACCTAAGACAGTAACCGAAGTCCGAAGTTTTCTGGGCCTAGCTGGTTATTATCGGAGATTCGTAGAAGGATTTTCTCGAATCGCCACTCCATTAACTCAGCTTACTCGGAAAAGCACAAAATTCATATGGAGCGAGGAATACGAGAAAAGTTTTCAAGAACTCAAAAGGAGACTTGTTTTAGCTCCTGTTATGACCATTCCATCAGGATCAGGAGAATTCGTCATATATAGCGATGCTTCAAGCAAAAATCTAGGCTGTGTACTTATGCAACATGGAAAAGTTATAGCCTATGCCTCTCAACAACTCAAAGATTATGAAAAAAATTATCCTACTCATGATTTAGAGTTGGCAGCAGTCGTTTTCGCGTTGAAGATCTGGAGACACTACTTGTACGGAGAAAAAGTGGATATCTATACGGATCATAAAAGTCTCAAGTATTTCTTCACCCAGAAGGAACTCAACATGCGACAACGACGTTGGCTTGAGCTATTGAAGGATTACGACCACACAATCCAGTATCACCCAGGAAAGGCAAACGTTGTAGCTGACGCTTTGAGCAGAAGATCTTATGCGAGTACAAGTGCACTACTGACAACACAAAAGTGTATTTTGTACGACTTGCAAAAGATGGAGATACAACTAAAGACACCAGGGATCCACTCGAAGATTGCTCACGTGCGAGTAGAACCGGCTTTAATCGATAAAATTAAAGCTGCTCAAGCTACCGATCCGGAACTGATGAACATGATGAAGAAAGTACAAGAAGGTGTCATTCCCGAAGCAAGAATCGATGAGAAAGGAATACTTCGAGTCAACTCTCGACTCTGTGTTCCTAACGATCCTGAATTAAAGCATAAAATTATGTTAGAGGCACACAACACGCCGTTTGTAATCCACCCAGGAGGTACCAAGATGTATCGAGATCTTCGACATACATTTTGGTGGAACAATATGAAAAGGGAGATTGCAGAGTTTATTTCAAGGTGCCTAACTTGTCAACGTGTCAAGGCAGAGCATCAAGTACCTAAGGGTCCATTACAACCACTTGAAGTTCCCGAATGGAAGTGGGAACACATCAATATGGATTTCGTGACGGGTCTTCCCAAAGTTTCTCAAGGCTTAGATGCAATTTGGGTCATCGTAGATAGATTGACCAAATCCGCTCATTTCTTGCCTATACGAGAAAACTTTTCACTTGAACGTCTTGCCGGTATAAACATAAATGAGATCGTGAGATTGCATGGCATGCCAGTTTCCATAGTTTCTGATCGAGATCCTAGATTCACTTCACGCTTTTGGATCAGTCTACAAAAAGCTATGGGCACTGAGCTACGATTCAGTTCTGCATACCATCCTCAAACGGACGGACAATCGGAAAGGACGATTCAGACCCTCGAAGATCTTTTAAGACTTTGCGTACTAGATTTCAAAGGAAGTTGGGATAAGTACTTGCCATTTGTGGAATTTTCCTACAACAACAGTTACCAAGCAAGTATAGGTATGACTCCATTCGAGGCTTTATATGGACGCAAGTGTCGCTCTCCAGTATGTTGGAATGAGGTAGGAGAAGCAAAACTGTTGGGACCCGAGTTGGTACGCTTGACGACCGAAAAGATCCAAATGATCCGACAACGAATACAGACAGCACAAGAACGACAAAAGAGTTATGCTGATCTTCATCGGAGAGATGAGAGATTCAACGTCGGAGATCATGTATTCTTACGTGTTTCTCCATGGAAAGGAATTACGAGATTCGGAAAGAGAGGAAAGCTTAACCCTCGATTTATTGGCCCATTTGAAATCCTCGATCGAGTAGGAACCGTAGCCTACAGACTAGCTTTACCACCAAGTATGTCTCGCATCCATAACGTTTTTCACATATCTATGTTACGTAAATATGTGAAGGACCCAAACCACGTCATTGAGTTAGAAGCAGACGTTATAACAGAGGATTTAACATACGAGGAGGTACCTGTTAAGATCCTAGATAAGAAGGAGCAGATCCTACGCTCAAAGGTTATACCTCAAGTTAAGGTTTTATGGAGGAACCAAGATACTGAGGAAATGACCTTGGAGCTAGAATCTGAGATGAAATCAAAGTATCATTACCTCTTCGAAATGTCAGGTACGTCAATTTCGGGGACGAAATTTCATAAGGAGGGGAGGTTGTAAGACCCCGAATTTTATGAAATATAAAATTTAATTTTTCTTCATATATTTTTCTGAAACAGTAAGTGGTTAAATCGATAAAGTTAAAAGTTAAGGATGTTATGTGCAAATTTTATTTTGTCGGGGAATATTCGTTTTGTTGGGGAATATTCGGGCCGTACGACGGCGCCGAAATAACAAATTATTGGTGGACCCCACAACGGAATATTTGTCGGATATAGAAAACGACAGAAGTAACCTTTTTAATAAAAATAGTCAACGGTGCTAACTGTTAAAATACCGGTGATAAAAGAATAGTAGCATACGGTAAATTATTGTATTTTCTGTAGCACACGGTACTCTACAGTAGCACACGGTATTGCACAGTGTCTCATATTATTGGTCTGATAATTGACACCGTAACTGTTGCGCATCATTTCATCAATAATTGTCACTGTATAATATTTTATATTATCAATTCAATAATTGTTGCTACACAGTATTTTGTATTATTGATTCAATAATTATCATTACACTGTATTTTATATCATTGAGTCAATAATTGTTGTTGCACTGTTTTTAAAATTATTGAACCTAATAATTGTCACAGTAGCAAATATACTGTAATTTAAATTATTAAATTAATAATAACCTGTAACGTGTTTATTACATTATTGTTGAATTATTGTTGTAGCATTATTTTATTTTATATGTTGGACCCACAGGAAGAATAAATAAATAAATAAATTTAAAAAAAAAAAAATTAATTAATTAATTTTACTATTTGAAATAGTAACCATGTGGACCCTCTGTGGGGGCCACATGAATTATAAACATGAAAATTGTGAGAAGTTGGTGAGACGGCTGCTGAACAAATGTTCAGCACTGGCATGCGCACTGCTGCCACCTACCACACGCATAGTACCCTTATTTCTCCTATAAATAGTTTGCTCAGCTGAATAGAAAAATCACACCTAAAACATAAAATTTTTATATAAGAATTTTATGAGTTTTCTCTGAGAATAGTAAGGTTATTTTGAGAGTTTGAAAGCCAAAAGGAGTGCAAGAATTTTTCAAGTAAGTCTTTTATTAAAGAGTAGTAATTTCATAAATTCCTATTTTCACGGTATTCACAAATCTTCCCTTAGAAGACTCTTCTTTAAGAAGATTCATTTTTAAAAGCTTTCTTTGGAAGATTTATTTTGAAATATTATTTTAAAAACTATTTTAAAGTTGTTATATTATACTACAAAAATTATGTTAAATATATATAATTTTGATAGTTCATATTATACGGGTTATCATACACTTTGAAATTCATATGTGGTAATTACTAATTTTATTATAAATATATAGGTTGATCAACCTCATTTAAATCAATATCCAGTCACGTGTTAAGGTAAGGGGTATCATTCTTTTCATCATCATAAATGGATATTATTTTCTTTCTTACTTGAAGGGATTATCATTCTTTGATTCTCGAAAATAATATCGTTTCTTTCTTGTGCCATTTACTTCCATGTATTAAATTGTGGGAATAACCTTACGGCGCGGTTTACCGCCTGTTGGTGAATAACCTTTTGTATTCATTCCTTATTAATCTTTGAGAATAACCTTACGGTGCGGATTATCGCCTGTTTGGTGAATAACTCTTCGTATTCAAATTGATGGGAATAACCTTACGTTGCGGATTATCGCCTGTTTGGTGAATAACTCTTCGTATTCAAATTGATGGGAATAACCTTACGGCGCGGACTACCGCCTGTTGGTGAATAACCCTTTTTATTTGTCTCGTGTGAAAAAAATTTGTCTACACGAATTATCACATGCCACTTTTATTCCATATTCGTAAGTGATATCATTTTCCTTTATACTCATAAGGGATACCATCTTTTTCATCTTCCATTATTCAAACTTACTGTGGTAAGGAATATTAATTTCCTTCACCTTTTGTTAATCAAACATGCTACGATAAGGGATATTATTTTCTTTCATACTTTTAAATTGAAACTTATTATGGAACTATTGCTTCTATAATTCCTGAAAATATTATATGTTCCATAATAGTTGAACTTCATTATTTCAACTGAACCTTTCTATTTTCTGAGCCTTTCTATTGAATTGTAACCGTTATTCTGAACTGTGGATCTTGAATATCATTTTTAAATTTCACTCCACATCATGTTGGCAATTTGGACATTATTTGAATATGCACAAAGTAAACTTCCGATACTTATTGTTTATCCTGTTCTTCTGTTCATCATTTGTATCACTGTTATTTGTATTAATCATCAAGAATCAAGCTGTTGTGAATATCTGTGGCCGGGGGCACAGATGTGATATAATTATTGAACAGATGATAGGTTAAATGCGATATACTAGGTTAAAGGCGATACATCTGTTCGGTGTCTTTTATGGCACGTGGTGAATGTTCTCTTTGGCCCGTAGTGCAAAGATGAACTGTTGGTTGGTATGATTATGACCAAAGGCTGAATCTGGTATAATCATGACCGTTGGTGTTATATTGAATGTCTTTGGCCCGTAGTGCAAAGATGAACTGTTGATCTGCATGTTTATGACCAGGAACTGTGAAGTTGCATTATCTTGACTAATGTTATTTCAGATGATAAAAGTTGATGATATTTTTACTAAAAAGAGAAGCGAGTGGACATTATAGTCTACATTATTCTTCTAATAGATTGCTCATTCCGCTGCTATTATTGATCTGAACATTGTTCAAGAATTTAACTGCAGTTTTTGATATAAACCTTGTAGTCTATTGTATTCTATCAAGAACTCAACTGTTGAAGGCTAATGATAATTTATTCGTCATTATCTTAGTCATGATATTTCTTACTGGGCTATTTGAGCTCACCCTTTCTTTTGTTCCATTGTTTTTCAACAGGAGATGAAAACGTAACGGGGTCTAGCCGGGGGATGGAGTGAAAGTCCGAGGAATAACTATCCTAGTCTTCACGTGTTGTAAAATAGTGTGGCAATAATAGTGAAGACTTAGTTGTGTATTATTATACACTGTATTGTTGTACGTTGTGCTTTGTTGTAATAATTTTGTTGTAGTCTTTTGACGACTCAAGTTTGGGTTGTGTGGGCCTAGATTTGGGGGTGTCACATTTTTTATTTTATTTTATCAATAATTTAATAAAATATAGATACTCAACACATTCCTTTTTTTTTTATTTAATATGATAAATATATTAATTTATTGTATTAAATAAGTCTGCTTTTATTTTGGCGCGAGGTGAAATTTAAAAATTCATAGCTGCATAACTCCCTACTACTTTTTCCAGATTGCTTCACTATCCGAATAGGCAAAAGACCAGTCCCTTATAATTTTATCCCTAATTCCTCTTAGGTTTTCACTCTTTTTCCTTCTTCCTTCTTCAACTCAATCATGGGTCTGTAATATACAAAGCACTCTCACGCCCCTAAATACCCTAGGTATTCTCTTCAATGGCAACTGAATATTTACCTTCTAACAAGTCACGCGATCGCCATCCACGACGGCAGGCCTTTGACATATAGGCTTGGCCCTTGCTTCAATGATAAATATCAACCGGAGTTTGTCAAGAGTTTTCCAGTTATGAAGGTATGCCCTTTTTGGTTGAAGGGGAAGGCTTAACTTGGACGAGTTGGTTTGACAACAAAACCCCCAAGGTATTTGACTTGGCTTTTCACCAAACTGGGTAAAGTGGGCAGCTTGTATAGAATCCCACTTCACCAATCAATGGTGAAAAGTTAGAATTTATAAGAGTATTATGCTCTCCACTTTTAATTTTTTACTAGACAAGAATGTCCTAACAACATTTTCCATATTTTGGAATGTGAGTTCAAATTCCTCTCTCCTGTCAGTTGGACCTATGTTTGTTACAGTATTGGATGTTTCTTTGTTATTGGGTTTATTTCCTTCTGGTGTTGAGGTTTCAGTCGCTATAAAAAGGCCTAAATCTGTCGATGAGATTGATAATTGGTTTGTAACGAAGGGAGGTTTTAGTAACCAGGGATATGCACCAATTATATATATATATATATATATATATAGGGAATGATCCATAGTCAAAAGGGGATGAGAGCAATTTTTCATCCAACCCAATCTTAGTCATCCATTGCAATATCCAATGGCCTAGAGAGGAACCTACCACATAATTGTTTGTAGCATTACCGCATAATAGTTATGCAGTATATGATCCATATAAATATTGCCCATAATACCACTCAAAGGAAAAAATAAAATTTTTTTTAGGGAATATCGCATAATTATTGTGCGATACCTTCATAATTTTTTCTTTTCAACAGAGGAACACTATTTCGGTACCTATTAGAGCAAAAATTAATAATAATAAATTTAGGGGTACCGCACAATAGTTTTGCGGTACCCCCTATTTTTTTTCTTTTACATATACTGAATAGTGTTTCTTTGTTGAAAATAAAATAAAAATTGTACTAAACTTGAATCACCCTTAATCGTACTAATTTGCAATGATATTCTACTAATATTTAAACATGATTTTGTAAAGACGATGCCTCCACTTTGTATTTGGTAAAAGTAATATATTCACAGCGAGTAGCGAATATAAAACTAAGTACACCTCCAACCATGTGGTTTGGGTCCCCCTGAGGGCATACCCAGGGTGCCATACAAAATTTCGGATCCGGTTAGCATAAAATTAACTTTATGGTAAGTTGGACAATAGACTAATATAGTATTGACACGCAAGCCGGAAGTTTTTTCTCTGCGTGTTAGCACTGTATTGGTTCATTGTCCAAATTACTATGAAATTACTTCATGCTAACTAGATCCTAAAATTTCTCCTTTTTGCTTACTGGATGACCCACTATGAACATATAACTATTACTCATACTTTATGCATGATATGGAAACTTATGGGCTGTTTAATAAAACTGAATCAAATAGTTCTAAATATTTAAGTAATTTGAATGAGCTGAATAAAACAGAATTTTAAATACTGAATAAAAAAAAATTATTTGATAATTGATATGTCTAAAGTATCTAAATAACAATTTTTTACTATTTATCCCTATGAAATAAGCATACAAATGAAGAAGAATTAAAGCTGGCTTAAACTTCTTCTTTGTCTTCCAATCTTTTAACTTAGAAATATTAACTTATAAGTGATTCTCAAGTAAAATTATTAACTTACAAATATTATTAACATTAAAAATATTATTAATGTTAAATATATTATTAATTATTAATATTAGAAAATTATTCATTGCATTCTTATAATAAATCAAATATTTTCAGAGTAAAAAAAAGTAGAAAAATTAAATACTCAAAGGAGCATTTAAAAAGACAAACTAAATTATTAAAATCAACCCGTCTCTAAAACACAGTGGCATTCCTTTCATTAAAACACATAAAACTCACCTTCATAAATTTATGTTGCTAATTTCTTCTTCAAACATCTTCATTATCTCCAATATAACCCCCAATTAATCATTGACTTCATCCTTCTTATTCCACCACCAGTTAATTCAGTTATTTTTTACCCATACATATATATATTGTACATCAAAATAAAGATATTCCCGCAAAAGTTTGTGCTCAAAGACAGTGAGTAAAGAGAAAAATTGGGTGCAATGTGTTTCAAAATTAGAAGCCAACATAGCAAAAGAAAAAAGAGTGTTGGATTTTGTATATGTTTGTGAAAGAGTGAAGAAGAGAAAAAAAAATTGGAGGTACCAAATTTGGAGCTTCTATGTCAAAGGGGGTCGAGGGTTGTAATTATAGAATATTCTGGTGATAATAGTGATAGACGGTAGCTTATGGAATTAGTTTTGAGAGAAGAACAAGAATTGAGGTTACCCCATTTCTTTAGTTGTTGGCATAGTTTTCATTTGATTTTGTTTCATTTTTTCTACATCTAGGGCAAGAATCTGAAGTAGGAAGAAGGGAATTGTAATATCCAAGAAATTTATAAATGCTTATAGTAATGAAATTAAGGAATTACTTGAAAAATTATTTGCGTGCTCATACATTTATGTATTATGTTATAAGCACTAATAATTCAATGAATATGTGATAAATAATAAATTAAGTGATGATGATGATAAACTTAAATTAAAATTTATTTAGGTTTATGTAATATGTCTTGTATGGCATAATGAGTAAGATGGACTGATTAACTAATTAATTAAATTAATTGTGAGGTGATTATATAATGTCAAGAATTAATTAGGGTAATTAAATTAAGCCCAATGTGAATATTAGGAAGTCACATGAATTAATGTGACATAGCCATCACGTTAGTAATTAAAGTCCATGTATATATGGACGGTTAAAATTAATTAATTAGCCCAATAGAAATAAATGTTCTTGGCCCAATGAAACTTTAATTAGTGACCCAATGGAACCTAGTCCAATTTGATGATAGGTAATATGTATGTATATATAAAGGTGTGTGTGTTATATATATAAATATATATATAAAGGTGCATGGTATAAAAAAAATAAAAATATCATATATATGTGTGTGTGTGTGTGTGTGTGTGTGTGTGTGTGTGTGTGTGTGTCATGTCTTAACCCCCCCTACCCCCTAATAGCCTAAAATGCTGGAAATTAAATGCAAAGTGTGCATGTGATGATAATAATGATGAAAATCATGGTATTTAGCCCTAATTTAAGGATTTGTTGACAACACTTCACCAAATCATTCTTAACCAATGGGTAATGTAATATCCCGGATATTTAAATGAATTAGAAATAAAATATTTAATATTTAATAAAGGTTAGAGTTTAATAACCTAGTAGTGATAGATAAATAGAGGTCCAAATTAAATTTAACGGACTAACTTAGATATGGTGATATCAAAATTTTTGATAAGTTAGCAAGTAAAGTGATAATTCAATAAACTTGACTAACAGCAAGTCTAATTAAATTAAGAGAATTAATTAGTGGAGTTATGTAATTATGCGACGTGGTTGCATGTAAATTAAATGTGTATTTATATGAATATATATATATATATGCGTGCATATTTAGTAACATAATTTAATGGTTAATTAAATTGTGATAAATAGATAGATTAATATTAAATTAATCCGAATTGAATTAAAAGGTTTATTGTGGAATTAATTTATTCATTAATCAACAATTATGCAAATTGTTGATAAATTATTTGTGAGGAATAATTATGTAATTTATATAATTATAAATTATATAAAGTAGTTGAATTAATTAAGGGAGATTAGTAATTGTATATATGTACAACATTTAATTTCATATATATGTACATATATATAAAGGGATTAAATTAATTAAGTAATTTTAAATAATAATTGAATATGTTAAATGAATATATTCTATAATTAAATAAATCATTGTAAATGATTTATGAGAGTGAGAAATTGAATTATACAATTATTTGTGTAATATTAATTAAATAATTTAATAAATTATTTAAATAAGAAATTGAGTAAATATATTATTATTTCAATGTATTTTCGGGTAAATGGAATTATTTCCATAATTGATGATAAATGAATTATTTAATGTAAATGTATTAAATAATTTAATTTGTGGCCTAAATAATATATATTAAATTATATATTGTATTTATTTTAATTTCATAATTTATTGTGAAATTATTTTCGAGGTAAGGTAATGTGTATAAATAATATATATAGATTATATATATTATTCTTAGCAAACACACTCTAAAGTTTTAATATCAAAATAATTGACAAGTTGTCATTAATTAAATATTCAATTAAATTGAACATAATGAGTGAATTAAATTTTATAAATTAATTAATATGATAATTAATTAATGTAAATAATGTAAAATATTATTAATAATATTATTAGTCCATTTAGTAATTTAATACTTATGGGTTAGAATATTTAATTATTTATTCAATCTAATTATTTATTTAATCATGGATTGAATAATTAATGTGTAAATTATTAAATTAGCCCAACATGGGTCAATTAGTAGCCCAAGTGGAGAATAATAAAATTTGACAATTTAGTAGCCCAAACAAATTAATAGAAGCCCAATTGGTATTTTAAATTAAAGCCCAATGATTGGCCCACTTGAAAAATACTTAATTAAACTATTATTTAATAAAAGTAAGCATATGTGACTTTCTTTTTGGGACAAATCTATGTTTTGCCGGCAAGGATGAATAAGAAAGAGTGAATTGATGGTTTCTTTATGTTATTTTTAATTATTTAATAATTAGGTTGCTTGTTTTAATTTTTTTGGTGAGTCTTTTCCCACAAAATCCTCACCAACTAAGGCATGGGTTGGCTTTCTTGTGTAAGCATCCAATAGCTAGCTTGTGTTGGTCAAATTTCATAGATATAAGATATATATCTATACATTATGGAAGACTTAAGTCATTAGAGAGAGAGAATTGTTAGTCATTTATTCTTCTTTCACTTTTCAAATTAGAGAGAAAATATTTGAGAGCAAAGATAAGGAAGGAGAAGGAATTCTTGGTTCATGCCATCCACATTCACAACCCATTTTGGAAGAAAAAAAAAATGAAGATAGTCATTAAAATAAGGTAAAGATTATTTTAGATATAGTTTGTTTTTAAATTAAATAAATTATCATGTTAGTATAAACATGTTAATATAGTTAATAATGTGTAGTGGTAATATTTATGCCATGCTTGAGTTTAATATGCTTGGTTTGTATTTTAGTATATTTTATATGCTAAAATATGTATTTAATAGTGTGTAAATAAGTTTTGGAATTTATGTCCAAAAATATTTTTATAAAACTTAGATTTAATGTTATAATATTATAGAACATTAAATCATGAGAAAAACAAAGTTTGAATCACTCAAAATGGAGTTATACACAAAAAGTTATGATTTGTGGTAGTTTATGTGATGTAAAAATTTTTTTTAAAAATTTTTAATATTAAATCATGAAAAATTATATTTTCATGTCATAAATTGTTGTTAAGTTATTGGTATTTTTCTGGATTTTTATTGAGAGATTAAGAGTTTATTTGAAGGTATAAATTTTATTAAGTTGGTATTAAAAAGTACTGTTCACGTTCTGCTATTGGAAATAAAAAGGGGGGCTGGCCGCGCAATGCGCGGCAGCGGTTTTACGGAATGCGCGGAGCCAAAACGACGTCGTTTTGGAGCGTAAAGTGTAACCCGCGCGTACGCGCGGAAGCCGTTCGGCTGATATTCAAAACGGCACCGTTTTGGGGCCGTTATTTTCTCTAAGCGCGCAATGCGCGGTAATAAATTTCTGGCTGAAATTACGATACTGCCCCTCCGTTCGTTTTCTGCGTAATTACGAAATTGCCCCCGAGACAGTTTTCGGCTTATTTACAGAAATGCCATTCTGGATAATTTAAATTAATTTAAATGTTTAAAAATTAATTTAAAATTATAACAAAAATATTAATAATACAAAAATGATATTTAGGTATTGAATATTATATTTTTCAAATATAATAAGTATTTAGGATTAATATTTAAATGTTGTAAATATTAATCTAGTTAGTTTAATATTATATTTTTTTTTCAAATATAATAAGTATTTAGGATTAATATTTAAATGTTGTAAATATTAATCTAGTTAGTTTAATATTATATTTTTCCAAATATAATAAGTATTTAGGATTAATATTTAAATGTTGTAAATATTAATCTAGTTAGTTTAATGTTATATTTTTCAAATATAATAGGTATTTAGGATTAATATTTAAATGTTGTAAATATTAATCTAGTTAATATTATATCTTCTGAATTTATGATTAAACTAATTATTATTTAATTAATATTAAATAATAAACAAGGATGATAAATTAATTAATTATTATTTAATTACTATTAAATAATAATTAAAGACAACTAAGATTGATTATTTAATTATTTATTATTTGATTAACTTTAAATAATAAATAAATTTAGTTAGTTATTATTTATTATTAAATAATAACTAATGATATTTGAGTATTTACTATATAATTTTATTATTTATTATTTAATTAACTTTAAATAATAAATGAATCTAGTTAATTAGTTATTATTTATTATTAAATAATAACTAAAGATATTTGATTATTTTTAATATAATATAATTATTTATTATTTGATTAATTTTAAATAATAAATAAATCTTGTAAGTTATTATTTATTATTAAATAATAACTAAAGGTAGTTAATTACTTACTATTTAATTAATGATAAATAGTAATTAAATGAAATTAGATTTAATGGAATAAAGAAAGTGTCTTTTAACTCTTTTGTTTAAACAATTATAATAAATTGTTTAATAGTTTAATAAGTGTGCAACACTTAAAAAAAGAAAAAAAAAAAAAAATATTTTCTAACTTATTAAATTATTAACCTAATATGATTGAGGGTCTATAAGGTTAATAATATTGTTTTGACTGATGTAAATTATGTGTTAGTACTTATGTGATAGATAAGTTCCTTAGTAAGCGTATAGTTGTGCAAATACGTCGTATTAATTATTAGACCAACTTTATTGATGTTAGGTCTTTCAAAGCCAGTTAGTTAAAGCTAGACATTTATTGTAGCTGAGCAGACAGGCAAGTTTTCCTAAACCCTACTCAATTTATATTCGAGCAGGATATATTATTTTATTGTTCAAGTTCCTAACTCAAACTCAAGATGTTACGTTTCAAGCATGCTATGGTTTAATTCTGTATAATTATTCCACCTCTTTAAATTGTTGATTCGCACATAGTGCATGTTGCATGTGTTCATCAAGTATGAAAGACTGATCACCTTCATTACCATAAGGTTCAGTTAAATTTGTTCATGGTCATTATTGACACTCAACATTAATTAATTTAGTCATTCAATTATTGAAATTATGACTCGTACTCTTTCACAATTATTATATTGTTGAAAATTCAAAAGCTTATTCTTTCTTTCAATCATGATATATCGTTATCGTATTTAAACTTGCTGAGCAAAGTCGTTGCTCACTCTTGCTATATCATGATAACAAATTTCAGAATAATACGAATGTCCAAGGAGAGACGGAGACAGAAGCAACATACAAGATTATAGTGTTATGCATTATAACTAAATTGTTATATGATGTAAGTAATTTTGTAAACCTTTTTATGAATCTAAAGGTATATATGGAAGTTAAGGTTAGAAACCTTGGGAAATGTTGTAGAATAAACAATTTATGTTTATATATTCCGCATTAGTTATAGAACGTGTATGAAGATGATGTATCGTGACGTACCAAGTCTAGGGTTAAAGGAACCCGGATTTGGGGTCGTCACAGGTTGGTATCAGAGCTGATAGGTTATAGTTCTTAGGTAGTAGTACCTTAGGCTATAATCATGGAAAGATAATACAGACAGTGAAATGATAAACTCAGATAGAGTTTAGAAATGAACATACACAGTTCATAAAGGAGAAAATAAATCTATATAGATACATAGATATATGAAAAGATTCAAAGAAGGATCTTCAAAGAGTGTAATCCAAATAAATGGAATAAGAATCAGGGAACACTTGATTCAAGAATTTAAAAAGAGAAGGATCGTACAGAAAAATGATCAGAGATGAATGATAAGATGATAGAATTAAACGATCCTAGAATAAAGGAGAAATAGTACAGTGAAATCAATTGCGTTATAAGATCACGATGATCATAGTAAAATCATGGAATGACAAATGGTCTGTTAAATGATTAAAGAGGTGGTTTTGATAGCATGGTGCTATAACAATGAAGATATTGAAATAGTAACAAGTGGACTCTTGAAGTGTTGAGTGTGATAAGGTATGAATTGACAAAATTCATATCAAGTTAAGAGAAGTTAGAGGTTTGTAGGTTTTTAATTGAGGACTCATATTAGTGGTTAAGTTGTACAATTTCTTGTATGGGCAGGGAATTTGTGCTTGGTTTTAGAGCCACTTAGCTTCCTATATTAATATAGTAGTTGAGTTGAACAGTTCTTTGTATGGGCAGGGGATTTGTTCGTGGTTTAACGACCGCTTAACTTTCTATATTGATTAGTGGTTGAGTTGACCAATTTCTTGTATGGGCAGGAGATTGTGTTTGGTTTGACAACCACTTAGCTTCCTATAGTGATAATCGATTAAAACCTGATGACGCGCTATTCGTTATATGTATGTTGAGAAGGTGATTCTTTTCTCATGTGTATAACAGATAGGTAGAGAATGTTAAGATAAGTTCGTGTTCTGAGAATCGACACGTATAGTAAGTTTGTGACTCATAATCGTATGGTGGAACCCCTCAGCGAATGGGCGACTTTGGCCTGACTAGGACAAGCTTCTCAAACCATATGATTGTGGTAAGTTCCTGAGCCCAAATACGTGGTAAGTTTGATGAACAGTGAGTATGGATAGAGTTAAGTAGTCAGGTTAAAGCTATACTAGATATAGTTATTAAGCTGGAAAAGAATGTGAAAGAAAAATTTGAGGTTTTAGGATATTCTAAATCTTCTAGCTATGCTAGACTTTGAAATTCTTAAAAATCGTGCCAAATTCGCACTTTTGTGCTTTTAAAAAGACAAATGTATTTTTGAAATCATTAATGCATTTAGTGCAGAGATGATAATCGATGGAGTCATCAATGCAGAGTAACCTAGTGTTGGATGTATTTTTAAGCCCACTATGGTATGATGTAATATGACAAAGTCAAAATGATTTTTAGTATTTTGAAACGTTTAAAGAAGAGTCTATGCTAATTGTTTCGGCAAGACAAATTGATTTGAAAATATCAAAATGTATTTATAAAATCATCACACGCCATTAAAGCCATGGTGCAGAGATGAAAAAGACGGAATCCTCAACGCACTGTTGCAACGGTGCGGTATCATGAAGTCCTATAAATGAATTTTAGTACTTTAACTACTCTGAAATGATTTTTTTGAATCGTAATATACGAACAGTTCAATGATGTGAGTCTATGTCATTTATTTTGACTGGACACTTTTGGTCAGAAATGACTCAAGTTTTATTTTCCAATCCAACTTATGCTGGAGCGGAATTTTGTAGTAAGTCTGAGGTGAACAACCCCGTAATGGGGGATATGTCAGAGCCATGAATAAAGAACCCGCGAGGGGGGCGCCCAACAGTGGTGGCATACTGATATGGGTTGGTAAATCCAAAGAGTTCGACCCCGAGAGAAGTCGTTGTGCACAGCGCTAGAGTACGATAGGCTGATCACCTAGCGTACAAAACCATTGTGGTATGTTTTCAGTCTTTGTGATTGATAAACATTCTCGCAGTATGTTCACAGTCTTTATGACTCCTCAGAATAGTATGAAAGTTTTAATGAATATTTTGATTTCCAATTTATTCTTCTATAAGATATTGATTTTCAATTTATTCTTCTGCAAGATATTCCATTGTTCTGGAATTATGAGTTTAGAAGTATGAACTTCCTAGAAAGGGGTGGTCATAGAATTTGATGAGTAAAGAGTTATATTCAGAGATGAAAATTGGTAGAAATGTGTATGAGATAATTTCGGGGGCGAAATTTTTAGAAGTAGGGGTGAATGTAATATCCCGGATATTTAAATGAATTAGAAATAAAATATTTAATATTTAATAAAGGTTAGAGTTTAATAACCTAGTAGTGATAGATAAATAGAGGTCCAAATTAAATTTAACGGACTAACTTAGATATGGTGATATCAAAATTTTTGATAAGTTAGCAAGTAAAGTGATAATTCAATAAACTTGACTAACAGCAAGTCTAATTAAATTAAGAGAATTAATTAGTGGAGTTATGTAATTATGCGACGTGGTTGCATGTAAATTAAATGTGTATTTATATGAATATATATATATATATGTGTGCATATTTAGTAACATAATTTAATGGTTAATTAAATTGTGATAAATAGATAGATTAATATTAAATTAATCCGAATTGAATTAAAAGGTTTATTGTGGAATTAATTTATTCATTAATCAACAATTATGCAAATTGTTGATAAATTATTTGTGAGGAATAATTATGTAATTTATATAATTATAAATTATATAAAGTAGTTGAATTAATTAAGGGAGATTAGTAATTGTATATATGTACAACATTTAATTTCATATATATGTACATATATATAAAGGGATTAAATTAATTAAGTAATTTTAAATAATAATTGAATATGTTAAATGAATATATTCTATAATTAAATAAATCATTGTAAATGATTTATGAGAGTGAGAAATTGAATTATACAATTATTTGTGTAATATTAATTAAATAATTTAATAAATTATTTAAATAAGAAATTGAGTAAATATATTATTATTTCAATGTATTTTCGGGTAAATGGAATTATTTCCATAATTGATGATAAATGAATTATTTAATGTAAATGTATTAAATAATTTAATTTGTGGCCTAAATAATATATATTAAATTATATATTGTATTTATTTTAATTTCATAATTTATTGTGAAATTATTTTCGAGGTAAGGTAATGTGTATAAATAATATATATAGATTATATATATTATTCTTAGCAAACACACTCTAAAGTTTTAATATCAAAATAATTGACAAGTTGTCATTAATTAAATATTCAATTAAATTGAATATAATGAGTGAATTAAATTTTATAAATTAATTAATATGATAATTAATTAATGTAAATAATGTAAAATATTATTAATAATATTATTAGTCCATTTAGTAATTTAATACTTATGGGTTAGAATATTTAATTATTTATTCAATCTAATTATTTATTTAATCATGGATTGAATAATTAATGTGTAAATTATTAAATTAGCCCAACATGGGTCAATTAGTAGCCCAAGTGGAGAATAATAAAATTTGACAATTTAGTAGCCCAAACAAATTAATAGAAGCCCAATTGGTATTTTAAATTAAAGCCCAATGATTGGCCCACTTGAAAAATACTTAATTAAACTATTATTTAATAAAAGTAAGCATATGTGACTTTCTTTTTGGGACAAATCTATGTTTTGCCGGCAAGGATGAATAAGAAAGAGTGAATTGATGGTTTCTTTATGTTATTTTTAATTATTTAATAATTAGGTTGCTTGTTTTAATTTTTTTGGTGAGTCTTTTCCCACAAAATCCTCACCAACTAAGGCATGGGTTGGCTTTCTTGTGTAAGCATCCAATAGCTAGCTTGTGTTGGTCAAATTTCATAGATATAAGATATATATCTATACATTATGGAAGACTTAAGTCATTAGAGAGAGAGAATTGTTAGTCATTTATTCTTCTTTCACTTTTCAAATTAGAGAGAAAATATTTGAGAGCAAAGATAAGGAAGGAGAAGGAATTCTTGGTTCATGCCATCCACATTCACAACCCATTTTGGAAGAAAAAAAAAAATGAAGATAGTCATTAAAATGAGGTAAAGATTATTTTAGATATAGTTTGTTTTTAAATTAAATAAATTATCATGTTAGTATAAACATGTTAATATAGTTAATAATGTGTAGTGGTAATATTTATGCCATGCTTGAGTTTAATATGCTTGGTTTGTATTTTAGTATATTTTATATGCTAAAATATGTATTTAATAGTGTGTAAATAAGTTTTGGAATTTATGTCCAAAAATATTTTTATAAAACTTAGATTTAATGTTATAATATTATAGAACATTAAATCATGAGAAAAACAAAGTTTGAATCACTCAAAATGGAGTTATACACAAAAAGTTATGATTTGTGGTAGTTTATGTGATGTAAAATTTTTTTTTAAAATTTTTAATATTAAATCATGAAAAATTATATTTTCATGTCATAAATTGTTGTTAAGTTATTGGTATTTTTCTGGATTTTTATTGAGAGATTAAGAGTTTATTTGAAGGTATAAATTTTATTAAGTTGGTATTAAAAAGTACTGTTCACGTTCTGCTATTGGAAATAAAAAGGGGGGCTGGCCGCGCAATGCGCGGCAGCGGTTTTACGGAATGCGCGGAGCCAAAACGACGTCGTTTTGGAGCGTAAAGTGTAACCCGCGCGTACGCGCGGAAGCCGTTCGGCTGATATTCAAAACGGCACCGTTTTGGGGCCGTTATTTTCTCTAAGCGCGCAATGCGCGGTAATAAATTTCTGGCTGAAATTACGATACTGCCCCTCCGTTCGTTTTCTGCGTAATTACGAAATTGCCCCCGAGACAGTTTTCGGCTTATTTACAGAAATGCCATTCTGGATAATTTAAATTAATTTAAATGTTTAAAAATTAATTTAAAATTATAACAAAAATATTAATAATACAAAAATGATATTTAGGTATTGAATATTATATTTTTCAAATATAATAAGTATTTAGGATTAATATTTAAATGTTGTAAATATTAATCTAGTTAGTTTAATATTATATTTTTTTTTCAAATATAATAAGTATTTAGGATTAATATTTAAATGTTGTAAATATTAATCTAGTTAGTTTAATATTATATTTTTCCAAATATAATAAGTATTTAGGATTAATATTTAAATGTTGTAAATATTAATCTAGTTAGTTTAATGTTATATTTTTCAAATATAATAGGTATTTAGGATTAATATTTAAATGTTGTAAATATTAATCTAGTTAATATTATATCTTCTGAATTTATGATTAAACTAATTATTATTTAATTAATATTAAATAATAAACAAGGATGATAAATTAATTAATTATTATTTAATTACTATTAAATAATAATTAAAGACAACTAAGATTGATTATTTAATTATTTATTATTTGATTAACTTTAAATAATAAATAAATTTAGTTAGTTATTATTTATTATTAAATAATAACTAATGATATTTGAGTATTTACTATATAATTTTATTATTTATTATTTAATTAACTTTAAATAATAAATGAATCTAGTTAATTAGTTATTATTTATTATTAAATAATAACTAAAGATATTTGATTATTTTTAATATAATATAATTATTTATTATTTGATTAATTTTAAATAATAAATAAATCTTGTAAGTTATTATTTATTATTAAATAATAACTAAAGGTAGTTAATTACTTACTATTTAATTAATGATAAATAGTAATTAAATGAAATTAGATTTAATGGAATAAAGAAAGTGTCTTTTAACTCTTTTGTTTAAACAATTATAATAAATTGTTTAATAGTTTAATAAGTGTGCAACACTTAAAAAAAGAAAAAAAAAAAATATATTTTCTAACTTATTAAATTATTAACCTAATATGATTGAGGGTCTATAAGGTTAATAATATTGTTTTGACTGATGTAAATTATGTGTTAGTACTTATGTGATAGATAAGTTCCTTAGTAAGCGTATAGTTGTGCAAATACGTCGTATTAATTATTAGACCAACTTTATTGATGTTAGGTCTTTCAAAGCCAGTTAGTTAAAGCTAGACATTTATTGTAGCTGAGCAGACAGGCAAGTTTTCCTAAACCCTACTCAATTTATATTCGAGCAGGATATATTATTTTATTGTTCAAGTTCCTAACTCAAACTCAAGATGTTACGTTTCAAGCATGCTATGGTTTAATTCTGTATAATTATTCCACCTCTTTAAATTGTTGATTCGCACATAGTGCATGTTGCATGTGTTCATCAGGTATGAAAGACTGATCACCTTCATTACCATAAGGTTCAGTTAAATTTGTTCATGGTCATTATTGACACTCAACATTAATTAATTTAGTCATTCAATTATTGAAATTATGACTCGTACTCTTTCACAATTATTATATTGTTGAAAATTCAAAAGCTTATTCTTTCTTTCAATCATGATATATCGTTATCGTATTTAAACTTGCTGAGCAAAGTCGTTGCTCACTCTTGCTATATCATGATAACAAATTTCAGAATAATACGAATGTCCAAGGAGAGACGGAGACAGAAGCAACAGACAAGATTATAGTGTTATGCATTATAACTAAATTGTTATATGATGTAAGTAATTTTGTAAACCTTTTTATGAATCTAAAGGTATATATGGAAGTTAAGGTTAGAAACCTTGGGAAATGTTGTAGAATAAACAATTTATGTTTATATATTCCGCATTAGTTATAGAACGTGTATGAAGATGATGTATCGTGACGTACCAAGTCTAGGGTTAAAGGAACCCGGATTTGGGGTCGTCACAGGTAATACATGCTTGGGGGATATTAGCACTTCTATAAATAGGAGTTCTTAAATTTATTTTCAAAGTTTACTTGCATATAGAGAGAGATAGCTATAGAGAGAAAATAGTGAGCTTGTGAGAGAAATAGAAAAATCTAGATAAATTCTTGTCCATTTGTGGTTCAAGTGTGATCTAGGAAGGAAAGCAAAGGTGGATAATTACTACAAGTTTATATCTAAGAGGAAGAAAGCTTCTAAGAGGTATAAAACTTCATAACTTAAGTTTAATGATTTTTTTTAGAAAGTTATGTAGTGATAGTTATATATTATGTTTGGGTGTGAGAGATCTTGTGTGTGGGAATCATGGTGAATTTCGAAGACATAAGAATGGTGTTATGAAGGAGGATATGTGTTTTGTATGTCTTTATATTTGTTTTTATGTCTAAGTGAACAAAAGAAATGCATATAAACATGAAAACCCTAAATGTCTTTGTGAAAACATGAGATTTAGTACAAAATAAAATAAAATGTGTAACTCACTTGCATAACCTAAAAATTGTATATTGTATTTCTATGAAATACGAAGATATTCTAAGTGGAACGAACAAAAACGGAGTTAAAATGAATTTATAGTGAATTTTCTTGTAAAGGATGTCAAAATGGAACTCTAGCTTGAAAAATCAATAATTTTGGTTAAATAAACATTTTTAAAAATAATGTAAAAATTGGAATGTTGAAGGGTTATAAGTTTATGAAATAACAAAATTGATTTGGACTCATTTGGATTTAAAATGAGCAAAATATGAAGGATTGAATTAGAAATGGTAGAAAAACAAAAATCTGAAAAAAATTTGGTTACTGCAGGGGGCACTGTAGCGCCGCACCATGTGTTAATATGAGCGCTGCAGCGCCGGTTAAGGTTTTCGGTTGACCGGGCCGGTCAAATCAGGTCAAACTTGTTGGGTTGACCGGTTCGACCCGATTCGATCGAAAAAAAGGTTTTATTTTTAATTATAATAATAAAAAAAATATAAAATAATAATAATAATAATAAACAAATAAAATTATTAAAATTATTTTATTTGTATGTTAATTAAAATATTATTAAACAAATAAAGTAATAATTTAAAATTATTTTATTTGTGAGTCAATTAAATAAATTAATACTTTAAAATTATTTTATTTGTGAGTTAATTAAATAAATAAAATAATACTTTAAAATTATTTTATTTGTAAGTTAATAATAAAAATTATTTAATATTAAATATTTCTTTAAACAATTAAAATAATGCTAAATGACTATTTTAATTGTGGATTAATATTACATAAGCAATTAAAATAATATTATAGGTTATTTTAATTGTGAACTAGTGAGAACTAAACAATTAAAATAATATTAAGAATTTTTTTAATTGTAAATCAATAAAGAATAAGTAATTAAATAATGTTAACAATTGTTTTAATTATGAATTATCAAAGGATGAACAATTAAAATAATATTAAATATTATTTTAATTGTGTACTAATAAAGAATAATTAAATTAAAATAAGAGTAAGGGTTACTCTAATTGGAAAATTAAACAAATAAAATAATAAATTAAATTATTTTATTTGTGGATTAATAATAAGTCATAAACAAATAAAGTTATAACATTTTTGTTGTGAATCATTAAGAGATGATAAAGAATTATGAAACAAATATAATAATACGAAGTGTTATTTTATTTGCAATAATTAATGAATGAATTAAATAAGGAATGTGAGACAATAATGTTCAAATAAATAACTTTATTTGAAATTACATGTGTTATGATTTGAGAGTCCAAGTCATATAGAACTTGTAAGTCAAATCTATTACATTATTATGTGAAGGTTAATAGAATTTAACTATTAGACGATTATGTTGAACATAGGTTGTTCAAAGGATAAGTAACTACAGTCAGATAGAGTCGACGATTCAGACAAGTACTTTAACTTGTACTTTATCAATTCATACAAGTAGAAATAATTGATGAATCAATTCTTGTTTATTTATATTGTGAAGATTAAATTATTATTTTTGAAACTTGACTAAATATCATGATTATATCTTCGGACGATTATCCCAACCCTATTTACGGACATTGAACGTATCAGTTGTTCCTAATTGTGTTGAGAAGTATGTTTATGCCATTTGTATCAGCTAGACTAATGATAAGACCGATTGTTAATCAATCATATTTTCTTGAGAAAACTATCCAAATCAATTACTTTGGTGAAGACTCTTATAATATGCTGAGATGAACAACTACTTTACGTCGGGGAACCGACATGCGAAACATCATGTCTGAGTGTTATGCATAACATAGGTCACTTTAGGCTGATCACCTATTGTACTTGTTTATTATGGTGATTTTTCAATAAAATACTATTAATTCAAGCATGTATTCACGGTCCATAGTGACCACTCAGTATAATTTATTTATTTATCTGAAAATATCACAGTTTCTCGATTTCATATATATCCTTCAGTCCATGGTGACTCTTCAGTAAAAGAAATGATCAAAATTGGAACTTTTGACACTTACACTGTTCACAATTCATGTACTCAAATACTGAGCTTTTAATTATTATTATACACCTTGATATATGAATCTCTACACATGAACACTTACTTTTATTATTTTTATACTTGCTAAGCAAACTCGTTGCTCACCCTTGCTTCCCTTAAACATTACAGTTAAGTCTGAACAAGGCACCGACTCAGGAAAAGATAAAGACAAATGCAAGATTGTTGAGTAGCCTTATTGAGATGTAGTAGTTAATTTCATTCAGTGTTGTATTAAGACTTATGTAGTACTTGTTATTTTAAGTGTTGTCATGTATTAGTAACGGTTACGAGACTAGGACGCAAATATTTATGTTAACTCAATGTAAATATTTCTATTATTCCGTATTTAGTTGTTATTAGAATATTGTATGAGTTGGATCGTGAAGCACCAGATTCAAGGTATATGTATCTAAATTTGGGGCGTCACAAGAATGGCGAGAGAAATGCGGAGGAGCAGATTGACTAAAAAGAGGGGTAATATGCGTAAAAAATCTATTCAGTGGCTTAGGACTGATTCAGTTGAAATATTATAGCTTATTCGGTCAAATAGAACTAGTCAGATTCAGACCTTCACAAGTAATAACTAAATACACTGAATCATTTTTTCGTTTAAATTCAACTCCATTTAGCTCTATTCAGCCCCTAACAAACAGTCCATTAGTTGAAACTTGTATGCATGTGCCCATGCATTACTTCAAGCCAGCCGCATGTGCCCATGCATAACTTCAAGCCAACCGCCATGCCAATGGCTTTAACCCAATTCATTTATTACCATACTTGTTATACCCATCATGATAAGCTGATATTTTACTTAACAATATATGCCATAGTTAACGTTGTTCTACTATCTCACTGGTCCTTATTAGAATCCAATTTAAAGTTTTATTTAATTATACTACCTTATTAGTAAAGCCCAAAACCTAATGATATTTTGAAATTTTGACCCATTACCAATAAGGCCTAAAACTTATTAATTACCCAATTCACATAATTATAACAAATTATCCTTGATTATTTATCAAGTATATGCGGGGCTTTACAATTATGCTATAAAAAAAGTTATGAAAGGGTTATATTACCCCACCTGTACTTGATTTAAGTGAGACTTCTTTTGTAGCTGTCTACTCCTTAAAAGATGGTATGATCTGTGATCCACCCAAATTTTTGTAAATACTTATCTTAATTGTATTGGCTACACTGCTAGTCTAGTAAAGTAGAGTTGTCACATTATTTTCAATCCCTTCTCCCCTCCCCCTCATAAGAAGATATGCAGTTTTCTGCTGAGTTACATTGAACTGTTCTATTATTTTGCTATGTAGGTGTACGTTGAAAAGGAGAACAACAAGAAACTTAAACAGAAGCAACGTGAGAGGATGCTGCCAAAAATGGGGAAGATGGACATTGATTATGAGGTTCTTTAGATTCTTAATGTTAAAGTGATGTTAGGGCCTACAAACCCCCTCAAACTTAAGAGTGTAATTGCTGCCTTTATCCTATCTTGATTATTACTGTTCTTTTTCTTATTTGTAGGTTCTCCATTATGCCTTCTTTAAATCCCAGTCTAAGCCTAAGTTGACATCACATGGTGACTTGTTTCATGAAGGAAAAGAGTTTGAGGTAAGAACTTTGCTTAATTTAGGGCTAGAAATATGTCCAATACAAATAGATGCAACCCTGACCATTCCCAAACTTATTGTATTCATCTATTCGAATACTTACTACTTAGCATATCTGACCTGTTTGATAATGTACATCAGTAATTATTTAATATTTTTTGGTGCCATACAGGTAAAACTAAGGGAGATGAAGCCAGGGATGTTGTGTTACGATATATGCTTTAGCCCCTTATTTTCTCGTGAAAAGCTAGCTATCCAAGATGAGAGGTTCAAGTCTATATCAACCCCACATTGGTATCCCATACTACCGATGTGGGTAGATCTGCCCCCATATGACAAACTCACATAGGCATTGATAACATTTCACCACGCTTCCTTACCGTCATTCACGACGACTTTCACTCTAGCGACATTGACCCGGTGCCTTGCATCTATCAGTATTCACGGCGGTTTCACTCTAGCGACACTGACCCAATGATTTTTGCACCTAGTAGTATTTTAATCCGGTCTCTGCTCTAATGCCAAATGTTACGACATAGGCTTTAACCCCTTATTTCTTCCTGAAAAGCTAGTTGTCCAAGAGGAGACATTCAAGCCTATATCAACATTAGTGTCCCATACAACCGATGTGGGATTTGCCCCCTTATGACAAGCTCATATAGGCATTCATAATATGTTGTCAAAGGAACTAAGATAAGCTCTTGGTATGCCTGAAGGTGCTCCCCTCCATGACTTATCAATATGCAGGTAGTTAAGATAATAGTTTGCAGATGATCTGAGATAAGAGTCGGCATAACTGTGAGTAATCGCTATCAAAAAGCAACTGATAATGGCCTTAGCGAACGAGGCCCAACACACAGCCAAGCCGAGACACTATCGGTAGGAGAATGGTTGCCGGTAAAAACCTTTCAGATTCTGCAAACAAATCCTTGAGCTTTTAACGTTGGCAAGGATACAAACAAATCCTTGAGCTTGGTCCTTACACCGACTAATTCCTTCTCCAAAGACTAATTATCTGAGCTATCACAAAGTTGGGCTCTATTTTGGGCTTCTCGCTACAGCGCACTGAGTGACTATGAACTTAAATTTATAGAGGGTCGCCATTGTCGAATATCTAAAGAAAACTGATCCTATGAAATTCAATTAATGATATCTGAAATTCCTATGGGGTATGTTTGGCTTCTTTGCCATCTAGATTCTTTGTTCATTCTGTACACTTAAGAAGTAAAAAAAAATGAGGAGAGAGAGATGAGATCTGAGGTGGGGTCGGAGAAAAAGAAATGGTTTTCAGGTGAATTGGTGTGCTAATTTGAAGGTAAAGCATTTTTTAGTTTCATATTTTTAAAAATTATTATTTTATTTTAAATTATTTTATTGTAAATTTTCAAATTTATTTTAATGTTATTTGTATTTTTAAAATTTTGTTTTAATTTATTTTTGTATTTTAAATTTTTTATTATTTTGGTTTAAATTCTTTTAAATAATTTTAGTTTTATATATTTTATTTTGAATTAATAACACAATAATAAAAAAACCACGTCATTTTAGAAATAATAATAAAAAAACATCACAAGCCACGTGACTTTTCTACGTCATTTCTAAATTAATAAAAAAATGAAATAAATGTAACTTCTGTCCAACTAATTTGACGGAATGACCTAATTGCAAAATTTTAATTACTACAATGGGTCAATTATAAAAATTAAAAATTTCGTGACTTAATGCACAAAACACGAAAAATACAATAGGATAAAAGCTAGTTTTGTCAATAAGATCCAGCATCAGTTTCATAAATATTGCTAATTTTGCTATGCTAGCTACCTGGCGCCTTGTTCTTCATTTGTTTGGACTAGTTCGTCCTTGTGAAGTTCTGGCCATTTAATGGTTACAACTACTACATATTGTACATCTTTGGAAATCTTAATTATAGCACGTACCCATTTTAATTTTAATAATGTAGTAGGTACCTAAGCAAGCTCATCAATAAAAAATTAAAAATGCAAGAAGTGGACCGTGAGAGAAAGAAAGAGAGAGATCAAAATTGTAATTTTTTTTAAGTACATGAATATGATTGTATATTTTTTTTTTGATGAATATGTTTTTATTTTATTTCATTTTATATGTATTAATTTCATTTTGGATAAGTTTACATACACAATATTCAACCACAAAATTAACTACTACATTTATCTTAACTAGGGGTGTCCATTGGTAAAAAATCGAACCGGTACCGAAAAAACCGAACCGAGAATACCGCTAAAACAAAAACCGGCACCAGTACCGGTACCGAATTACCGGTACCGGTACCGAATTACCGGTACCAGTTCGGTACAGATTCGGTATACGATTTTTTCGGAACGGTTTTTTGGTTATACCGCATGGTAGTATATACATTTATGTGACAAAAAGTTTGTATGAATTCAGGAAATTTAAAGAGAGAAAAATTGGATTAGCAACAAAAGAATGTACAAGAATAATAAATAGCATTGAACTTAAACCTGCACAAGTAACTGTCCATTTGCAAGCCTTATTTTGCATCTGAAATATTTAGATTAAGAAAAATCTTGGATTAGATTGAACAATGTAATAGTAAAATTGGATCAACCTAAGTAGATCCAATGTTGTACGTCCTTGGAAATCTTAATTATAGCACATACCCATTTTAATGTTAATAATGTAGTAGGTACCTAAGCAAGCTCATCAATAAAAAATTAAAAATGCAAGAAGTGGATCGTGAGAGAAAGAAAGAGAAAGATCAAAATTGTAATTTTTTAAGTACATGAATATGATTGTATATATATATTTTTTGATGAATATGTTTTTATTTTATTTCATTTTATATGTATTAATGTCATTTTGGATAAGTTTACATACACAATATTCAACCACAAAATTAACTACTACATTTATCTTAACTAGGGGTGTCTATCGGTAAAAAATCGAACCGGTACCCAAAAAATCGAACCGAGAATACCGTTAAAACAAGAACCGGTATCGGTACCTGTTCGGTACGATTTTTTCGGAACGGTTTTTCGGTTATACCGCATGGTAGTATATATATTTTTGTGACAAAAAGTTTGTATGAATTCAGGAAATTTAAAGAGAGAAAAATTGGATTAGCAACAAAAGAATGTACAAGAATAATAAATAGCATTGAACTTAAACCTGCCCAGGTAACTATCCATTTGTAAGCCTTATTTTGCATCTGAAATATCTAGATTAAGAAAATCTTGGATTAGATTGAACAATGTAGTAGTAAAATTGGATTAAACCAAGTAGATCCAATGCTGACCTTTTGTTAATAGTGTGTATACAATATATATAACAACTATGTTGAGGCTTTTTTTGGGTGAAAATAGGCATCAATTTACTTTGATGCATATCATTAGTCACCTAACAAACAAATCACTAAAACAAAGGCATAAATAATCATTGAATATAAACACCTAGACTCATCTGAAACTCTGATAAGACTAAGCCTTACCAATGAGCAAACTGAGAATATACCAAGTTGAAAACTAAAATCCCATTCTATATTTTTGAATAGGAAACCAAGTGACTTATAATCTAGGAAACATCCTTTCAGTAAAACAAGAAGAATCCTGGACTAAAGAACAAGTACAATTAATGACAAAGCGTAAATAAATATTGAGTTTAGAAATTAGCAAAACATTACAAAAGAAAGTGTGATTAAGTGCGAAAGGTACCAAATTTCATATGACAACAGCAATATACAAAGTTTTTGGGAAAGCAAATAGAAGCTTCCTTGGAACAAATTACAGGGCCAACCGAGGACACTACAAATGTAGCACTGCCATTGATTTTGTCATGCAAGAAGAAGCATCCAGCTCGTGAGCCTTAGATTTACTAACACCTGCCCAAATATTTACTACTGCTTAGAGCCTTAGATCAACAACAACAACCAACAAGAACCATATTTTGTTATTAAATGCCAATCAGGCAACCATAATTTCATAAACCAATTACATTAAAAAGATAATTTGCATAAACTGGAATCACTGCTGAATAACATCTATTAGGACCATTACAAAGTTTAATCCAAATTTAACATCCATTACAAAATTCAAAATCACTGCTGAAAGCAGAACAGTGGAACACAATTCTTTCAACTCTCTAGTCTCCAACAAATCAACCGTCACATATCCAAGATTGATGTATCCAAATCACTGCTGGAAAATTCTGCAGTTTTTACAAGACAAATGTGAGCAAATCATAATTTATAAAGAAGAATTTAAAACTACATTAGAAAAAATAAATAAGCAATACAAAGTGTTAATGTGCTATACCTTTTTCAATTTTTTCAAGGGATTCCAACTTTTCTTCGATATCAATTGGTTCTTTCCTTCGGCGAAGCCAATCTTGAGCACAAATAATTCCTTGCACCATCCTAGGAGTTAAAGAGCTCCTAAAGGAATCAAGGATGCGTCCTCCTGTGCTAAATGCTGATTTGGAAGCCACGATAGAAATGGGAACGACCAAGACATCTCTAGCCATTAATGAAAGAACGAGAAATCTATGACTGTTTGATCTCCACCATGCTAAAAGGTTAAAATTTTCATCATTTCTTTCAACTCGATCCTTTAAATACATTTCTAACTCATTTTGAACTTCCCCACCTTGAACATCCTCAACATGTTGATCCAACAAGTAAGCAATTTTTCTTTTCTTCCTTGATATACTTTCTACTAATGACGATGAGCCACCAATTTAAGTTACACTTCCACTCCCACTTGGAGTTTGAGATGAATGGCCTTGGGACGATAAATGATTGAGATCGTAATAATTGAACAAGTCAAATAATGCATCTCTTGTTGATCTAGTCATTTTGATTGCCAAATCACTTTCTTTACCATACATGTGATTAAATGCAAACTCAACAAAAGCGAATTTGTGTCTTGGGTCAAGAACTACGACAATGTATAATAACTTGTTCATTTTATCAACATCCCCCCAGTATTTTTTTATATTTTAATTTCATCCTCCTAGCCATTTCTCTCATTTGAAAATCATCATCATCTTCCATTTATTTCAAAATATTATCAACTTCCACAAACTCATGAAAAAATCCATTGGATGTAACATATGAAGAACCGGAGATTCTAAGTGTTCATTCATAGAAATGTTTCAAAAATAAAACAATTCTTCTCATATTACCTGTGACGCCCCCAAATTCAGGTCCTAATCACCCGAATCCGGTCATTACGTTCCAATACAAACATTCACTACTAAAGAACATACAATAACTAAATGCGGAATAGTAAACATATGTTATTTATTCAAAATGTGTTACTAGTCCCAAGATACAGTAACCTTACAATAAAAGTACATAAATACCCTTAATAAAGTACTTAGAGTTTATATTACATAACAAGTAATTTAGCTAGACAAGTAAACTAAGACTGGCTCTTGAAGTCTATTACTTTAACTTTCCTTTACCCTTGTCCTTTCCAAATGGCTCGGGTTTAACTGCAATAGAGTTCATGATATAACAAGGGTGAGCAACTAGTTTACTCAACAAGTTTAAATAACAACAAGAGATAATATATCATGAATGAAAGAAATAACTGAAACAATTCAACAATATGAATAACATAAGCAAGAATAATAATCTGCTTTTAGAATCAAGATAGTAAAATAGACTATGAACTATAAACTTCCACTGGAGTCAATAATTAATTGACCCAATAGTTACTATCAGAAATACGTACTCGAGGGGATCAGCCTTTTGTACACTATATGTATGCATAACATTTAATTTTCAAATTTTGTATCTTATTTTAGATACAGGTACTCCTTTATAATACATGGGTGGTTCATAACAGTCAAAGAATCCGCACCCTCAATGGTTTGGACAACTTTTAACAAATCTTTGACATCATTGTCTAGCCAAACAATGGCTTGGACTTAACTCTGAGTAGTTCTTTAAACGGTAGAACTTCAAATAAGATACAAGTCAGTGACTGTACTAGTTCAAGTGCACAAAGTGTGAATCACAATAATATTGATGTGGCATAATCATAAAGTAATTAAACCATGTAAAGCATGCTTGGAATTGAAATTCAAGCTTAAATAAATAACTTGCATTATCAAAGTAAATACAAGAATCGGTTCAAGGAAACTTGCTCAAAGTAATGAGTTTAGAGATAAGGAACTTGCCTGATAGCTCAGCAATAGAAATATAGCTTTAATTAAATAGATTTGAAAGACCTAACATTGATAAAGTTGGTATATCAATTAGTACTGCGTATTTGCACAACTATACGCTCACTAAGGAACTTAACTATCACATAAATCCTAACACATAATTTACATAAGTCAATTCAATGTTATTAACTTTATAGACCCTTAATCATATTAGGTTGATAATTTAATAAGTTAGAAAATATTTTTCTTAAGTGTTAGACACTTATTAAACCCTTAAACAACTTATTACAATTGTTTAATTAATGCATAATTAATTTCAAATTATCTTATTAACTCAATCTCTATTTAATTGCTATTTAATCTTGACTAAATAGAAATTAATTAATTATCGTTAGTTATTATTTAAAATAAATAATAACTAATTGTACTTACTTATTATTAAATAATAAATAATTATTGATTTAATTTTAACCTCATTTAATTTAATATTAATCAACTAATAATTAACTAAGTAATTATCCTCACTTATTATTTAATTTAAAGAAATTAAATAATAGTTTACTAATTTTAATCCTCTTTAATTATTATTTAATGTCAATTAAATAATAATTAATTAATTAATTATTAAATTTAATTATTATTTAAGGTTAAATAATAATCAATTTATTTATCCTTATTTATTATTTAATTTAAATTAAATAATAAATCATTAATCTACTAACTTAGTTTCCCCCTAATCATTATTTAATGCTAATTAAATAATAATTAATTGCTTAATTATCTTTATTTATTATTTAATAATATTTAAATAATAAATAATTAATTTATAAATTTTTATCTCTCTTTAATTATTACTCCGTATTTAATAGAAATTAAATAATAATTGCTAATTTATCACCCTTATTTATTATTCAATTCTAAATTAAATAGTAAATAATTAATGAAATTTGTATTTATGTAACTTAACCATAAATTTAGCTAACCATATTAATATTTAAAATATTTTAATATTAATCTTAATATAAAATATAATCTCAAATATCACTTTTGTATTATTATTATTTTTGTTATAATTTTAAATTAATTTTTAAACATTTAAATTAATTAAACTATACTGAATGGTAATCTTGTAATTATTTTGAAAAACCGGGCTGAGGGGCAATTTTGTAATTTTGCCAGAAGTTGGCTCCCGCGCGTAGCGCGCGCTTTAAAAAAATAGTCCCAAAACGGTACCGTTTTGAAGAATCAGGAGATGGCTCCCGCACATAACGTGTAGATTAAAGATTTTATACTTCTAAACGGCGTCGCTTGGCTCCGCTACAAACAAAATATTGCTGGCGCGCCATGCGCGACCATTTTTTTTTTTTTTTTTAACCTAAGCATGGAATAATAAAGTATACAAGATTATCATATCTTAATACTTAGTTTAAAACCATATTCTTGTTAAACATGCTTTAAAAATTATAGATCTAACCAAATAAGCCTAGATCATTAAATACTCTATAAATGCTTAATGATTAACATTAAAACTACTAACAACCATCAATGACCAACATTAACATGTTAACACTCTTATGCTTCAATATTCACTAACAACTAGAGTTTAAAAGAAATAAAGATCAATACCTAATTTTGGTGGCTATTTTCCTTCTTCTTCCAAAATATGTGGTGAATGGCATGAACCAACCAAGCTTGGCTTCTCTTCTCCTCCCCTTAGTGTATAGTCGGTTCTCTCCTATTTTCCCCCTCACAATGTTAAGCTCATAAATGAATTTTCTCACAATCTCCAGGACTTAAGAAAATGAAGAAGGAGAATGACTAACACTTAAGCCTTCAAAGACTCAAGTCTTCTAATAACAATAGATATACTAGGTATATCTATCATCCTAGCCATCATAAACCCTACCAAGAATACTTGCACAAGAAAATTAAGGACTATATTTGGTGAGGATTTTGTATATAAAAAAAAAGATTTCCTAATTTCCAAAACAAGCAAGCTTTTTAAATTAATCAAATTTTGAACTTCACTTCCCTCTTCCCTCTTCTCTATATGCCGACACCTACAAGGGAGAAATGACACAACTTTTGGTCTTACTTTGCTTGACCCAAATGAAATGACGAGTTACATGGTATACCTCCAATTACAAGCAATCAATTCATTAATTGATTAATAAAACTTTAAGAGGACGACTTTTGCTTTCTTCTTTCCATTTCATGCGGCTGACACCATCCCCACTCCAAGATCCAATTGATTTTCCCATAATAAAATAAGGAGCTACAAGCTATGAAATGACTAAACAATTGGTCAAAAAGTCTAACTATTAAATTATCAAGACAAAACCAATTGTTTCCCCCTTCCTACACACGACAATATCATGGGATTTTGTCCCAAAATTTAAGTCTCTCTTGCATGCTTAATTTAATTAAATAAGATGCTACCCCTTAACTCCCTAAATGGTTTATTATTTGCACTACATTTAATACCCATTGGACTCCAATTAAATGACTTGGACTATTATTTTAGTCAAGTCCATTTAATTTAACACTAGCTATTAAATATAACCCAATGATTGGTTATTTAATTTATTACACAATAATTACTTAATTCATGATTAAATAAATAATTGGATTGACTAAATAATTAAAAACTCTAACTCATTAGTATTAAATTACTAAATGGACTAATAAATATTATTCTTAATATTTTACATTTTTTACATTAATTAATAATCATATTAATTAATGTACAAAATTTAATTAACTCATTATATTCAATTTAATTGAAAATTTAATTAATGGACAACTTATCAATTCTTTTGATATTAAAATTTTAAGGTTTGTTCACTAATTTAATTAAACTATTAGTGATTCCCTTTAATTAACTCTAGCAATTAATCACATAATTATTTAATCACGTAATTAATTAATCACATAAAAAGATTTAAATAACCTCGTAAAAATAAGTCATTAGAAATTAAATTAATAATTAAATTAATAATGACGTGAAAATTCTAGGACATTAAATTACCCCAATCCTCCACTGTTGGCCACCTTTCACCTGAGATCATTTCTTGTTTAAACAAAGGATCCCTACTTCGAAGCCTATTAAAAGCAAGTTCAAAATGTTGCGCTACATTCAACATTGAATAAGTGGAGTTCCATTATTTGGAATATGCATGTGAATGTTATTTCTCTATTATAAGATTTGATGATGTGTTTTAAAAGATAAATGAATCAATATGCAAATATGTCTGCATTGATGAAAGATGTAAAGTCCTTAATAGTTAATAGACATTGTTCTAAGGACTTAGATTGACAAGGTC
This sequence comes from Hedera helix, assembly GCA_947179155.2. Taxonomy (NCBI): domain Eukaryota; kingdom Viridiplantae; phylum Streptophyta; class Magnoliopsida; order Apiales; family Araliaceae; genus Hedera; species Hedera helix. The sequence continues at coordinate 9,243,449 of OX359278.1, forward strand.
AAATTTGTTAAGTTGATCTCATATGAGTTAATAACATTGTACATTCCTTCAAAAGATCACTATGTACAAGGACTATGTATAGAAAGATCAAACTTGTTAGGTTGATCTTAAATTGTAATAAATAGGCCAGATCGACCGAAAAGAACAACAGTCTGGCAAGAGAGTTAAAGCATGATTCGTAGACTACACTCACGATCATAGAGTCTGCAAGCTATCAGCATAGCCAGTCATACGCTCACATTTCCAAAGCAGAATCATAGAGTGTTTACTCAAAGATCATCAGTATGAAGACCCTGAATGACCGGCAAGCAAACAGAAGATCCAAGCACCAACTCCATCAGCAAATACTGATTGAGAAGTGAAGAGTCATTCAGATAGAAGTCTTATGAAATCACTCAAAGGAAGATCGTAAAGTCTTCTAGGAAGATCGTAGAGTCTGTCAGGTAAACGCAGAATAAGGTTCGGATAATCAAAGAGTCCTCTCGGCAGATCGTAGAGTTGTCTCAGCATCGTAGGGCTAACTCTCGGGATCGTAGAGTCCATATAGACAGTCACTCTACGATTCTCTTAATCTTGTCTACGAACCAAGTAGAGTCAAAGAGCAACCTCTACATAAGTATTCAGAAGGCTGTCATTGAGCTGTCAAACAAACTAAACGAAGATCTCGTGCATTTATAGCATCTAGCCTTAACTGAGATCGTAGAGCAGTTCAAATCATAACTCTACGATTGCACTACGACTTACACCACGAGTCAGATCGTAAAATTGCAAAGCTAAGTCGTAGAATGAAAAAACAAGCTCAGAAGTACAACATTCAAGCAATCGAGCTGAAGATATTCAAATGCTACCTGTCATAAACAACCTTTGATTATACAACAGAGAATGCAACTGAAGTTCGTAGTTCAGTCCTCTAAAATAAAGATCTGGCACCTGAAGGTTCAAGGAGCAGTCCTCTATGACATATAGAACCAAGCAGTTCGAGTAAGCTTGAAGTTCATAGAGCAATCCTCTATGATAAGAAATCATATGTTAAAGCTTAAACCAGATCATAGACTTATGCTCTATATACATAAAGCACAATGAAAATCACGAAGCATGAGAAGCATATCGCTAGGACAGCAAGGCTCGGATAAAATCGTAGAGTTAGTATTCAAGGGTTGATCATAAGCAGCTGCTAAGTACCTAAAGATGAAGAAGAGCAAATGTATTACTTAGCAGCACAACTCAACAAACAAACAACTCAACAAACAAACAACTCAAGTCTGTTGGACTTTATGAGGGTCATAGTGTCTCGGCATGGAGAACTAAAGAAATCAAGTCCGCTGGACTTGTTGAGTACCAAAGGGTACAAGAGATTCTAAGTCTGCTTGGCTTAGTCTACAGTCCCAAAGTTGCTGGCTTTGATGAGGGAAGTAGTGTCCTAGTCTTAATGTGACTGAAGGAACCAAGTCTGTTGGATTTGATGAGGGCAAGAGTGTCCTAGTCCGGAGGACTAAACCTTAATGGATTTCCTACTTGTCAAAGTAGAAGAGTGGAGTAGGAGTTGTTCAGTCTCCGAACCACTTAAATCTCTTGTGTCATTTACTTTATGTCTTTTACATTTTTGCACAATAACTGCTAAATCTGCTATCTCCCATACTGTAGATTAACACACTGAATTGAAATGACTTATATATCTTTAAGGGTTTTTTAAAAGTATAATCCGTTGTGCTTGAATTGATCCCATCATTTATAACTATTATGCTTTCGTTATAAGTGAAAAAAGTTTTAATGATCCATTCAACCCCCCCTTCTAGATCATTATTGTGTCCTTGGGAACTAACACCATCTAGTAGCAATATTTAGGATTAATAAAGAATTATTTTTAATTTTTTCAAAGTCAACACACTCCTTGAACTTTCTAATCCTAGATGGAGATTGCCTTACCCACCTAATCCATGCCCGAACACGAGCTATCGAAATATTAACATCTTTTAACCCATCAACTACAACCAAGTTTAAAATATGAACAACACATTAAATATGAATGAATTTATTCTCGCAAACACTATGTCCCTATACTTGTAATTGATTTTTTAAATAAGATACCGCAACATCATTTGAACTAGCATTATCAACAGTTATAGTAAATACTCTTTTAATCCCTCATTCTACCAAACAATTCTCAATTGCCATTCCAATGGTCTCACCCTTGTGACTCAAAATTGGAATAAAGTTTATAATTTTTTTTCACAATCTCCATTTGTCATCAATGTAATGACCCGTCACAACCATATAATTAAGTCTATGCATTGATGTCCATGTGTCAGTTGTAATACATATCCTTTGACAAGATGAGTTAAAAATAGATTTTAACCTATTTTTCTCTTCCGTATACATTTTAAAACAATCTCTTGTAATCGTGGAACGTGAAGGAACATTGAACCTAGGACGTGCAATGGACATAAAATGTCGAAAACCATCATTTTCCACAAATTTGAAAGGAAGTTCATCAATTAGAATCATATATGTTAAAGCACCCCATGTTAGATCTACATCAAACTTCCAAAGATAACTAGTTGTTGAGTCCCTTTCTATGGCATCATCATCATTACCAACACTAGATTTAAAGTTTAAGATTTTTGTTTTTTTAATTCCACATTGGGGGGGGGGGGGGGGGGGGTAGCTTTTACATCTCCTATTATGAGCACTAAGACCACTAGTTCCATTATTTTTTGGATCGACACTTAAAATAGCTCCACAATATTTGCATTTAGCTTTAATTTGACCATTTTTCTTAAATCTTGTATAATGAGCCCAAATTTTAGCACGAGTCTTATTGGCATCAAGTTGTTGAATTTCACCTTCATTCAAATCCTCTTCATCGACATCAATATGAATTGTGTTTGCAGCATTCAAGTCCACATTAATGGGTGCCTCGGACTGCTCCTCAGCCATTATAACCTACATTACACATGTTCAAAAAAATGTATGGTCACTCATTGAGAATAAGCCAGTAGACAATCAAGAATCAAATTTTTTTTAGCTGAAACCAGGAACAAAGGTTGTCTACTATACCAGGAACAAAATTTCAGGTGAAACTAAATTACATTCAGTTCAGAAACCAAAACTGCCAACTATACCAGTCTGTGGGAATCAAAAACATTCTTAAAGAATAACAAATTTAACAACTAAATCAATTGAATTGAAATATTTTCGAAAGAACTAAAAAAACACTACGAAATAAAAACCTAGACTTTTCATTACTAACTAAACCAAAACATCCATCTATATTACAGCAAACCCAATTCAGAACTCTAAAAATATCACACAACTCTAGTAAATCACAATCCAAAACCCCAAGTGAAACCGACCTTACTTAGGAAAATGAATGAATTCAGGAATCAAGAACACCCACAAATGCATTGAACACAGAGCAAATAATACTAATAAACATTTGTAGTAAATGAAACATCCCTCAGAAACACTAACACGGTAACACCCAATCAAAGTGTACTAAAGTCTAAAGCTAACATTAACACCTCTTAGAAATATTTCATCAAACACTCTATATGCATCACATAGACATAGCCATCAATCTTATCAAGTAGAAGAAAATCCCCAACTCAGAAATCAATAAAAACAAACCACAAGATGATATGTCATGACTTACCGTTACCGATGAGCAGATCTGGTCTTGGAGGAGAAGATCAGAAGTTCAAGATGGGCTCTGAGGAGTGAGGACTGAGGAGTGAGCCGTGACCATGAGGACTAAGATCGAAGATTTGGTGGGGTGTGGTCCACTGGTCCATGTGGAATGTGGTACTCGTGAATCGTGATGGGATCGTAGATCGGAGAAAAGATGGTCCGATGGAGTCTTGGAGTTGGAGACAGAGACAGAGACAGAGACTCAGAGAGAACAAAAGATGCCGACTGGCGAGTGGCAACAGCTAAGTGCCGAGGAGTAAGGAGTAAGGGGAGGGCTGACTGAGAGTGAGAGTTGTGAAGCTTTTGTTTTCTAAGCTTTTGTTAAAACCTAATTTATAAATTTATTATTATATTTAATAATTCAATATTTTCGGTATACCGATTATTACCGAATTTGAATTTTTTTATACCGGTACCGAAACTGAAAACTATAAAAAAAAAAAACCGAAAATACCGAACCGAAAGAACCGGTACCGCCAGTACCAGTTTCTGAAAAATGAAACGGGATGATAACATAGAAATAACTAAATAACACGCAGCTTTCATCTGCAATGGTTTCATCACAAAACCTAAAATAACAAATGGAATCATCAAAATTGCCTCCCCCCAGAATGCACAACGCCAACTCAAATGATTGCCAACCTACAGAAAAGAACTGAAGATTATACTTTGAACCTCCACAAACAAGATCAAAGTTCTGCAAATTTAGAATATAAGTCATACAGCAAAAAGTGACATAATAAGCAAGATATTAATCAATATGATTGAAGTTACATGCTCAGATGCCATAGACAGAGCGAGCAAAATTAACTTATAAATTTATACATGGTCTATCTATATAAGAGAAACTTTTGTAAAGGGAACATAATTAGAGTAGCATCCAAGAATACATGTAATTACCAATCCGCCATAAACATAACCAAGTGCAGAGCCAGATGGTAAACACATGTAAAATATTCCCAGCCATGTCATTTTCTGATATAAGAGAGATGATATATATATTGTAATGTTAGAACTACAATGTTTAGAGTACGCGTAGATAATAGCATATTGTAGGCACGAAAATTGCGTACCTCGCTAGGGTTAGAGTTCGTAGTTATGGTGGAGGCAAGAAATTCGGAAAGAGTACGAAATCGGTTGAAAGATTGGAGAGGGGAGAAGAATCGGTGAGCAACTACCAAAGTAACACGTGGCAGAACTCCAGGATCACGGCGTAACCGCTGGTGTCCCAAAGCCGTGATAGGTGTTTCGAGTGAATTCCAGATAGGCAAGCCAACACTTTCATTCACTCGATGATGAGTCGATCACAAATTCTCAATTCCTTCCAGCGTCCTTTGATAAGAGATGGCTAGATTTCTCCAAGTGTCAAAAGTCCCTTCACTTGTCAAGTGAAGGGGTATTTATAGGGCCATGTCATGTGCTAGACACATGTCAGAAGAAAAATTTCCAGAAATACCCTTAATGATAGGGAAATTCCTAAAATATCCTCGGTTACCCGGATAATGCCCAAATCATCCAATTCTTCTAGCCACCAATCCAATCCCTCAACCGATTCTCAATACAAGTTGTTCTCATGAGCCTTCTGCCTCGAGACTCATGACAACAACTTTTAAATTATACATTTAAGATCGAATAAATCAATTTCATTGTCAAATAAAGGCATCACGGAACGGGAAAAAAACCACCTTAAGGGGGTCCACCTTAGGGGAGCGAACCCTAGGGGGACGAACCCTAAGGGATGCAGATCCTAGGGGGCGCGAACCCTAAGGGATGTGAACCCTAGGGGATGCGAATCCTAAGCGATGCGAACCCTAGGGGACGCGAACCCTAAGGGACGCGAACCCTAAGGGATGCGAACCTTAGGGGCGCGAACGCTAGGGGATCTCGTTCTGTCTTTTTCGGTCTTCACTCGTTTGTTGTTCGTTTGTTCGTTATTAGTTTTTTTTATTTTAGTTCATTCAATGTGAACCCTAATTTTATTCATGGGCTCACACATATTAAAAGGGAAAATACTTATACAATAGGTTAATAAGATCACACTATACCAAAAGCAAGTTGATATTAGATTATACTAAAAGCAACGGACATTCTGAAGCAGTCTGAAAATTTGGACTAAACATGAGCGAATGGATAGAGTTTTATCTTGGCCATTTGATATTTTTTTTGGATGGTTGGATATGCGTTGGATGGATAGAGACTCTTATCCAACTTTGGCAATGGATTATGAGAAATGAATCAAATGCATAGCCAGAGATTTAATAGAGACTTATCTTAACGAGTATAAAAGTTAACAACTTATACTGAAACAATAATCTGTGAAAGCTTAGGAAATCATGGTACAAGCTGATGTTGTTTGATGGTGGCCCATGAGCAGAAATGACACATTTAAAGAAATGAAAAATACTTTTTCTACATAATCTAATACAGTCCTGGTCTCAAGATGAACAGCAGCAAATGATAGCAGACTTCACCAACAACCAGTCAACCACTGACCTGATTTATAATATTTAGCTATTTGTTAAAATAAATTATAGTATTTAGTTATTATTGATATACCAAAAATTACTACAGACCCGTAGTGGATTTTGGTTATATATATTAAATTGCATTGAAATTGGTGTTAAATCAAATTTTTTAACCGTTAAGATAATTTTTGTGATTAATTTTTGTATATATTCTTTCATTTTATATAGATTAGCCAATCAACAAGTCAATTGAGCTGCACGTGAATCTTTTTATAGATCATTGTCCCGATAATCAGTAACTGACCTAAAGAGTTTCAGGAGAGTTATTTTTTTAGAAAGTAGGTATTTTAAGCAAAAAGACAACAAAATAACTCCCCCGTCATTAGCGTTCAATATACGATGCAACGACCCATGCGAAGAGCAATACTTTTAAGTTTAATCATGTGAAGAGCAATAAATTTATAAAATTATTCACATATCACATATAGAAACTTTTAATTTTTGAAATTAGTTCTTACAAATTTTGCTTGGGTCAAAAGTATATATGCCTCTTTTTGCACATGGATGGTTGTGTACGTGTATTGCAAGACTTTTTGCGGAAAGGAGCCGTCGTTGGGTCGATCTGCCTAAGTTTAATCATGTGAAGAGCAATAAATTTATAAAGTAATTCACATATCACATATAGAAACTTTTAATTTTTGAAATTAGTTCTTACAAATTTTGCTTGGGTCAAAAGTATATGAGCCTCTTTTTGCACATGGATGGTTGTGTGCGTGTATTGTCTTTTCGTTTTCACATTACCATAACGAATACAGAAGTTTTGTTTTCACATTACCATACATAATGAATACAGAAGTTTCGTTCTGCATTGCAATTTGAAAAATTCATAATAGTACTGATATTGCATGCATGGTGATGCCTAACTAAGTACATGGAAAGATAAATAGAAAGATAATCAACTCCAACTCTAGAAGAAGCTTTAAATCATCTCCCACCGGAGAGAAGGGATTCCGCCACGGAGGTTTCATAAGAAAATGCCTTGTCCATAGAATATGGATATGAATTAGCAGAATCATCAGATCTTTCGTGGCGAGCAAATGTTGGGCCAGTGGAACAAATGCCAAGTGAAGACAATTCCGGCAGCCGTACATAGCCTTCCAAGTACTGCACAACTTGCGGCATAGTTGGCCTGGCCACAGGTTCTGAATTAGAGCATAACAAGCCAAGCTTCAACACCAACTCCACTTCTTTGACAACATAATTACCACCAAGATTAGAATCAACTGCCTGAACAATTTCACCTCTACTCCAGTCAGAAAACACCCGATCGACTAAAATTTTATTTTCAGCATCAGCTTGTACCTTTATTGGCCTTCTGCCACAAGCAACCTCCAGCAAAAAGGCCCCAAAAGAATACACATCGGTACTAGTTGTGGCCTTCCCGGTTCTACTATGTTCAGGGGCTAGATACCCAATAGTTCCAACGATGCGAGTAGTTTGAGGGTCGGCTCCATGATCATACAATCTTGCAAGCCCAAAGTCGCCTAGTCTCCCATTAAATTCACTATCTAACAACACATTACTAGCCTTCACATCCCTATGAATCACAACTTTCTCCCACTCTTGATGTAGATAGTTAAGCCCAGCTGCAACACCTTTGATGACCCGAAATCTCTGACTCCAACTGAGGGTGAACTTTGGCTGGTCATAAAGAAATTTGTCCAAACTTCCATTAGGCATATAGTCATAAACCAGAAGCAATTCCCCTTTTCGCCGACAATAACCCAAGAGTGGTACTATATTCCGATGTCTAAGCCTGCCAATACTGACAATTTCTGCGATGAATTCTCTTATTCCCTGTCTTGATTCATGGGACACCCTTTTCACTGCAACCTCAATATTGGAGGAAGGTAACACACCTCTATAGACCCTTCCAAAACCTCCAATTCCCAATAGTTCATTGTCTTTAAACCCTTTAGTCGCAACAAACAAATCCTTGTACTTGAATCTGTGAGGCCCATATTCATGTTCCCAATCTTCAAGAACCTCTGCAAATTTCCTCTTCCTCCTTACATAATAAACTACGACTGAGATTACTATTGACACCAGAAATATCAAAATCAAAGGCAACCCAATTGTAAAAAATTTCGATTTCTCCTTAGGTCCAACCGGAGGAAGCTTAGTGTCAAGATTAAACTAAGGAAAAGTTACAGAAATGGAGCAACTGAAAACTAAAGAAGAAAAGAAATGACTCAAATGAAATTCTTCATATATTTCGTTCATGATCCTTCGTACATCACGCATGCTGAATATAAACTAGCTAGCAACAGGCTAACAACCAACTCCTATTACTCCCTTGCACGTGTCCTCGCGCACTTCTATGAAACTAACAAACTACTGTGAAACGATGCCGTAAAGCCTTAGCGAGGGTGATCTCAATATACCTTGGAACGGTGTCGTTCGGACTCTTTATTCACTATCCTGATACGCAGCGTTTCATTAACTCTACCAATTCTAACATAACGGCTAGTTCTGATATGATCTTCTCCCTTGTCATGACACTTAGGAAGTTGGGAGAGATCTAGCACACTAGCCATTCCATTCACCATAAAGCTCCATCCTAGAACATAGTGGGATGACATGAGCGTAGTGGCACCGGAGGAAGAAAAGCCCACAAACATTTCTTGATTTATAATCGGAGAAAGATCATAAAACAAAGATAAAAGTGGTCTCTTTGGTTTACCAATATTGAGGGGAGCTAATGTGACATTAGTTTGCTTCTCTAGGCCATCATATTCCACCCAAACTTGCATTGGGTGCCCACTAATAAGCGTCAAATTCTCAAACTCACCATTACTATCACGATAGTAACCTGCAGGGTGCGACAAATTAGACTTTAAGCTATTAATATCAATCCCAACATGGTTAGAATTGATATCATCAAATTCGCTACTCTGAAGAGTATCCAGCTCCACAGCAAAAACATGGTTGGTGGCTTTGCCATTGTTGGTCTTATTAAAAAGACCAAGATACTCGCCCGGAAGAGCTCCTGGAAGGCCTTTCGTCGGTGCAATCACGAAAGCTATTCCGTTACCGCTGAATATCGGATACTTGGGGACTATGGCAAAGACGAAAGTTGTGGAGAAAGAGGAAACTGATGGACTGCTAGTTCCATTTGGGTATGAATTTTTTTTGAAGTTTATTTTGTTGGAGTTAAAGGCATGGCCTTGTTGTTCTTTGGTGGTATTGGTTAGTCTCAGGAGACCGTTTGGTGTAATTTCGGCTATACCGTCGAGGCTCATCAGGTTATTGGATTGGAAGCCATTGAAGGTGAAATTAGTACCTTGAGAAGATACTAATGTATATAGAAGAAGATGCAGCACTAGTTTGATTAAAATGGCTAATTAATTTTGGTACGCTAGCTGGCTAATTGGACTCTTGTTCTTGAGTTGTCTAGTAGCGTAGGTTTTTTATACTGAGGATGTGGCATGCAACTAATTAATCCTAGCCCTAGAAAAATAGTCGATGTAAGTATGACGCATTCGATCATCACTTTGACTACGTGATCAATGACACCAACAACTTTGATAATGGAGTGTATTTGCAAGACTTCTAATTGAGGAGTCGTTGGGTCATTCTGTCGTTGTGCCTTGTTGTTTCGTACAAGTCTATACATAATAATTAAATATTATATTTATTTATATTATTAAAAAATAAAATATGACACAGATTTAATATCATAACTCATTTTTAATAATATAAATAAAAATATTATTTAATATAATATTTAATTATTATTGTATGTTTATATTTATTCTGTTGTTCCAGCTACTTGGCTCATTAGCTGTGCATGCTTCTTGTTCCTGCTGCTCGGCTTTTCACTTTTTTCGCATTACCTTAACGAATAAGGAAGTTGCGTATAACGAGGAGAGAGAGTCAAGTGTTCACATCACTAATAAAAGTGACCCACGGTATATATACGTGGGGTCATAGGAAATAGTTAAAGTTCAAGCAAATCATAGTCTTCTAATCTTAAACTGTTCACATAACTAATAAAAGTTGAGATAAAATTTGTTCTTACAACACTTGTTAGGATAGTAACAATTAGTTTTGCAGACAGTGACAGTCGACCCACTAAGTAAATGATCAAAAAATACCTACTTAACAGAGTCTACACGACTAATGGTGTACAAATGATTTGCGATCCGGTTTGGTCAAAGACTGATCTGATCAATGCTTGGTCCGACTCGGCTCGGCTTGAAAGTCAAGAATATATCATATTTTTTTGGCTCAGATCCGGCCTAGCCTAACTTACCAACAAGCCCAGCCCGACTTGAAACAGGACCTGGTTCACCCAAAATCCGGTCAGATCTGTCAATTTTCTTTCTTTGCTATTTCAATTTTTTCACTGTAGATAAAAACTTCATCTTTGTGACAACTCATTCAATAAACCAAATAAAATTGACGTATTTTAATACGTTCATTCATGCATGTTTGTTTATATACGAATAAAAATTTTCATAAAAACACATTGGGTAGTGTAATATATAAGGATTTTTCTTGTCTAGCTTAGTAACCTACACTTTTTGTAGACCTGTCATTGCATCTTCATTTTAATAAACACTTAGCATAAAAACTAGAATGTCATTTGTAAAATAATAATAATAATAATAATAATAATAATAATAATAATAATAAATACTTTTCATAAAAATTAATTTTTTTTATATTAATGATAGTATAAAATAATATAATATCTTTCAAATTTTATAATATTTTAATTCATTATTGCAATTTGTAAGTTATAATACATTACTTTTAATTAATACATCAATTAAGTTTAAAATTTTAATTGGTGTTTTTATAATATTTAAAATTATTAAATAAAATTGAATGGATCGGCCTGACCTGACTTGGCTTATAGGCCGCAGCAGGCCCCCTTTTCAAGCGCCAAGCGCCAAGCCCGACTTGGCCTGGCCTGCAGGCCGAAAGTCAAAGGTCCAGCCTGATCAACTACCAAGGCCTGACAGGCCCAAGCCGGACCAGACCAGGCCGACCTGTTGTGTATGACTATACACAACAGCTCTGAGAATGGAATTTTACAAAAATAATGCATTCACACTATAATTATGCGAACAAAATTTTAGCCCTATAATCCACACTCCAAAAGGCGGAGTTTTGGTTATGTTAAGTTTGTCTTCATGTTACTTTTCTTCACTTACTATTTTTTTGTTTATGCTCTGTTGGTTGAATTGCTAAAACTTGCTTCAAGTTTAAATTTCAAAGCAAAATCATATTAAAACAAATTATTGCAATAATTTGATGAGAGAATTGTCCCTAAATCTTTTTAATATATCATTGAAATTCAAACCCCACTTCTAAATCACAACAACCTATCGCAGCCCACCCATGACAATCACATCCTAGCCTTCCCCCCTTCCCCTGTTCACAGTCGCATCATCGAAAATAGAAAAATAAAAGAATAAAGAAAAAAAATATAAGAGACCCATAAAATACACCCATAATGTAGAGATACAATTGTTAAGTCATTAAAAAAAATAAAGGAAAAATATAAAAAGACCCATAAAATACAACCATAATATAGAGATACAATTGCTAACCCATTAACAACTCCGATCTATCTTTTTTTATTGAAAAAAAGAATAGATGGAAAAGAATATATCTAAAGGAGAAATATTATACGAGGAGCTAGAGCTATAATAGTATGTCAACATTATGGATTCTTGTTCAACAGTTAGATTGAACTTCATCTCGAGTACAGTCGTATTGGGTTGAATGATTTTGAAAAATGGGTATGCATTAAGTAAAAATAGAGAAACTGGGTATGGAGAATTTGATGTAGTTGTAAACATGATCATCAATTTAAAAATTGTTAGAATATGAAGATATTGGTTTGGTGTTGTATGAGGCATGGTCTGGTAATGGTGTCCGTAACAATTAGTGTGCAGACAATAGTAATTTAAAAATGGTAGTTTTTGTCATTTTCTTAGTCTAGGGTTTACAATTATTTTTGTATAGTCCTTAAAAAGAATAATCATTGTAAAATGACTTAGGGATCATAGATGTTAGGTTGATCTGAATTGAAAAGATAGATTAGGTATGTATCAAATCTGTTAGGTTGATCGAAAACATAAACTCTGTATTGTCATTAAAAGAATAATATTGTAAAAAGACATTAGTGATCAAATTTGTTAAGTTGATCCAAATACAGAGAGTTATGATGAAAATGTAATATATTAGACTGAAGATCAATTGAAACAGAATAGTAGATCAGAGTAGAAAAGAAGAACTGAGAGTTCGCATAATGAAATAGCAAAATAGCTGAAACCGTAAAGTAAGCTAGAATCGTTAAGCAAGATTGTTAGTTTCCAGAGGCACACAAGTGATCTAGAAGGGGGGGGGGGGGGTTGAATAGATCTCTTAAAAACTTTTTCTTTAAAGAGTTTATGATATTATCGAGTAGTTTATTAAATTAAGATTAATTTGCATAGCGGAACATTAGTTTGAAAACTCCCCTTAAAGATTTGTAAAACTTCTTAGTTGAGTTTAGACTGTATTGGAGATAGCCATTTATCAAGTAACTTAATCATAACAGATATATATCTGTATATTGACAGAATACAAATGACTGAATGTAAATGACACTAGAGAGTTTAAATGGTTCGGAGACTGAATAACTCCTACTCCACTCTTCTACTTCAACGAGTAGGAAATCCACTAAGGATGGTTCATACAGAACTCTTTAAGCCCAGCAGGCCTGGAATCTCTAGCTCACAAAGAACCCTTCAAAGCCAACAGGTTTGGCTAGTTTAGTCACTAAGACAAGGACACAAATCCCTCTTCAAGTCCAGCAGACTTGACTCCTTTAGTCACTAAGACAAGGACACAAATGCCCTCTTCAAGTCCAGCAGACTTGGCTCCTTGTTTGTTGATAGATGTTGGAGTTGCTACTGAGTTGTACTTTCAGTTTCATTGTCTTTAAATACTCAGTAGCAGGATGTGATCATACTTGAAATGATATTGAGTTAGGCAATGATGCTTGGTTTCTTTATGTACTCAATATCTTTTTGTGATCACCCATTGTGCTGCTAAGTTTTGGCAATTCAGCTCATTTGGTACTTGATAACTTCTCGAGACGAACTTCTGAAATGACTGTGAAGCTCTTTCCTTTTGGTACTCAGTTGTTCCTTCTTATCATTGACAGTTCATAGCTTCTCGAGATTAGCTTCTGAGATGACTGTGAAGCTCATTTCTTTTGGTACTCAGTCGCTAACATGTCTGTATCAAGTTGGCATTTTGGCTTCTCTCTTTCACGTGTTTAACAGCTTTTAACACTTTTCTTGTAATAGAGTCATATCTCTCTATGTCTCTCTCAATTCAGTTTTTGTGTTCTGGCAGATTGTAGAGTGTTCTTTAGCATATTCATCTTTTGCTTCACACTACGATCCTGTTGTTGTCCACCATCCACACTTTTTCTTTTCAATGTCTGTGCTTTTATGCTTGTACATATTTTGTAATAACCGCAAATATTATTAGCCTATTGTAAATTAAATTAGGAATTTATTTCCAATAGAATGCATTTAATTGAATTATTATGTGACTATGGGAATTATTTGATTGAAATTATTATTTAGTTAAAGGGAGTCCAATTATTTAAGATATTAAAATATTGGACTAAACCTAAGAGTTTGATATCAAGAAATTGATGAATTGAGTTAGGTAAATATTCAAGTAAACCTTGAATATGACAAGTCTAATTGAATTAAATATTTTAGTTAATTAATGGTCAATGCTTGTGCCAAGTTGCTATAATTGTAAAGCAAAAACATTGCTTAATTATGGAATGGACATGACCGTATTTCTAGGAGAAGACATGACTTATGTGCATACCTTTTTGGTTGGCAAGATTTTATTGGTGGATGCCAAAAGGAATTCAAAGTAAATTAATTGGGAAGATAAACATGTAATGAGATATTTGTTGAAGTAATAATTAAATGATGATATGGATTAAGAAAGAGAGAGGGTCATGTGACTTAATTATGTGTAGAGATGTGATTGGATGAAGCTTAAATTGTCTAACTTAATGGCTAAGGAAAGGGGAGATATTTTGTAAGGTATTAAGTGGAATATTAAATGTGAGACCACTTTATTATTTAAGGTAGCTACTATGGGCATTAATTTGCAAGTGTGCTAGTAAATTTAGGATAACTCAATGTTTATTTAAATTGAGCCTAATTGGATATTAATTAGTGGACTAACACTTGGTGAGAATTAATTAAAGTGGAAGTCAAATTAGTGGTCAACATTTTCTATTAATTTGATAATTAAAATAAATCAAAAATATTGGATATATAGGAAGAAGAAGTGGACGGCTACATGAGGTAGAAATGGCCATGTATTTTATTTATTTATTTCCAAGTATGCTATTGGTGGAAATGAAATAAGCCTTCAAATTGGTTAATTAAAAGATAAAGATCCAAAAAGTGAGCTTGAAAGATTTAATTGAAATTAACTTATGTTTCAAGTCCAAGCCTTATCTCTTCATGAAACTCACTAATTAGGCTATCATCTTCATTTCATCTCCCATGCCATAAGCTTGCTAGAGAGAGAGAAAGCTTTAGTTTAGAGAGAGAGTGAGAGAAAGTTGAGAGAAAGCTAGTATTCTTGTGAGAAAAACTAACAAAATTACCAAGAGGCTTCAAGGAGGGTGTCGGCTACTTCAAGGAGGTGGAGATTGGTGGATATCATCTTCTTTTGTCAACTAGTTTGGAAGGAGAAGGAGAAGAGCTCAAAAGATCTTAAAGGTTGAAAAATATTTTTTTTGAAACCCTAACTTTTATGTACTTTGGATTTCCATTGTTTTAAATCTATAACTTTTTTTTTACGATCCGTCAAAGAGAGGTGCTAGATTTATAAGTTATCTATTAAACCCAAGTGGTAGCACTCAAAAATGATGAATTTACAAGTCGTAGTGATTGATTTTGCCAAAATAGTCCAGTTTTTCTAACAAAAATAAAAAAACTGTCTTGGGACAGTTTCTGCCAGGGGCAGTTTTGTAATTGTTACGACCTTCAAAAATTATGAAAAACTTTGGGATGATAATATGATGAGTTTTATAGATTGTGTCCAAAAATGGTGATTTTTGGATGTATATAATGAGAGATATGGATTTTACGGGAAAAGACTATTTTAAAAGTAAACCTGTATAACTCTTTGTAGTTAACTCAAAAAATTGTGAAAATTTTACTGGGAGTACATATACATATAAGTAGTATACCCTGTAAGTTTCGGAGGTTTTGGATAAAAACACGGTTTATGATAAATGTCGTAATATTTGGCAGTTTTGGCCATTTAAAAAAAAATAGTAAATGAATTTTAAAAATTACGAGAAAAATATATGTTCAATATGGAGCTATATTCTATCAAATACCAGAAAAGATGAATTTTTAGAACTAATTTGGTATTTTTCATGGAAATGGACTAGTTATGAGTAAATGAATTAAATATGTGATGTGATGTTGAAAATTTAGAAAAATAGGATTTATGGCTTGGAAATCCTATATACGGTATACGCGGATTTTTGATGAGGGATTTAGTCATTGTTGATAAAATCTTATGGGTATGGCATTTTAGAATGATAAAAATGCATTAATTAGTAAAGTGTAAACAATTAAAATAAATTGTTTATAAGTTTAGGAAATGATTAAGATATTATTAAAAGATTAATAATATTAGATTATGATATTATTGAATGCTTGATAACATTTAGATTAAGTGCTATTAAATTATTGATTTAAAATATTATTTAGTGATTAATAATATTAGTAAGTGAATTTAATGTTATTAAATAATTAATAATATTAAATGGAGTTTAAAAGAGGAATTAAGTTATTATTTGGACATTCAGTAGGCCATATTTAATGTATGGTATGGTGATTATTTTGGAAGACTGTGATCTAGATGATAATATGAACAATTTGCGATATCTGAATTAGGGATTCACGTGTATGAAGAGAAATAATTGAGTTAAATCATTAGATTAAATCCTGATATGGATAAAGTAGAGTCTTAATAAAAGTTTAAACGTTGAGTCAAGCTTTGACCAATATGTGTTGTCGATTTCGCATACCGTGTAGGTTGTACAAGGAATGTGAAGCGATAACGTAAGCTGGTTTGCAGTCCAGGCAAGTTTTTCAGATATTGTTGCTATGTGTATAAATGTTGTGTGTACACTTGAAGTATGTAAGAATTTAAATTAAATATGCTTTTGTGAAATCATATGACGTGTGTTGATTTTATATGATAGAAAGCTTGAGTTAATTGAATAAGTTGAACTGTATGCCATTATAATGCATGCTCAGTATGTTGCATAAATAAATACAAAGCATGAGAAGCATGATGCATTCATATAATGTCATGCATGAAGTATGAGAAACATGTATAAACATGAACTATATGTTATGTGCTATCTGTTAGACTTGCTGAGCCGTCGTGCTCATTCTTGCTTAATTAACTTTTTCAGTTGAAGCTCGAGAAATTTAGACAATGTCGATAAAGACAGAGAATGAGACGTGAATGTCCGACTTGTACGAATGGTATTATACATGGTAATGGAATCTCTGCGTAGAGAAAGTTAGATATTATTACGATAAACCTGTTAAGGTAGTTTGTTTGTATAAATCAAAGTTAGAAAACATGAATAGTTAGTATAACTTGCGATTTGGAACAGATGTGAGATATATTATCGTACCCTTATGTACAAAGGAATATTTGTATAAATAAACAAAATTTGAATATGGTATTTAGTGAGTTTATTGTACTCATATTTTTGTAGCAGGCTAGATCATATTATATTCGGTCTAAGATGTCATTAAGTAAAGATTTTGATTCTGAGACAGGATCATGCTATAGTTTTGAATAAACTCTGTTTTAAACAACTACAGTATAATTGTAGATTGTGAATGAGATTGTAATAATTTTAAAATAAACTAGTTTTATCAATTATATTATTGAGATATATTGTGGATTTAAGTACAAGGTTGTACGTCTAACGAGCGGGATTCGGCGTGGCCAGCAAGCGGATTTCCGGGTCGTTACATATTTTTTCGTTGGAAAAGTTCCGTTGGATTCCTTTGGCATTGTGCAAATCCTTGCTATCTTTGAAGTTGACTTTCTGTTGCTTGTGTCAGTGCTTTTCCTTTTTCTAACATATGTTCTATCACATCAAATTGTAGCTTTGCTTTCTGCATTTTTAGCCGTTGCACTTCCAGAGTTGTTTATTCAAAGATTATTATATTCTTTGATATATTTAATTTTCTGGTCCATCATTAAATGTCTTCCTTGACTTTGATAACCAGCTGCTCTGTTGCCTTCAGAGATGTCCCATTAGACAGACTATTTTCACCATCCTACTGAGCAGTAGTGACTTATAGTCGTTTAGACACAGAGTCTTCTGTGACTCTGACATGCATCTGATCTTTACCAGCACTTCATATTTCTTTAATCTGGTTAAGGAATATTCTCTTTTCTCTCACACCATAATTCAGTTCTGTTAATTTACTTGTTCTGATCTTCACAGTGAATTCGTAAAGTGGTTGTCTGATCATTCTGACTCTACGAATTCACCTCCATGATTGTTACTTGAAGTAAGTCAAGTAAAACGTTGAGTTGGAGCGATCTTCTCTCTTACTCTACGATCTTGCTATTCTGTTCAGATCGTAGAGTTACTGATTGCAGTGTTTTAATTTACGATTTCGTTCTACGAACTTGTCATGTTGTGCAGATCGTAGAGTTGCTGACTGCAGTGCTTCGCCTTACGATTTTGTTCTACGATCTTGTCATGTTGTGCAGATCATAGAGTTGCTGACTGCAGTACTAGTGCTTCTCCTTGCTATTTCTGGGCTTCTCAGTGGAATCATTGAGTTGTTGTCTTCTTTAGCACACCCTTTATTTTTACTCAACGATTATACCATGTGTAGAACAATTGACTACATTGTTTTGTCTTCTGGTTTCACTCTATGATTTTGTCTATCTGTGCAAATCGTAGAGTTCTCGTATGTGCTTGCTCTTCGAATCCACTCTACGATCTTGCCAGTTTGTGCATATCGTAAAGTACATTTCTTCTTTGGTTCTATGTTTCCTGAAGACTTGCTTAGTTGTTTATTCAACGATCCTAGAGTTCTGCTCTACGTTTTCTACTTGATCAAATCTTCAATTCAGCTTGTATATTATGTAGAACTCTTGCACAACTGTCTCTCCTTGATGATCGTAGAGTTAACTTGGTATGTAATCGTATAGTACACTCTACAAACAGACTGAATCGTTGAGTTTTCTTTGTTTGGAGTCGTAGAGTCCATTCTATATTGACTGAACAGATATAACATAAGATCAACCTAACAGATTTGATCTTTTCTAACTAAGTCCTTTTGTACATTATTACATCATTACATATTGAAAAGACTTTACAAACTCTGATATACACATATATAACAATGATTTATTCTTATATCACTCTGCTTATATCATTTATCTTTTATGCAGAGTGACTCCTACAGAAAGATCAACCTAACATTTCTGATCTTTAATCTCTAGATCCTTTGTACACATATTTTTTAAAAAGGACTTTACAACATTTGAACCATATAACTTTTACTCTTATTATAAGCAGCGGATAGTTTTTAACAAGATCATATTTATGCTATAAAAGTGTGCAATTCACAATATTTGAACCAGGTAATTTATTTCATACACACACATGATCACACATGATCATGTAGACACATATTTAGATTAATATGTAATCACTTAGTCAATTAACCACATAAGCACTTTAAAACATATACACACATAGTCAAGTAAACACATAGACACATAGGCACATTATCACATAAGCACTTAGTCAGATACATATGAACAATTAACCATATAAGTACTTCACCACAATCATTTTTACACATCAGTTATCATCATCAAATCAAACAACCTTCAACAAAGATGCCTTAGACTTAAGTACTCTACGATCAATGACTCTCAGATCGTCGAGTATCGAGTAGAGCCTAGGAACGTCGAGTAAATAGAAGATCGTAGAGTGTAGAATAAGGAAGAATATTTGAGTGAAAAAAAATCAACAAGGAATACAAAGTCACTAAGGATAATAGCCAATGGACCAAATAAAGATTATAAGAGATCATGTGCTAAGTATTAAACTATTAGAGAAGAATGCTTAAGCACATAATTTGATAAATCAGGCTTACTTCTAGGCAGGAGAATAAACCAGAAGAAATTAGAAAAAACAAAGGTCATCCCACAAGATCAGCACAAAGATGAAGAGTTCGTAAAATTTTGTCAAGCAAGCTCAACACTGCAGAGTAAAGACAAAGGCTCTAGCAGAATAAGTAAAGATATGAAGCTCACAAGTGTTGTACAAGTCAAAGTACTCAAGATCATAGAATGGAGTTATACTGAATAATATCATATCTTTGAGTCACTTAATATCATTGAGTTACTTCAAAACGTAGAGTTATATCATTGTTGAGTTGCATCAGTGCTACCTATCAGAGTTCGTAATGTCAATGGCATTGAGAGATATATTCACTACGACACATGATTGGAATGTCCTTATCAAGAGTTCTCCAATAAGAAGCATTCTAAGGAAACCCAGCCAAAGAAGACAAGGAACAAAGAAATACTCGGTAGCTACTAGTTTATCAAAAAAAGAAGAAGACACGTGGCATCCATTATAACAGCAGAAGTGCACTGAACAGAGACAAAGTGGAGTCCACAGCACTGCAATCAGCAAGTATCCGAATAAGGAAGCTGATTAGGAAGAAGAGAAAGAACTTGAGAGAGACAGAAGTCTAAGTTCAAATAAGGAGAAGTCTTAGTTATCAAGAAGTGAACTAAGAGTGTCCAGGAAAGTTGTAGAGCATAATGCAAGATCATAAAATGACTACAGACACAACAGTATAGTTATAATGAGAATCGTTGAGCAAACTAAACTGAAGAATACACTATACGATTAAAGACTAAGAAATCATATAGTATATAAGTATTACTGTATAGTTGAAGTTTGTAGAGCCTGATCAATATGGAACTTTGCGATTCGGAAAATCGTAAAATATAACAGTTCTGACAGAGGATTGGCAATGGGAAGATATGAAAAGTGAAGAATCCAAGATGTGTACTGATCATCCTAAAGCTAAAATGAAGATTAGACCATGGTGTGTCTAACAGCTAGTTTGAACAAGTAACAACAGTCACACAATTACCTCTTCAGCATTCTAACGTGATAACCTGACTGGAAGAAAGCTGACATATTTTTGACATGTCAACATCAGAGATCTTCTAAGATCAGAGGATTAAAAGGACAAACGGTAACTTATCAATGGCCAGATTCTCAGAAGAAATTTATAAATTAAATTCAAATTCAAACAAAGAAAAAGATAGAGTCGACCAATACAGAGAAATTAGGTCAAAGAGAGAGAAATGGTTAAAACAGAAAAACGGTTGGTCTATACACCCAGAAGGAGCATAAGGAGAAAAAGACCGATCTACAAATGACTGTAGAGGGGATCGATCTACTGAACATATATATTATCAATCCAAAGTCACTCTACACTTTGGAGGATTGATCAAAGAATTATTCCAGTCATACAATAGCCAGAGAAGAATAGAGACATGTAGAGGGCTTATGAGGAGAAAAGTTCAACGGAATCTTTCAACTGTCAAGTTTTTCAGAAGAGAGCTTAATATTAACTTAACAATACCTCAAACATCATCAACAACAACAACAACAACAACAAAGTTAAAGCTTTGTGACCTGCCTAATTCGAAGGAATTAGCCCCAGAGTAGGAAGAAGATTTTGTGTCTTAAGGAGCAAGATAGGTCTAGGTGACTCACCTGATTCTTGGTGAATCAGCCTCAGAATGGGAAGAGAACTTTGTGTCTATTGAAAAGGACTTAGTGTCCAAGACTTTGTATCCAGATGTAAGGACTTTGTGTCAATTTATCCTTAGTGAATCCTCACTACTCATCGGAATGGAAGAGAAAATTATGAGTAATTTAGGCTCAGAAACTCTTAAAAATTCATGTGTCTCATTGTTCTTAATAGCTTTTTATCTCCTTCTTTATCTTTTTTATATCTGCTATGAATGCTATATTTGCCTGAGATATTTTTCCATTAGCAAACTAAATCCAGAACTGTGTGTTTCTAGATTAAGGATCAGAAAGGGATTTTACCAAATAATTTATTCCACTACGCAATCATTTTCGTAATTATTTAGTATATAAATGTGTTTAAATGAAAAGTTATACAAAAATGTATAAACATTAACAAAAATATAGGCATTTGAAAAGGAAAATCCGTCTCTAATATAACAGATTCTGTCTAAAAATCTATTTTGAGACGAATTTTGTGCGTCTCAAAATCCATCGCAAAAAATAATAATTTAGAAACGAAAAATGTCCATCTCAAAATCGGTTTAAAAAGTATTTTGAAACTGAATATTTTCGTCTCAAATTATTTTACGTCCATCTTAAATTGACCCACAAAGAGCTACATTTTGAAACATCTTATATCTGTCTCAATTTTTATGGGAAACATTTGTGCCATTTTTTTACGCGCATAATTTAAGATGAAAATTGTTGTCTCTAATCTATTTCTAAATAATTTTGGTATAAAAAATATATATTTGAGACGCTTTATTTCCATCTCAAATGTCAGCAATGGAAAAAAAATAGTTTTAAATTCAATATCTAAATCCGTCTCAGAATTAAAATTATATTTTTTCACAATTTTTTATTTTCATTATCTTTCAAACCCAAACAATTTTAATAATTAAACTTAATAAAATAAAATATGATCAAAACACAATAATATTATTTTAACTATCATTAATTACATATCAATTATGTACATGACAATGTTAACATTCTACGAAATATTACAAATTAGTAGTACAAAATAACTCCTCAAAATCTAATATATACATCACAATCCCAATCCTTGCCAATACCAACTAGCAACTAACATCACACTTATCATTAGCAATCCATCTTCACTACACATTTTTTGCATAGTTGACACATTAAGAGTAATCAACACTTGTAGCTTTAAGAACATTTTAGAAGCCTTTGTTTCCTCAATATTTCATAACTTGTATCTACAAGATAGAAACCATGAAACTAATAAATTACTTCTAAAAAACAAAAAAAAAATCTTTCACACACCATGTTTAATGTATCTTTTCCTGTTTCAACGTCTTATTTTCTAGTAGAATGATCCCATGATATAAAGTATCTCATGCTGCGGCCAAACCACTGAAGAGACACATTTTGTACGTCCCACCATTGTAGAAACAGCCTCCCCTGTATGTCACAGGAAAAAATGGAGTTTTAGTGAAAGCATTCGTGGAAAAATAACGTTATATTATTCCCTAAAATCATTTTTGGTGAAGGATTCACATTCTTTATAAATTGATCAGTTAAGGGAAACTTAATTTTAGCCTCATGCTACAAATATGTCTAATTCAAAAATATATGAAATCTAAATCAAAGAACACTTGAATGTAATACCCATAATAGAGATTCTTCATCTTCACCATCCTTTTTCCTTTTCTTACTTGAAACTAAATCATCTCCTGCATCAGACCCCTTTGTCTGCCATAAGTTGATTCCACAATCCCAAGAACCGGAACACACCTGAGAAGAATTCATGAAAAGAAGCAAGCGCATACGGATAATAACCTAATGAAGCTTAATTTATGATAAAATTGTAAATTTTAATTAGAAATTAAAGTAAAAGCAATAACAATAATAATAGGGAGAAAAAGAAAATGCAAGACCACATCTCCAGACGGCTATCCTACAGTGTTCTAAAAGCTCTAATATTTGTAGGATGATCTCGGGACTCCTTTGAATCAAACTTTTTAGGAGAAATGTACTTAATTAGATAATTGTAGTCTTCTTACTATAAAATCTTAATCATACTTAAAAGTAGTAAGAGCTAATTATTACCTTCCATAACTTTAGGGTCCTATCTTTTGAAGTAGTTGCTACAAGCATATCAGTACTACTTTCAACACCTGACAAAAAACATGAACAAATCAACAACAGATGAAAATGATGTTGAGTAAGTAACGCATGCATGAAAGAAATATGGCAATTCACTGACCACAAGAAATCATTGTACCAACTTATCATGCTACAAACCTGACTTTACTGCTCCAGAGCACCTAAGAGGACTAATATCTAGTCCATCACCAATATATGCCCCCTAACTATAAGGAAAACAAAAACCACAAGAAATGCAACCTAAACAAAAATAAGAAGCCCAAATTCCTTCCAGCATTTAATATAATGCAAGTTACAACAATTTATTAGAACCAACTAACCTCTACATATTTGGACTAGAATAATGCAAGAGCAGCATGCAAATGAACTTTTGTATAGGCATAAACTTATAAGATAATACATGTTCCAGAACCCTTTACTAAAAAACAGTAAGCTTTGTTAGTCGATCTCTGTCTCTCGAATCAACATGACCTTTTGACAAGATAATGAGGAAGAGTATCAAAAAATGGATTGACATTCAGTTATCTAGAAACAGACAACGGATCTAACTGCTTGGGATATAGTTTACATATTAAAAAACAGGTGTACACTGCAAAACTTAGTAGTTAAGACTATTGGTTTGCAAAAACGTACACATATACAATCAAATTGTTATAGAACAACAGAAGCATGTAAAAAAAATCGTATATTTAAAATTTTTACAAATTATATTTTAGGATCATCCTTATGCGATATAATTAATCAAGGAAAGATAAAAGATTATAGCTTTGTAGACAAATAATTTTTATCAACTATGAGTTCACCTCCAAAATTCTTCTGTTTCTTCAGGAGCCACGGATCAACGTTAGCTACCCAAGCGTGCAACCTCTAAAGGTGATCCATTAAGAGAAATATGGATTCAAAAAGTAATTTAGATTCTATTAGATTTTTTGTGGCTAGCCCTAATTATCTCTCTCTCTCTCTAACTTCATATATGTAGAGAATTATGAAGTATTCTCCAATACTTGCAATTGTGTATCAACCACATCTATAATAAGACTCTTTTTATTTATAAACTTGTTAAACCCTCCAAAATTCTTTAGGAGTAGGGTTTTAATTTAACTCCTAATCTAATTAGGAACTAAATTAATTATTATAAGAATTATAATTCTTAAACCATTTAGCAACTTAATTATTTATAATGAGAGTACTTCATATTAATTA
Source organism: Hedera helix (assembly GCA_947179155.2). Classification (NCBI taxonomy): domain Eukaryota; kingdom Viridiplantae; phylum Streptophyta; class Magnoliopsida; order Apiales; family Araliaceae; genus Hedera; species Hedera helix. The sequence continues at coordinate 9,267,896 of OX359278.1, forward strand.
ATTTCTAAACTCATATTATTATTATTTATATTATTATTATTATTATAAAACTCCTCTTATTAATTTATAATTAGTATTTCTAAAATATTTAATTATAAATATTAATATATTTAATTTATTCTATTACCATAGTATAAATTAAATACACATAATTTTTTTTTATTATTATGCCACTTACTTCTAAAATAAATATTTCTCTTTTGCGGTGTGATCCTTTAGGTTCAATATTAAACCGATTATAGAATAAATAAATTACAATCATTAAAATATTATTTATTATGAATTAAACTCCTTTAATTCATAATAAATAAATATATTCATTCTATAATAAGGGTAAGCTCCCTTAGCAATTCACGACTTTTCGGATAATATGAATTTCAACATTTGATCACAAAAAACCTATTTTGCGAATAGTTACCGTACAATTCAATTCTTCTATCATACAATATCCTAATCAAATATAAGACATGAAATTAATGTCAAGTCTTATTTAATTTGTTAATATGTATTTCGATCCTAAAATGCATAACTCTAATTAATGTAAATTAGAAACTTCTTTCTAATTTCAATTCTACTTTGACCAAGAACTATTGAATTGTCATTTATCGAATCACAGGAGATATTCTCTTCCTTTACTAGAAGTGGTAGATCATTTGTTAATAATTCACCTACCTCTATGTGACGACCCCGAATCCGAGTCCCTCGAACTCGGTTCATCACAGGTACTACCTTTTCCTTATTGTTCATGAATTACAACAATATTATAATTGATAAATAACCATTTATTTACAATTTTACAACATCTCTTTCTATTCCAGAATCGAAATCTTTATACATTCCTAGTATGTCTTAATATCATACATGATACGACATTCTACTATAATCAACTTGTGTATTTAACACTCATATAACATACCAACTAAAGTCTTACACTACACAATCATTTACCTGTCCAATTCAGACTAATATCTATAACAAATATTTAGATCTTCAGTGAAAGTAATATGTTTTCCTGTTCCTTGATGTTTATCGTGAACTTCAAATGATTTGCACTATCTGAAAATGTTGGTTTAGGCAAGAGTGAGCACGATGGCTCAGCAAGTCTAACAGATAGCACATAACACATAGTTCATGTTTATACATGCTTCTCATGCTTCATGCATTACATTATATGAATGCATCATGCTTCTCATGCTTTGCATTTATTCATGCAATATACTGATCATGCATTGGAATGAATACATGGCATACAGTTCAACTTATTCAATTAATTCAGGCTTTCTATCATATAGAATCAATACACCTCATATGGTTTCACAAAAACATATTTAATTCAAATTCTCACATGCTTCAAGTGCACACATAACAGTTATACACATAGCAACAATATTTGAAAAACTTACCTGGTTCGCTTTTACCAGTTATGCTTATTTGCGTCTTTCGTTCAACCTACAATTTATATAGGAAATTGACATAATCATTAGATGCAATGACTATTACTTAGCCTTTATATAAGACTCTAACTTTAAATTATTAACTCTTAAGATGTCCGACAAACGAACCCTTAAGTTCCGAACAAAACCCTAGCCCAAACTTAGTTGGACATGTCGGGTACACTTAACCAACTTACGCAATCACTATACGTTCATCTTATGACTTACCTTTAATAAGTTGTCTAAAATTTAGTCTCAAACAGACTATTTACTTTGGTTTAATTCAATTAAACATTCTTCTTTTTCATAACTTAATGATTCAGACATTTAATAATGTACCAAATACCTCAAAATATTATCTGTCTTTGATAACATACAACTATATTCAGATATTATTAACCATTTAATAATATTTTAAATCTCTAACTAATATTGTTATTCATTTAATAATATTTTAGTCATTTATTAATATAATCAACCATTTAATAATATTTTAATCACTTATTAATATTATTATCCATTTAATAATATTTTAATCACTTATTAATATTATTAACCATTTAATAATATTTTAATCACACATTAATATTATTAACCATTTAATAATATTTTAATCACATATTAATATTATTATCCATTTAATAATATTTTAATCACTCATTAATATTATTAACCATTTAATAATATTTTAATCACACATTAATATTATTAACCATTTAATAAATATTTTAATCACTTATTAATATTATTATCTATTTAATAATATTTTAATCACATATTAATATTATTATCCATTTAATAATATTTTAATCACTCATTAATATTATTAACCATTTAATAATATTTGAATCACACATTAATATTATTAACAATTTAATAAAATTTTAATCACTTATTAATATTATTATCCATTAAAGAATATTTTAATCACATATTAATATTATTATCCATTTAATAATATTTTAATCACTCATTAATATTATTAACCATTTAATAATATTTTAATCACACATTAATATTATTAACCATTTAATAATATTTTAATCACATATTCATAAACTCCATATATTAGTTTATTATACAAACACACTCATTTTACACTTATATGAATTTAATTTTTCATAAAAATCCGACCCGGACCGAACCGACCCGACCCAGACGACAAAAAAATCTCTGATGGAGTAGCGAGGTCGCCCCGTAAGGTGGTGCGGCCGCCCCGGACAACAAAACAACACAAAACCATCTGGTGGAGTGGGGCTGCCGCCCCGTAAAGTAGCGAGGCCGCCCCGATCACGCAGCAATTTTTTACTATTTGGGTTGTCCGACCCTCCTTCGCTCCGACAGCCATAACTTCTTCATTTTAAAACATTTTGGGGTGATTCTTGAGTCCATTCTCATCATAATTTCCCCCTATACAATTTCTCTTTATAACACAAATCCAAAATCTAAACGGATCTATGCTTAAAATTGCTCACTATGCAACCTAGGGTTTTAAAATCAACATGCTTTGAGAAAAAATCCATAACTTCTTTATTTTTCCACATTTTTGAAAGATTCAAGTTGGATTTTCTTAAAAACTCATAGAGGTAACTTTTTAGCCATAGAAATCCAATTTCCAACTTTTACATTTCAAACTACCACATTAAATAGCGCATAGCTACCTAGATTTTTACCGATAAAGCTTAATATCAGCATTTCTTGCATTTTTATGCATACTGCTCATACCAAAACATGATTTAACTATATCAAACCATGATTCTACCAATATAATGTAGCTTAAGACTTCTAGAGCATCAAAATAACTTTTGATCGGTTAAAAATATATTTTGACCGATTAAAACTTATAAAAACTATAAAAATGAAATAGGTGAAGGTTAGATCACTTTTGAACCTCTTGATCGTGGATGCTCTTCCTTCTCTTGACATGATCTTGGCTTGTGACCTCCTCTTGTCCATTCTCTAGCAAATTTCCTTGGTGGATCTTCAATCTCACAAAGGTTTGCTACCTATCTCTCAAAGAGCTCTATCTCTTTTCTCTCTAGAACTCTTACAAAATGACTAGCAAAACATAACAAATGGGTGGAGCATGCTATATATAGCCCTCCCTTAATTATCATCAACTCCTACTAATCAACCAACATCGGTAAAATTAGAGGCTAAGCTAGATTACTATTTGATTGAATGACCACTTTGATTGACAAGGTGATTGACATCTATCAAAACTCAACACAAGCAACCAATGGAGTGTTTTAAAAGCAACAAAGATGCACAAGACACCAATTGGGGCCCCCCAAATCTGCTGGAGAAATACTCCATTTTGGCTCAAATTTTGATTTAATTTTAATGCCTATTTATACATATATTCATCCATATATATATATATATATATATATATATTTATTGACCATTCTTTAACTACCATTTGGGCTCCACATCGGACTTATGAATTAAATCTATTGGGCTCATCATTTAATTTGTTTGAGCTCAATTTATTTATTACATTGGGCTAATATTAAATACCTTATGTTACATTTAATTAAAACAAGCATTGAGCTTGATTAATTATAACTTGAATCAAGGTTTAATTAATTACATGGACTACTAGGTTAATTTATTTAATTTAGTTTAATACATTAATTGGACTTATAATATAATCCAATTAGACTTACCTTTAATTATTCTACCGCATTGGGTTACATAATTAACTCATCCATAGTTAATTCTCAACACTACCTTCTTTCCTCTAGCAATTAACCAATGTTTGGTTAATGCTCTCTCATGTCTACTAACTAGGGTTATTCAATTAACCCTACACTAGTTAATTCTCTACACTCAATCAATACTTGAAATTTTCCAACATATTGACCAACATTTGACTTTTAAATTTAGACTCAATATTTGAGCTACTAGTTTATTTTGCATTGGGCTCCCTTATTTAATTATTTGGGTTACCCAACACAACTCACACATCTTTATAACTTGGGCTAGGTAATTAATTTAATTGGACTTATATTAATTACCTCTTGGACTATTAATCAACATAACATTTGGGCTTATTATTTAATTACCCACTTCATACCAATATTTTCATATTGGGCTAACATCTATAATCATTTTGGGCTAGTCCACTAGTAGTAATTAAATTACTTGAACTCTATACCACAACTTAATAATTAAGTTAATTACTTAATCAATTTAACTTCTTAATATTGTCATTCTAGACAAACTTTCTAGTTTTTATATAACTTTAACTCATAACTAATATAATTAACATAATTAATTATATTTCATGACTTTCATTCTTACTTCATATTTAAACTAATTAATTTATTAGTTTTATTGAGTATTAATTTACTCATCTTCTTGTTTGGCCAACAAACACAACTCTAGGAATATATAACTACGTATATATATCCTTATAACCGTCTTCACTTCTCAAATGAATTTATTTCTTAATAAATTCTCTACATGCATCATAAAATATTTCCACATTTAATTTCTAACAAATACATTATGTTAAAAAAAATGTTTACCCATTTTTTACACATCTTACTTCTCACATTCTAGGGTTTAAACATTAACCTTTAATAAAATCAATTAAGATATTATTTAAAATCTTGAAAATATCTGGGATATTACATTCACCCCTTCTTATAAGAATTTCATCCCCGAAATTATCTCATGCACATTTCTACCAATTTTCATCTCTGAGTATAACTATTTAATCATCAAATTCTATGACCACATTTTGCTAGGAAGTTCATACTTCTAAACTCACAATTCCAAAACTATGGAATATCTTGCAAAAAAATAAATTGAAAATCAAAATATTCATTAAAATTTTCATACTATTCTGAGGGGTCATAAAGACTGTGAACATACTACGAGAATGTTTATCAATCACAATGACTGAAAACATACCACAATGGTTTCGTACGCTAGGTGATCAGCCTATCGTACTCTAGCGCTGTGCACAAAGACTTCTCTCGGGGTTGAACTCTTTGGATTTACCAACCCATATCAGCATGCCACCACTGTTGGGCGCCCCCTCGCGGGTTCTTTATTCATGGCTCTGACATATCCCCCATTATGGGATTGTTCACCTCAGACTTACTACAAAATTCCGCTCCAGCATAAGTTGGATTGGAAAATAAAACTCGAGTCATTTCTGACCAAAAAGTGTCTAGTCAAAATAAATGACATAGACTCACATCATTGAACTGTTCGTATATTACGACTCAAAAATCATTTCAGATTAGTTAAAGTAACTAAAATTCATTTATAGGACTTCATGATACCGCACTGTTGCAACAGTGCGTTGAGGATTCCGTCTTTTTCATTTTCGCACCATGGCTTTAATGGCGTGTGATGATTTTATAAATACATTTTGATATTCTTAAATCAATTTGTCTAGCCGAAACAATTAGCATAGACTCTTCTTTAAATGTTTCAAAATACTAAAAATCATTTTGACTTTGTCATATTACACTCTATGTACAACTTATTATACCCGAACATATCATTTGTTATACCTAAATAGTCTTAAAGAATATGACAAAGTATAACTCATTATACACAAGATACTATGATGATATCAAGTCCAATGATCACTTCTACTTGTGAGGATTCGAATTTTCAGGATTTTTTTTAATAATATTAAATGAGAATTTAATGAAATTATCAAGGTTGTTTAAATTCTTGGTGATATTTTATGTGATTTAAGGTATGTGAAGGGATTTAATTGATAAACTAAATCTGTAAAGAGATGGTGATAATTGATGTTGATTTAAATTAATTGAAAAGTAAATAAATTATTCAAAAACAATTTATTAATAATAAGAGAAATTTTATGTAAAGGTACAATAAATTATACAATTAAACTATTATGGAAGTGTAGAAATTATGATTTAACAGTGTTACGTGGTAATGTGAGATATATGAACTAGAAGTGTGTATGTGTATATATATATATATATATACACACACACACACACACACATTTGTATATATACGTGTTTGTGTTTAATTGTTGTATTTATAAACTCCATTAATTATGGGAACAAAGGGATTAATAATTAAATTAATCCAAATTTAAATGAAAAGTTAATGAGGAAGTTAGTAAAATTAGAAATATTGAGTATATAATTAATCAATAATTATGGTAGAAGTGTAGAAATTAATAAAGAAGAAAAGTAATTATATAAATTACATAATAATAAATTATATAATTTATATAAGAAAATTAAAGTGAAATATGAGGAAAATAATAATTATATAAATTATATAGGAATAATTATATAATTTATATAAGAAGATTAAATTGAATAAGGATGGAAGAAAATTTTTATAAATTGTATTTTGTGTAAAATAGAAATTATTTAAAAAGGGATAATGTAATTATATGAATTATATAATAATAAATTATATAATTTATATAAGGAAAGTTAATGTAAATAGTAAAGAAATGAAAAATAAATGAGAAAAAGAATTTTTTAATTTAATAAAAAAAATTATGTTTATGTATAACAGAATTGTTATGATTTTTATGAGCAATAATATTTTGGAAACGTGAACATGTTAGTAAAACATGTTGTCCAAGTAACGAAGTGAAAAATTATGAAAAATAATTTTTATATGTTATATGAATTATTTTATGAATTTTTGAGGTATAAATTATCTCATATAATTACATGCATGTTATTATGCGTGTACAAAAATTGTCAAGTAAAATACCTGAGAAAGGTGTTAATATTATTTATAAATCAATTTATGATTTTTAGTGAATTAAAATAAATATTTTATATATGTTATATAAAATATTTATTACACGATATAATTACGTAATGTATAAAAATAATTAATTTTTGCATGAGTTTTGTGATTAATCCAGAATGGGCAAGTCGGTTGTGAGCATTAAATGGCGGCGGAATTGTGTTAAAATTACAAAATGATTAATTGCCTTGAATTATAAAAGAAAAGAAAAGCAAAGAAAAAGGAAAACAAACAAAAAACGATAAAACAAAACACTCTCTTCCTCTCTATTTATTTCCCCGAAAGCCACACCACCGAGCAACACCGGAAAACACCATAACCACCAAGATGGAAAATTTTGGTGCCAACAAGGGTGATCAACAAGCTTCAAAGAAGGTTTTCGAGCACTTGGAAGGTATAAAATCATATTATTTGATTTATTTCAGCAATTTGGTGTTAATTAAATTTTTGCAGAAAATTAGTAAATATATAGAATAATTATTCTAAATAATTTTACGATGTATATTTATGAATTATATAATTTTTGGAGTGTTTATGTTGTTGGAAATTTGAACAAAAATGGTGTATTTTTGCTTGGCTGGTTCATTGTTATGGCATGAAAGAAAAAAGAAGAAAAGGGTAGCCTGCGCATTGCGCGGGCCTTTTTTTCGGAAACCGACGACAAAACGGTGTCGTTTTGGAGTCGGGAAGGCCGGGTCGCGCCATGCTTGGCGGCTAATTTTTCGAGCAAGGGATTGAACGACGTCGTTTCTGTGAAGAGGGGCGGCGGCATGCGCGGCCCAGGTTTTGTGCCGAAGTTACAGTTTTGCCCCAAACCTTTTAGGTTAATACCCAACGTGTCCTAGGCGCGCGAAAATTACGGTTATGCCCCTGAACTTTTTGGAAAATTCCGGTCATGTCCCCAAAACCGTGGAAATTACCAAAATGCCCCCAAAAAATGGTTTTTAATTAAATAAATATTTATAAATTGTTTAAAAATTATATAAAATTATAGAAAAATACTAAAAATATAGAAATGATGTTTGGGCATTAAATTTAATATTTTTGTAAAAATATTAAATATTGGAAATTAATATTTAAATGTTTAAATATTAATCTAATAAGGTTACAATTTAGAAAATGGTTAAATAAAATTTTTGGACAACCAGATACGCAAAATTTTATCCGGTAAGCCAGGTTGTCCACATTGAATGTGTTTTATATTAAGTTAAATTAATATGTTAAGGGACGAGGTTAACTTAATTAACCATATTATTTGATAATTTGCCAGAAATGATATTAATTAATTAAATTAATATCATGAGAGGATAAATAATTATTATTTGATTATTTTATGATCATAGGTTGTACGAGAAGCATTATAAAATGAGTGTTTATTAATTTCACAATCTAGGCAAGTTCTTCAGTACTTTTATGTTAAATGTTTGTCTGTTATGATATATAATTTTGTTTCAAATGCATATAAATTATGTGTTATGTGATCCGTGGACAATATGACAACGATATGTACTTTGTGCTAGAATATGAATGTATGTAAGATATAATGCTTAAATAGAAGCACAACACATGATGTATGACACACACAGAGCATGCAATGTTATGTGCCACGTGAAGCATGAAAGGTGTAAACTGTTGAACTTGCTGAGCCGTTGTGCTCATTCTTTGCATAAAATAAACTTTTGCAGGTAAAGAAACAAAGTTCTGGAATAACGGATTATGTTAGAGGGATTAATCTGGAAGGTTGTAAATGTAATTGCTATGTTTTTTAATATCATAATTCAATGTGGTTAAATTTGATAAGTTTACATTGATGGATTGTATGTACATATAAATGGGATCCAGACAGGGCAAGTAAAGTTATCTTATGAACTATTATTGTTCAAAGTAGTTGTTACGATAGAGATTATGATATGTTTAATTATGAATTATGGAAGAAAGAATAATTGTGTAGATATAATCAATATTAAATTTTGAATGTTGAGCTTAATAATACTTTTAACGGAAACAAAAAGTGAAGGTTGCGATCCAGGGACTAGGATCGAGATATAAGGGTTTTAAACATCCAAATATTCCAATACAATGATTGAGAAAAAAGGAGAGAAAAAAATTTATACCGAAAAATTTGGTAATTAATGACTATAAAGTCAATTAAAGGGTTAAATAAGGTGATTGAAGATTTATTAACGGACCGAAATTTGGACGATAAGGAAATAATGTTTAATAAATATAAGAATTAAGGTAATAAGGTTGGTCAAATTTCGGGGTCGTTACAGTACTACTATCACATTAGGAACTCCTATTGACAGACAAATAAAACTTCATTAGATGTTCCTTAAGCGAGTCAAATTCAGTGAACTTATTCTTCAATAAACACCTACATACTTGCTTTAGTATCTCCACATAATTGATTATGAGATCAATCATCATTTTCGAAAGAGCAAACATATTATGTAATAATCTATCTAGATTCACTAATCCCCATTTTAGTGATCCCACGATTAAGAACATTTTAGTTTTTGAGCTATCTTAAATTTAGATCTCATTAGCATAATTAACATTATGATTCTAAAAGCATTGCTCTAAAACTATGAGTTTATCTATTTAATCAATTCAACCAATTAATCATAAATAAAAAAATGTCTTTAAATAAATAATTCTTTTATTAATAAATAAATAAAATTATAAAATATATAATTTATCACATCAAATGTAATTGGTTTGAGAGTATCCTACTTTCAAGGATAATTTTGGATGATTTAGACTTATGAGTGTGTCATGTTCCTATAAGTACTAAAAAAGAAAAGTAGGTGCATACGAAATGTGACATCGAATAGAAGCACAGTGAGTTAACATGTGTGTTCTCTATTTTTTTTTTATTAATGAAAAATGGAACTTATGGATAACATAGAAAAGATGATAATTATAGGATTTATACAGGCCCTTCTAGTCAGACATAATTCATAGTAGTGAATAGAATGAGTGGAATGCGACAAAAACTGTAATAGACGATGAAAAATAGTAGGAAATGAATACGCAAAGATGAGAATGAGGACTACTAAAGACGAAGCGGAAAAAATTACCTGAACAGTAGGATGGGAGCAGATGATCTAACCTATCAATAGCAATCCCAGATCCAGAACATGAAGGATCTAAGAGTATCGCACGAATCTGCAAGGAGAATGTAGTCAAAAGATTAACATATTAAGGTAATCTAGATTCTAGAATGTAGTCAAAGGATGAAGTATGGTATACTCAACGAGAATCTTCCATCTGTTTCATTTCAAATATTAGAAACCAAGCTAAAAAACAAATAACCCATTTTCATGTGGCAAAAAGGAAAGGATACATATGCAGGATCTTTAATAAGGATTAAGGGGAAGGCGCTTTAAATCTCATTCTATTTACTTTTCTATTCTACATATACTATATCTACTTAGAGAGAGAAAGAGGGGGAGGCTGAAAGGGCCACTGAGAAGTGCAATCATCCAAATAAAAAACTTATTTGACATCTTCGACTTTGGTTCAGATACTTCCAATCTAAGTTCTAAATTTCAACAGGACCTTTTTACACAATTTTATAACATTTGAACAAGATAGAAAAAATACAACACACACAAAAAATATTTGAACAAGATAGAAAAAATACACAACACCCAATATTTGAACAAGATAGAAAAAATACATACACCACACACACACACACACACATACCCCTACTTGTGATACTTATATTTGCTTCCAACCTACAAAGGGCTAATAGAGAGTATGTAAAAATACTGTTAACTAAGGCAGGTTACATTCACAGGATCATAGATCATTTGAAAGGATACTAGTAGCTCCAGCCAGTTCGATGGTGTTTTTCAACCTCTTAACCCTCTTCTTAATAAGTTCACAAGCTATAATCTTTCCCTCTCCTCTCATAAGGGCAGCAAGGTGCAATGTTTTGTTTCCTGGGGCTGAACATGCATCAATAACCTTTATCATATCACAAACAATCATAATTAAGCCATTGTAGATGGTACGGACCACAAAATGTCAAAAACAGTTGATTCAAATATCTCAGCACCTGCTAACAATAACATAACTCACCTCCCATCCTGGTTGAGGCTCAAGGGCTATAGCCAACATGGAACTTGCCTTTCCCTAATATAAAAGAATTATACAGATATATATATGTGAATAAAAAAATTTAATTTTTTTTATAAAGGACTGTTTCTAGAAAGTCATTAAAGTGCATATACTTTGTATTCATATTAAATAATATAACCAACGCCTAATATGATAAACCTAGAATAATAAAAAGGCACTTTATATTCTAGTCTAATATAGGAAAAACAACATTCTTACTTGCATAAGGACACTTCCATTTGTGACCAAAGGATGATTGTGCAAATCTGTACTCGGTGGGAGAATTAACAAATGGGGAACCGTATCATCCTTGCGAACCTATTTGACATGTGAAACAATAAAATCATGACACACAAGCTTAAATATAAAGGCACATAAAAAGAAAATGGAGAAACATGCTTTAGAAATTGAGCAAGTACGTACCCAGGAGACAAGGAATAAATTGATAAAATTAAGGATGGTATTCACTACAATTATATAACGCCTCACGAGCAATAATACTCATATTATACTCAAACGTTCACTAATGTCAAATACACCTACTACAGACGTTTATACAAAACCCTTTGCCATTGTTTCTGATGTGTTAAAATTATAGACTCAATCAGTTCCCCTTTCCCTCATTCAAATACTTGGCAAATAATATACGCAAAGGGGGCAGAAGAATAAAGTACGATCAAAAGTACCAAAATAACTTTTGGGTCAACAATATGTATTAACTAGCTTTTCCTTTCTGGTAATTATTCAGCAGAGAATTAAAACATGCAGATCCAGCATAATCTCCAACTGCGTCCATTAGTAAAAAGAATGGCTTTTACCCCACTGTCATTATACTTGTCGTGTTTTGTGCGTTAAGTTACTGAATTTTTAATTTTTGTAATTGAGCTCATCATACTAATTAAAAATTTTCAATTAGGTCATTCCGTCAAATTAATTGGACGTAAGTTATCTTTATTTTCGACGTGATATTTTTTTATTAATTCAAAAATGACTTGAAAACGCAACGTGGCTTGTGCTGTTTTTTTTTATTATGTTATTAATTCAAAATAGAATAAATAAAACTAAAATTATTTAAAAGAATTTAAAACAAAATAATAAAATTTCAAAAATACAAATAAATTAAATACATAAAAAAATAGAAACTTGAAAATTTACAATAAAAGAATTTAAAATAAAATAATAATTTTAAAAATTATGAAACTAAAAAATATTTTACCTTCAACTTAGCACACCAATTTGCCTGAAAACCACTTCTTCTCCAACCCCACCTCAGATCTCATCTCTCTTTCCTCACTTTTTTTACTTCTGAAGTGTACAGAAGGAACAAAGAATCTAGATGGCAAAGAAGCCGAACACACCCCATAGGAAATTCAAATATAGTTAATTGAATTTCATAAGATCAATTTTCTTTAGATCGACAATGGTGACCCTCCAGAAATTTAAGTTCTTTGCCACTCAGTGCGTTGTAGCGAGAAGCCCAACTCTGTGGTAGCTTAGATTAATGGATAACTTTACACACACTATAACCAAACACTACTTCAAATATTATATACATCTCAACTATTAAAAAGTGGGACCTAACACGAATTTCTGTGTCAGATCCCATCTTTTAATGATTAAGATCAAAATGTAGTATTTTAAGTTGTGTGGCAAAACGAGATAACTCAGCGAACTTAGCTTCATATTGGGAGACTGTCATGTTTCCCTGCTCCAGCTTAATGAATTCCACCTCTTTCATATGGCGGATACTTTCTGGGAAATACTTCTCGTTAAACAGTTCTTCGAATTCTGTCCAAGACATTTCGAGTGCTGAAGGTTGGATACGTTTTACCGCTTCCCACCAATGATCCGCCTCACCTCGTAACATAAAAGTGGCAAATGACACCTTCTGATCATCAGCGCATTGTAAGACATCAAGTATTTTTGTCGTCTGCTTTAGCCATGCCTCCGCTTTGAGTGGGTCAGGCTTCCCGTGGAATTCAGGTGGTCCCAATTCTTTAAATTGCTTGACAGTGACCATCCACAAATTACCAGCATTTCTACCGTTATTATTGACTGGATTTCCTCTTGCTTGATTCTGTATGAACTGCATGAAATTCCTAAAGAATCCATCGTTCATCATGTTATCAGGAACATTATTTCCTGAGTTGGCAGGAGGATTGTTTGGGGCCTCCTGATTCTCGGCTACATTTGCTTCGGGTATTCCATAGTTAACCTCTTGATTTCCAGATGTCATACTTAACTGTGGTCACAAAATAATTGTTAGTTCAAACAAACTGACTCATCACTTCATGTCCCTATATTCAAATCAACTCATTAGATAATAAAATCTAATTTAGGTGGGACACACTAATGACTGATTATATTCGTCTCTCCCCTCTTAGTTCTACCCCAGATCTCCATTAAAGACCATATCCCTAAGCTCTGATACCAACTGTGACGCCCCCAAATCTAGGCCTACACAGCCCAAACTTGAGTCGTCAAAAGACTACAACAAAATTATTACAACAAAGCACAACGTACAACAATACAGTGTATAATAATACACAACTAAGTCTTCACTATTATTGCCACACTATTTTACAACACGTGAAGACTAGGATAGCTATTCCTCGGACTCTCACTCCATCCCCCGGCTAGACCCCGTTACGTTTTCATCTCCTGTTGAAAACAATGGAACAAAAGAAAGGGTGAGCTCAAATAGCCCAGTAAGAAATATCATGACTAAGATAATGACGAATAAATTATCATTAGCCTTCAACAGTTGAGTTCTTGATAGAATACAATAGACTACAAGGTTTATATCAAAAACTGTAGTTAAATTCTTAAACAACGTTCAGATCAATAATAGCAGCGGAATGAGTAATCTATTAGAAGAATAATGCAGACCATAATGTCCACTCGCTTCTCTTTTTAGTAAAAACATCATCAACTTTTATCATCTGAAATACCATTAGTCATGATAATAAAAATTCACAGTTCCTGGTCATAATCATGCAAATCAACAGTTCATCTTTGCACTACGGGCCAAAGATATTCAATAAAGCACCAACGGTCATGATTATACCAGATTCAGCCTTTGGTCATAATCATACCAACCAACAGTTCATCTTTGCACTACGGGCCAAAGAGAACATTCACCACGTGTCATAAAAGACACCGAACAGATGTATCGCCTTTAACCTAGTATATCGCCTTTAACCTATCATCTGTTCAACAATTATATCACATCTGTGCCCCCGGCCACAGATATTCACAACAGCTTGATTCTTGATGATTAATACAAATAACAGTGATACAAATGATGAACAGAAGAACAGGATAAACAATAAGTATCGGAAGTTTACTTTGTGCAGATTCAAATAATGTCCAAATTGCCAACATGATGTGGAGTGAAATTTAAAAATGATATTCAAGATCCATAGTTCAGAATAACGATTATAGTTCAATAGAAAGGTTCAGAAAATAGGAAGGTTCAGTTGAAATAAAGAAGTTCAACTATTATGGAACATATAATATTTTCAGGAATTATAGAAGCAATAGTTCCATAATAAGTTTCGATTTAGGTGTATGAAAGAAAATAATATCCCTTACCGTAGCAGGTTTGATTAACAAAAGGTGAAGGGAATTAATATCCCTTACCATAGTAAGTTTGAATAATGGAAGATGAAAAAGATGGTATCCCTTATGAGTATAAAGGAAAATGATATCACTTACGAATATGGAATAAAAGTGTCATGTGATAATTCATATAGACAAATTATTTCCACACGAGACAAATAAAAAGGGTTATTCACCAACAGGCGATAATCCGCGCCGTAAGGTTATTCCCATCAATTTGAATACGAAGAGTTATTCACCAAACAGGCGATAATCCGCACCGTAAGGTTATTCTCAAAGATTAGTAAGGAATGAATACAAAAGGTTATTCACCAACAGGCGGTAAACCGCGCCGTAAGGTTATTCCCGCAATTTAATACATGGAAGTAAATGGCACAAGAAAGAAACGATATTATTTTCGAGAATCAAAGAATGATAATCCCTTCAAGTAAGAAAGAAAATAATATCCATTTATGGTGATGAAAAGAATAATACCCCTTACCGTAGTAATTTAGAATATGAAAGAAGATGATATTCCTTACCACAGTAAATTTAAGAGTGTGAAAAGAATAATATTCCTTACCTTAACACGTGACTGGATATTGATTTAAATGAGGTTGATCAACTTGAAAAATTTCTGCACTCCTTTTGGCTTTCAAACTCTCAAAATATCCTTACTATTCTCAGAGAAAACTCATAAAATTCTTATAGAAAAATTCTATGTTTTAGGTGTGATTTTTCTATTCAGCTGAACAAGCTATTTATAGGAGAAAAGAAGTTACTATGCGCGGTAGGTGAAATAAAAAAAATTCAGCAGAGGCTGCGCAGCAGCCTCCACCAACTCTTCAGCAAATTCTCACATTTCTCACATTTCGTGTGGGCCCCACAGTGGGTCCCACATGTTTCTTACTATTCACTTACTATTCACGTCACTATTCACGTTACTATTCACGTCACTATTTCAAATAGTAAAATTAATTATTTTATTTTTTATTTATTTATTTATTCTTCCTGTGAGTCCAACATATAAAATAATGTTACTACAATAATGTAAGAAATACGTTACATATTTTTATTAATTTAATAATATAAATTATAGTGTATTTGCTACTGTGACAATTATTAGATTCAATAATTTTAAACTACAGTGCACCAACAATTATTGACTCGATGATATGAAATACAGTGTAATGACAATTATTGAATCAATAATGCAAAATATTGTGTAGCAACAATAATTGAATTGATAATATAAAATATTATGCAGTGACAATTATTGATGAAATGATGCGTAACAGTTACGGTGTCAATTATCAGATCAATAATACGAGACACTGTGCAATACCGTGTGCTACTGTAGAATACCGTGTGCCACAATAAAATACCATAAATTACCGTATGATACTATTCTTTTATCATCGGTATTTTAACAGTTAACACCGTTGACTATTTTTATTTAAAAAGGTTACTTCTGTCGTTTTCTATATCCGACAATTATTCCGTTGTGGGGTCCACCAATAATTTGTTATTTCGACGCCGTCGTACGGCCCGAATATTCCCCGACAAAACGAATATTGTCCGACAAGATAAAATTTGCACATAACATCCTTAACTTTAAACTTTATCGATTTAACCACTTACTGTTTCAGAAAAATATATATGAAGAAAAATTAAATTTTATATTTCATAAAATTCGGGGTCTTACAACCTCCCCTCCTTATGAAATTTCGTCCCCGAAATTGACGTACCTGGCATTTCGAAGAGGTAAGGATATTTAGATTTCATCTCAGATTCTAGCTCCCAGGTCATTTCCTCAGTATCTTGGTTTCTCCATAAAACCTTAACTTGAGGTATAACCTTTGAGCGTAGGATATGCTCCTTCTTATCTAAGATCTTGACAGGTACCTCCTCGTACGTTAAATCCTCTTCTATAACGTCCGGTTCTAACTCAATGACGTGGTTTGGGTCCTTCACATATTTACGTAACATAGATATGTGAAAAACATTATGGATGCGAGACATACTTGGTGGTAAAGCTAGTCTGTAGGCTACGGTTCCTACTCGACCGAGGATTTCAAATGGGCCAATAAATCGAGAGTTAAGCTTTCCTCTCTTTCCGAATCTCGTAACTCCTTTTCATGGAGAAATACGTAAGAATACATGATCTCCGGCGTTGAATCTCTCATCTCTCCGATGAAGATCAGCATAACTCTTTTGTCGTTCTTGTGCTGTCTGTATTCGTTGTCGGATCATTTGGATCTTTTCGGTCGTCAAGCGTACCAACTCGGGTCCCAACAATTTTGCTTCTCCTACCTCATTTCAACATATTGGAGAGCGGCACTTCCTTCCATACAAAGCCTCGAATGGAGCCATGCCTATACTTGCTTGGTAACTGTTGTTGTAAGAAAATTTCACCAAAGGCAAGTACTTATCCCAACTTCCTTTGAAGTCTAATACACAAAGTCTCAAAAGATCTTCGAGGGTCTGGATCGTCCTTTCCGATTGTCCGTCCGTTTGAGGATGGTATGCAGAACTAAAACGTAGTTCAGTGCCCATAGCTTTTTGTAGACTGATCCAAAAGCGTGAAGTGAATCTAGGATCTCGATCAGAAACTATGGAAACTGGCATGCCATGCAATCTCAAGATCTCATTTATGTACATACCGGCAAGACGTTCAAGTGAAAAGTTTTCTCGTATAGGCAAGAAATGAGCGGATTTGGTCAATCTATCTACGATGACCCAAATTGCATCTAAGCCTTGAGAAACTTTGGGAAGACCCGTCACGAAATCCATATTGATGTGTTCCCACTTCCATTCGGGAACCTCAAGTGGTTGTAATGGACCCTTAGGTACTTGATGCTCTGCCTTGACACGTTGACAAGTTAGGCACCTTGAGATAAACTCTGCAATCTCCCTTTTCATATTATTCCACCAAAATGTATGTCGAAGATCTCGATACATCTTGGTACCTCCTGGGTGGATTGCAAACGGCGTGTTGTGTGCCTCCGTCATGATTTTATGCTTCAATTCAGGATCGTTAGGAACACAGAGTCGAGAGTTGACTCGAAGTATTCCTTTCTCGTCGATTCTTGCTTCGGGAATGGCACCTTCTTGTACTTTCTTTATCATGTTTATCAGTTCCGGATCGGTAGCTTGAGCAGCTTTAATTTTATCGATTAAAGCCGGTTCTACTCGCACGTGAGCAATCTTCGAGTGAGTTCCTGGTGTCTTTAGCTCTATCTCCATCTTTTGTAAGTCGTACAAAATACGTTTTTGTGTTGTCAGCAGTGCACTTGTACTCGCATAAGATTTTCTGCTCAAAGCATCAGCTACAACGTTCGCCTTTCCCGGGTGATACTGGATTGTGTGGTCGTAATCCTTCAATAGCTCAAGCCAACGTCGTTGTCGCATGTTGAGTTCCTTCTGGGTGAAGAAATACTTGAGACTTTTATGATCCGTATAGATATCCACCTTTTCTCCGTATAAATAGTGTCTCCAGATCTTCAATGCGAAAACGACTGCTGCCAACTCTAGATCATGAGTAGGATAATTTTTCTCATAATCTTTGAGTTGTCGAGAGGCATAGGCTATAACCTTTCCATGTTGCATAAGGACACAGCCTAGACCTTTGCCTGAAGCATCGCTATATATGACGAATTCTCCTGATCCTGATGGAATGGTCAGAACAGGAGCTGAAACCAGTCTCCTCTTGAGTTCTTGGAAACTTTTCTCGCATTCCTCGCTCCATATGAATTTTGTGCTTTTCCGAGTAAGCTGAGTTAATGGAGTGGCGATTCGAGAAAATCCTTCTACGAATCTCCGATAATAACCAGCTAGGCCCAGAAAACTTCGGACTTCGGTTACTGTCTTGGGTTGTTCCCAATTTAGTACCGTTTCAATCTTCGCAGGATCGACTGATATTCCTTGACTAGAAATCACATGCCCAAGAAACGTGACCTCCTCAAGCCAGAACTCACATTTCTTCAACTTGGCATATAATTTGTTCTCACGGAGCTTTTGGAGTATCAATCTCAGGTGTTGTTCATGATCCTCGCGACTCTTGGAGTATATGAGGATGTCATCAATAAAGACAACCACAAAATGATCCAAATATTCCTTGAATATTCGGTTCATCATGTCCATGAAAGCTGCAGGAGCATTGGTTAGTCCAAAAGGCATGACTAAAAACTCATAATGCCCATAACGAGTTCTGAAAGCAGTCTTTGGAATGTCCTCAGCTTTAACCTTTAACTGATGATATCCAGAACGGAGATCAATCTTTGAGAAATGTTGAGCACCTTGTAATTGATCAAACATGTCATCGATCCGAGGCAACGGGTACCTGTTTTTGATGGTGACATGGTTCAATTCTCGGTAATCAATGCACAATCTCATACTCCCGTCTTTCTTCTTCACAAATAGAACAGGAGCACCCCAAGGTGATGCACTCGGACGAATGAAACCGGTATCCAACAATTCCTGTAGTTGGACCTTTAACTCTTGAAGTTCAATGGGAGCCATTCGGTATGGGGCTTTGGAAATGGGCTTGGTACCGGGTTCAAGATCAATACAAAATTCAATTTCACGGTTTGGGGGTAAGCCAGGAAGTTCTTCAGGAAAAACGTCAGGAAACTCATTAACAGTGGGAATATCATTCAAGTTTGACGTATTTTTGTTCAAATCAGTGACATGAGCTAAAAAGACTTGACATCCGTTTTTCAATAAACGAATGGCTTTATGGCTAGAAATAACAGTTATAGATTTCAATGGTTTAGTTGCTTGAATTTGCATGACAGGTTGATTAGGAATATGAAAACTAATAATCTTATGAAAACAATCAATTTTAGCATGATGGGTAGTCAACCAATCAATTCCTAAAATCACATCAAATTCATGCATTTCCAAAGAAATAAGGTCAACAGGTAATGTGAGGTTGTTGATTTGAACTAGGCAAGATTTATAGACAGTAGATGTAATGGTCATTTCTCCTAATGGGGTTTCAACTGATAAGTCAAAGTCTAAATTTTCAGGAGTTAAGTTTAAACGCTGAGCACATGCAGGTGAGATAAAAGAATGGGTAGAGCCAGTATCTAACAAAGCGTAGACTTCACGAGAATTTATGAATAGCTTACCGGTTATCACCTCGTTCGAGTTTCGTGTCATTTGGGATGTCACAACAAAAGCTCTCCCTTGAACTACAGATTTTCCCTTATCCGCGCTAGCTTTTGGTATCATCATTGCAGCTGGACTCGATTTTGTGGCAGGACAAAACCGCGCAAGATGACCCTGTTTCCCACAACTGTAACACTTTTTGGACTGCTGTGTACAGTTTGGGCTGATGTGACCTTCCTGACCACACCTATAACATCTCACTGGTGGTCGATCTTCTCCCCTTGAAACTGGGGTCGGTGCTGGTGCTGGTACTGGTGCTGGTGCCCTTCCATAATTATTATGGAATCTCTTTCTTTTGAAATTATTCCCACTGGATTCTCCTCTTCTGTTATTTGATGTAGAATTACCACCGAAGTGTTGGTTACCTCCTCGATGGTTTTCGTTCCTGTGGTTGTTGTCATTCCTTTCTCTATGCTGATCATTAACTCTTGGCTGCAATGTTTCATCTGTCTGCTCCACCCTTTGAGCCCTATCCACAACATCTGAATACAAACTGAATTTATGAGAGCTAAGTTGTTGACGAATTTTGAGTCTCAAACCTCTTAGGAACATCCGACTCATTCGTGCTTCGTCATCCACTAGATGGGTGGCAAAACGAGATAACTCGGCGAACTTAGCTTCATATTGGGAGACTGTCATGTTTCCCTGCTCCAGCTTAATGAATTCCACCTCTTTCATATGGCGGATACTTTCTGGGAAATACTTCTCGTTAAACAGTTCTTCGAATTCTGTCCAAGACATTTCGAGTGCTGAAGGTTGGATACGTTTTACCGCTTCCCACCAATGATCCGCCTCACCTCGTAACATAAAAGTGGCAAATGGCACCTTCTGATCATCAGCGCATTGTAAGACATCAAGTATTTTTGTCGTCTGCTTTAGCCATGCCTCCGCTTTGAGTGGGTCAGGCTTCCCGTGGAATTCAGGTGGTCCCAATTCTTTAAATTGCTTGACAGTGACCATCCACAAATTACCAGCATTTCTACCGTTATTATTGACTGGATTTCCTCTTGCTTGATTCTGTATGAACTGCATGAAATTCCTAAAGAATCCATCGTTCATCATGTTATCAGGAACATTATTTCCTGAGTTGGCAGGAGGATTGTTTGGGGCCTCCTGATTCTCGGCTACATTTGCTTCGGGTATTCCATAGTTAACCTCTTGATTTCCAGATGTCATACTTAACTGTGGTCACAAAATAATTGTTAGTTCAAACAAACTGACTCATCACTTCATGTCCCTATATTCAAATCAACTCATTAGATAATAAAATCTAATTTAGGTGGGACACACTAATGACTGATTATATTCGTCTCTCCCCTCTTAGTTCTACCCCAGATCTCTATTAAAGACCATATCCCTAAGCTCTGATACCAACTGTGACGCCCCCAAATCTAGGCCTACACAGCCCAAACTTGAGTCGTCAAAAGACTACAACAAAATTATTACAACAAAGCACAACGTACAACAATACAGTGTATAATAATACACAACTAAGTCTTCACTATTATTGCCACACTATTTTACAACACGTGAAGACTAGGATAGCTATTCCTCGGACTCTCACTCCATCCCCCGGCTAGACCCCGTTACGTTTTCATCTCCTGTTGAAAACAATGGAACAAAAGAAAGGGTGAGCTCAAATAGCCCAGTAAGAAATATCATGACTAAGATAATGACGAATAAATTATCATTAGCCTTCAACAGTTGAGTTCTTGATAGAATACAATAGACTACAAGGTTTATATCAAAAACTGTAGTTAAATTCTTAAACAACGTTCAGATCAATAATAGCAGCGGAATGAGCAATCTATTAGAAGAATAATGCAGACCATAATGTCCACTCGCTTCTCTTTTTAGTAAAAACATCATCAACTTTTATCATCTGAAATACCATTAGTCATGATAATAAAAATTCACAGTTCCTGGTCATAATCATGCAAATCAACAGTTCATCTTTGCACTACGGGCCAAAGATATTCAATAAAGCACCAACGGTCATGATTATACCAGATTCAGCCTTTGGTCATAATCATACCAACCAACAGTTCATCTTTGCACTACGGGCCAAAGAGAACATTCACCACGTGTCATAAAAGACACCGAACAGATGTATCGCCTTTAACCTAGTATATCGCCTTTAACCTATCATCTGTTCAACAATTATATCACATCTGTGCCCCCGGCCACAGATATTCACAACAGCTTGATTCTTGATGATTAATACAAATAACAGTGATACAAATGATGAACAGAAGAACAGGATAAACAATAAGTATCGGAAGTTTACTTTGTGCAGATTCAAATAATGTCCAAATTGCCAACATGATGTGGAGTGAAATTTAAAAATGATATTCAAGATCCATAGTTCAGAATAACGATTATAGTTCAATAGAAAGGTTCAGAAAATAGGAAGGTTCAGTTGAAATAAAGAAGTTCAACTATTATGGAACATATAATATTTTCAGGAATTATAGAAGCAATAGTTCCATAATAAGTTTCGATTTAGGTGTATGAAAGAAAATAATATCCCTTACCGTAGCAGGTTTGATTAACAAAAGGTGAAGGGAATTAATATCCCTTACCATAGTAAGTTTGAATAATGGAAGATGAAAAAGATGGTATCCCTTATGAGTATAAAGGAAAATGATATCACTTACGAATATGGAATAAAAGTGTCATGTGATAATTCATATAGACAAATTATTTCCACACGAGACAAATAAAAAGGGTTATTCACCAACAGGCGATAATCCGCGCCGTAAGGTTATTCCCATCAATTTGAATACGAAGAGTTATTCACCAAACAGGCGATAATCCGCACCGTAAGGTTATTCTCAAAGATTAGTAAGGAATGAATACAAAAGGTTATTCACCAACAGGCGGTAAATCGCGCCGTAAGGTTATTCCCACAATTTAATACATGGAAGTAAATGGCACAAGAAAGAAACGATATTATTTTCGAGAATCAAAGAATGATAATCCCTTCAAGTAAGAAAGAAAATAATATCCATTTATGGTAATGAAAAGAATAATACCCCTTACCGTAGTAATTTAGAATATGAAAGAAGATGATATTCCTTACCACAGTAAATTTAAGAGTGTGAAAAGAATAATATTCCTTACCTTAACACGTGACTGGATATTGATTTAAATGAGGTTGATCAACTTGAAAAATTTCTGCACTCCTTTTGGCTTTCAAACTCTCAAAATATCCTTACTATTCTCAGAGAAAACTCATAAAATTCTTATAGAAAAATTCTATGTTTTAGGTGTGATTTTTCTATTCAGCTGAACAAGCTATTTATAGGAGAAAAGAAGTTACTATGCGCGGTAGGTGAAATAAAAAAAATTCAGCAGAGGCTGCGCAGCAGCCTCCACCAACTCTTCAGCAAATTCTCACATTTCTCACATTTCGTGTGGGCCCTACAGTGGGTCCCACATGTTTCTTACTATTCACTTACTATTCACGTCATTATTCACGTTACTATTCACGTCACTATTCACGTTACTATTTCAAATAGTAAAATTAATTATTTTATTTTTTATTTATTTATTTATTCTTCCTGTGAGTCCAACATATAAAATAATGTTACTACAATAATGTAAGAAATACGTTACATATTTTTATTAATTTAATAATATAAATTATAGTGTATTTGCTACTGTGACAATTATTAGATTCAATAATTTTAAACTACAGTGCACCAACAATTATTGACTCGATGATATGAAATACAGTGTAATGACAATTATTGAATCAATAATGCAAAATATTGTGTAGCAACAATAATTGAATTGATAATATAAAATATTATGCAGTGACAATTATTGATGAAATGATGCGTAACAGTTACGGTGTCAATTATCAGATCAATAATACGAGACACTGTGCAATACCGTGTGCTACTGTAGAATACCGTGTGCCACAATAAAATACCATAAATTACCGTATGCTACTATTCTTTTATCATCGGTATTTTAACAGTTAACACCGTTGACTATTTTTATTTAAAAAGGTTACTTCTGTCGTTTTCTATATCCGACAATTATTCCGTTGTGGGGTCCACCAATAATTTGTTATTTCGGCGCCGTCGTACGGCCCGAATATTCCCCGACAAAACGAATATTGTTCGACAAGATAAAATTTGCACATAACATCCTTAACTTTAAACTTTATCGATTTAACCACTTACTGTTTCAGAAAAATATATATGAAGAAAAATTAAATTTTATATTTCATAAAATTCGGGGTCTTACAGAACCTATACTAAACCGATCCATTTTATACCGAATCGACCCGTTCGGTTAACTAAAAAACCAAAAAATTTGATCACCCCTACAACAAGTCATAAGTACGTAAGCTATCTATTTTTTAGGTGTGAAAATATCAAAATTTGTTGCTAAAATATCAATTTGTAGAATCACCAAAGCCCAAATCTATACTCCCTTCATCTTCAAAGGTATAATTTTTATTTATAAAAAAATTAAATTAAGGTATATAAAGTGAAAAGTATAAAAAAAAAAAAAATACTAATTATTTTATATAATTATATAAAGTCACTAAAAATAAATTTAATTTTTTTATTTTTTTAATAGTCTTAATATCTATGAAAAATATTCTTCGCTCAACATTTTAAGAATAGAAAGAGCAACATTCAACACAAAGTAAATTTGATATAAAGAAATACTCTCCCATTTGAAGAAAAAAAATAATAATTAGAGAGGAGGGACCAAAGTGCATAAAAGGGGCTATTGGTCCACATAGGGATTTGACTCTCTCCATTCCACCTTTCGTCTAATTCATCCAATACATTAATTGTTTAATCTTAATAATTTTGTAAATAATAATCAAAATATGTTAATAAATATTTGATGATATTAAGATCAATTCTCTCAAAAATTAGGATTATAAAATATATTTTCACAATTAAAAATTTAAAAGAATTTCAACTATTAAAATTTTGCTAAAAAGTTCATGTCTATCAAATGATAAAAAAAAATACGTGACATTACTTTTAAATTTAGAACAAATATACAATTTCATATAATAAATTAATTGATTGGCGTTAATTTTAATTATATTATTTGTAATTATAAAAATATAGTGTATTGAATGAAATTAGAAGAGAGGTGTAATGGAGGGAATCCAAATCCGGTCGAGAGGATTAATAGTCTCGCTTAATTCAATCTCGCAAACAACAGTAGTTAACGGACTAATAAGATAATACAACTTCATGAACAATACATTCAAAAACTCGTGATTAATGGAGGATCAACCACACGCATAATAGCCAATATAAAAGCTTAAACTATGATATACAAATGGGCTACACCACAACAAATCAAACATTGCTACATGACATCACTACTGCAAAATATGGAAGGATACAAAATTCTGAGCCCAGCTGGTGTCCTTCATAATTTACAAGATTACATCTTATGGAACTTATGTTCCTTTTAATGCTCAATGAATCAAACTTTGCTCAATCCTAATGCCTCTCTTTACCTACAGTGGTTCAATTGACCCACTTTTGAGCCTTTCCATCCGAGCTTGCAAACCAGATAACGCCTTCTCATCCACAGGAAGAACACCACCTTGTGCAGGATTCTCTAAGCTAGCATAGTCTGCGGAATGAGATAATTGGCTAGGGAGCCCGTGATTCAAATTGCCTTTCAAGTTAATTAGTGGTCTATTTCCAGGATCTGGATTCCCACCGCCAGCTGCTAACTGGATGCTCTTCATCCTTTCTCTTATTGCATCTAATGTTCCACTAGTAACTGCAGTCAATAGAATAATTTAAAAAGTTATAATTTCACCTGTGCCGGGGGTGTTGCCGGGGGTGTTTTGGGGGGGGGGGGGGGGGGATTTAAGAAAAGTTAGTCGAAACAGTGACCTCCGGGTGGGTGTCTTTCATTCCTTCGGTCACCCATGTGCTGCCTAAACTCTGATTGATCAGACATTGGACCACTTGACATCATGGCATTGACAGACCTGTCATCTTCCACATAAGATGATGGGGGTAAACTAAAGCTCTTAGGTTCCAATTTGGCATTTACAGATTTTGCCTCATTTAATGTATTTGTATGTACAGGTGATAAAGGTGCGAATTTTGGGGAGGAAAGGTTTAGGTTAGAAGGGGGAGGGGTTGGCATGGGTAAACTTGAAGGTGTCCTACCAGCAGCTGCATTCTTCTCCATCCGCAGTGAAGGCAACAAGGAGCTCATCATACACAATTTGCTCAAATATTTCGACAAAATTATTGCAAGACATCAGAACATACCTGGTATAAACCATCTCTAATATAAGTTCGGAATGCCTCACTAGCAATTCGGAGCTGCGAAAATATATCCACCTGACATATATAATATGAATTAAAATCAAATGTATCCAATACTGTCTATTAATATGAAGAACTTTGGATCAATGTTTTGAATCCTAGACTGACCTGACGGGTTCAACAGGGAACCGGTCCTATGTTTGGCCCGGTTGGAACAATTTGGTCAAAACCCAGATTGAACCGGTTAACCACCGGTTATTCTATCGATAAAAATGGTTGAGTTGATTCAGTGAACCGGTTTTTAATTATTTTAAATAATTTTTTGATACCAAATTTTTTTTAATATTAAAATTAACCACTTTTAGTACAATTTTAACACAAATTCATTATATTTTAGTTTATCAAAAATGAGATGTTTTAAAAAAATTCTAATTATTAATAATATATATTTTATTTATTTAAGATGTCACAGGTTCAATAACAGTTTAACCATTGGTCGGACCAATGATTCTGATGCACAAAAAACCTACGGCCCACAGGCCGGCTTGGCCTGGCATGAGCCCAACCTGGTCAAAGCCCGAACCGGGCCGGTCCGGCCTACAGTCTTTGAACAGACTGTTATTTTGACGTAAAAACTCGGTCTGACCTGGCCTATGAAAAAGCCCGGCCCAGCCTACACAGAGGACCGGCCCGGCCCAGCTTGTCCAGCCTAGCTAATTCGTTTTAACTATAGACTATAACTTGATATATATATATATATATATATATATATATATATATATAAGAAGCAAAAAGATAGATGAAGGAAAGAAATGGTTCATTGTAGGGAGATAATAAACTTTAAAAAATTTTGTTTGGCTTTTCTATTCATTGTACTAATCAAAATTGATTGACAAATCCGGTTAATGTTGTAAAACTTTTTCAGTTTCAAAATAGAATTAATTAATTTGGGTATTCTAAAATTAATTTTAAAATATATTTAAATTTAAAATTGATTCAATATAATTACAAATTATTTAAAAATATACTACTCAAATTTTCAAGATTAATTTTTTTTTAAAGTTAGATAAATAAATTCATCAATATTTTTCTTTATCTGGCAGGGTATTGGATGAAAAGAGAAGTAGATTTAGCCCAGAATCGTTGGAGATATGCATTTGTTACAGAGATTATCTTGCCGCACAAAGAAAAGTACAAGATATAATAAACAATCAAGATAACTCAGAAGATCTCGAAGTTGGAGTAGAAACTGACAAAATTGCACATCCATGAATATTGAAGATATATGTTTTTTTTAAGATTGAAGATATGTTTTTTGAAGATATAACGAAGAGATATTTTTTGAAGATAGGAAGATACATTTTTTGAAGATTTGAATTTTGAAGACATTTTAAAAATATTTTGAAGCAAAATATTTGTAACCAACTCATTATTTATTATTGATTAATTACTTATTTTTAATTTTTTGTCAATACATTTAATTAATATAGTAGTTAGTTTATTTAATATTTATATTTCACATTAAAAATTAGTTGATTACATTTTTAGGCCTGGCCCGGCCCACGGACTGGACTGGCTTGGCCCCGCCTAAGGACTGGCCAGACCTGACCCAAAGCCTGACCCGGCCTAGCCTACAGGCCTGGCATGGTCTAGTCTACAGGTCTCAAAAGGCCAGATTTTGATCTAGAAGTCCGGCCTACAGGCCCAAAAGTCAAAGTCTGACATGGCCTGGTCAACGGCCAAAACCTACCAGGCCAGGTCGGACCAGTCCGGCCTACTGTGCATGTCTAATGATCCATCTACTCGATAACTTTTCTAGTTCGAAAACTAGTTTGGGTCTAAAAACATTGCTTTGGATTATAAT
This sequence comes from Hedera helix, assembly GCA_947179155.2. NCBI lineage: Eukaryota > Viridiplantae > Streptophyta > Magnoliopsida > Apiales > Araliaceae > Hedera > Hedera helix. Next base: position 9,296,143 of record OX359278.1, read on the forward strand.
TAGCCAGGAAAATGAAAAGACAAGCAAGCTAACAATTTTCATGTATATATGAACAAGCCTTTTACCTTGGGATATAATTGTGTGATCCTGTACAGTTCGTAAAGACCAATCGTGCATGTTTGTTTGTCACCAATTTTCTTGAATATTGCACCTAGTTCTTGCTTCACAATCAAAATATATATAAGGAAATTTTAGATCAGCCAAAGAATGATTAGCTCAAACAACAAAAGCAAGCACATCAATACCTGGTGTGATGTCGCAAGCACCCAAAAATAAAATCTTACTTTGGAAAAATAAATATGTAGTAGTGTAAGTAAGAGTCGAGCCCACAGAGAATGATTATTTAATTTTATGTTTTGTAAATAAGAATTGGGGGGGTTTTGTAATTAAAGAAATAATTTAAAATAAACTAATTAAAATAATTATGAAATAAATAAATAAGAAGAAAAAACCTTGGTTTAAGTTAATATCCACCATCAAGAATTTACAACTGATCACTGATGCAAAAATAAATCAATTAATATTTTGAAGATTCACCGTAGAAAGAACTACTCGCAGGTGGAATAATTTTTCTCCTCTCTCCTTAATTTTAGATAAGTAGAGCCACTTGGTCTAAATACCCTTACTAATAAACAACCTCCGGCACTTGCTAAAGATTTAATTTAATAGCAGCATAAAGAATTAGAGAGATCGTTGAACTAAACAACACAAGCCACTTGTTTGCATTTAATTTAGATGAATATTCTTCCTAAGATAAAATAATTTTTTGATCTGCAAAATAATTATTAAACTTAGTTGCTTCACAAATAGCAGTAGATTAATATGAATAATAAACTAGTAGGCCTCCTAGCAATTAAACAAATCAATCATGAAATTAAGCATAGAAGAATATTCAATAATCAAAATATAAATTGAACAATTAAAATAAATTAGATCTCACAGTGTATAAATCTTGATGGCTTCAATCACTTAAACCAAGAAAAATAATTTAGCTACTCATGATTGTAGAGAACACTAAAGAATAGAAGAGGGAATTTTTATTCTAAGAGAAGTTGTATATTACAATGTGTGTCAAACCCTCTATTTATAGGCTCCAAAATCCTCCTAAACCTAGTTGGAATTAATCTTTCCAAACCCTAATAGGATTTAAAATACAAATAAAAATAAAAGAAAAAGAAAAATAATTATTATTCTAACCCTAGTTGGAATTAAAATCCAATTTGGTATCAAAAAGTAGCAAATTCGCGAAATAATCTGATTTGGGAGAATTATCGCGCCAAACAAACGCGTCCTTCGCTACAGTGACCGGCCGCGTCATCAGCCCGCGCGCATTGCGCGGTATTGGCCTCAAAACGACGTCGTTTTGCTTCCGGTTCCTGCTACTGTTTCGCGACCGCGCGCATTGCGCGTACGCTGTGATGAAACGGCGTCGTTTTGATGACCGGCAGTCCATCCCCGCGCATTGCGCGGTCGTATCTTTTTCCGGAAATTACAGAAATGCCACCGGTGCTGGTTAATTACCATTTTTGCCTCAGATTCTTGCGGAATTTGCAGATTTGCCCTCCGGTTTTGCTGAAATTACAGAAATGCCCCCAAAAGCTTATTTTTCCTACAAAATAAAATATAAAATAAATAAAAATAAATAAAAATAATATAAAAATACTAAAAATCCTAAAAACACATAATAATAAATAAAACACCTAAAACACTAAAAATAAATAAAAACACATAAATAAAAATAAATATAAAAATACTATAAAATTACCTAAATTAACATAAATTAATTAAAATCCTATAAAACCTATTAAAATCAAAATAAACTAGATAATTAAACATTTAAGCACACAATAAATATAAAAACTAAGTATTAGGGCATTAAAATATCATATAATTTAGCCCTATCAAATACCCCCACACTTAGCTTTTTGCTCGTCCTCGGGCAAAACAAAAATAAAAATTATAAAAATTAAACTAATAACCAAACAACTCACTTGAGCAACAGAGCAATATAAATTTCAACATCAGCCTCAAAGATTTTTTAAATGATAACTCATAGAAAATTTCAAAATCATGCAAAATCTAGAACTTCAACATATTTATCAATTCTACTTTACTCAAGATCTTTTGTGTGTGTGTGTATCCAAATGTATTAAACTAATCAAAACTCAGATAAGTTTAGGTTATTAATTACCTTATAGAAGATATACAACAAAACTCAAAATACTTATTTTTCTCATCACTTTTAGTTAATACAGACAATATAAATCAGAAGATCAAAAGGTTTTAATCAATTATATACACTAGGATTATTAATATCATTTTTTTTCAAATTTTTTTCCTTTTAATGGGTGCATTTTATGCTCCATCCCATTTTCTTTCTTTCTTCATTTTTTTAACTTTTTCATTTTTTTTTTCACGGTGAGTGCATTTTATGCTCCATCTCACTAACGAGTGCGTTTTACGCTCCATCTCGCTTTTTCATGTGTTTATGAGTGAGTGCGTTTTACGCTCCATCTCAACCCACCACAAGATTTTTCTTTTCAATAATAATCCTAGAAAAATTACCTAAATCATCTCTTCCAAATTATATTTTGCCTTATATTTCACTTCAAATAATGATCAAATAAGATATAGAGTTCAAAAATATCTTTCATAAGCATTTAACCATTTAAACTTTCTCTTCATTAAAACTAGCTCAAACAAATGGATATAAGTGCATAAAAATTTACAGAATCTCAAATAAAGTAATAATCAATAATAAGCCAAAATTCAAACTAAGCAAAAATTTATCATTTTTCCAAGAGTTATTAAATAAAAATCAAAATTTTTATCATTAGCTAAAAATTTAAAATTCAATCAACTCATTGCTCAAGTGACACATCCTAAAAATAAATAAAAAAATTACCCCATTTTCGTAGGAAACACGGTTACACTTAGCATGTGCAACAAGCCTTTAAACCCCAAGGTTACCCCAAGTGGACGAGTTTTGTCTCGTGAGGGTTTGCAGTGAATTTACCCACAAAATTCAAAATTTCAAAATTTTTAAAATTTCCTAAAATTTTCAAAATATAACATAAAAATAACAAAAATAATAACAAAAATCATAAATCCCTTCCCCCACACTTAAAATTTACATTGTCCCCAATGTAAAGTAAAATGCAAAGAACAAAAAACACAAATAAATATAAAAAGAAAAAGGAAAAGAAATGCAAATCTGAGTTCTTGGGTTGCCTCCCAAGCAGCGCCTTTGTTTATCGTCATTGGCTCGACAGCATGCTTAAACACTACGTTACTCCTTCTTCTTGAATTTTGACCATTTCATCCATCTTTACTCCATTTATCATGGTCTTGTTAAAACTCTCTTGCAGTGGATATGAAAGTTCTACTCCCTCTTCAATGAACATATATTCGAGACGATTAGGGGGAGGCTTCAAATCTGGAATGTAATCCTGCAAAACAAAAGGTAAAGATTTCTTGTTAGGAACTAGTAAGTCAAAATATGGATCATTACCTGTGTTCGGAGAATCATTCACAGCCGCAACAGTTTTCTTTAAATCAGCACTCAAGACTAACTCCTCTTTCTCTTTCCCAAGATTCAGACTAAATGTCGTTTTCAATTCACCCTTTCCATCAGGTGTAGAAACTTTTGCTGCTAAAGAATCAATCACAGCAACAGAGTAAACAGGATTATGACATTTCATGGCATCAAAAATATTAAATTTAACAATTTCGCCATCAAACTCCATTGTCAGTGTACCACTATGAACATCGATCTTAGCTTTGGAAGTCTTTAAGAAAGGTCTTCCTAACAAAATAGGAGCATTTTGATCGCCATTTTCCATATCAAGCACATAAAAATCAGCAGGAAAAATCAAATTATCTACTTGCACAAGAACATCCTCTACTATACCCTTAGGCTGAGTGCTAGACCCATCAGCCAACTGAATCACAGTACCAGTTCTATTTAAAGGTTCAAGTTGCAAAGAAGCATATATAGAATATGGCATGACATTAATAGATGCTTCTAGATCTAACATAGCCTTTTCAAATCTCGTGTTTCCTATCTTACAAGGGATAGTAAACATTCCTGGATCTTGACACTTTGTAGGGAGTTTTCTTTGAATTATGGCAGAAACATTTTTTCCTACTTGTACCTTTTCATATTTTTTAAGTGCTTGCTTTCTCTTGTGTGTACACAATTCTTTCAAAAATCTAGCAAAGCGAGGTACTTGTTTAATTGCATCTATCAATGGAATTTTTACCTCGCAATTATGAAAAGTTTCAAATAAATCTGAATTTTTCTCGTATGTCCTTTTTTCTGTTAAAGCATGAGGGAAAGGGGGTACCGGTTTATACTCAGAGAGAGGTGGAAATTTATGCTTAGGAGTACCATTGTTAACTAGAACATTGTCATCCTCTTGACTGTTGTCTACCTCCTTGTTGTCCATTCCTGTTTTGCTTTGCTCTTTTGGCGCAGACTCTGTCTCTGTTGGAGTTTCGATCTCTTTACCACTTCTCAACGTGATTGCACTAACATTTGCTTTTGGATTCGCCATTGTTGGCGATGGTACTTTTTCAGAATTTTGCGCCTCCAATCTACTGATGGCACTTGTCATTTGTCCCATCTGTGTAGTTAAATTCTGTATATTTGCCTTCGTTTCCTGTTGAAATTGCAAAGTGTTAGTGCTAAGTTGTGTAATTATATCCTCCAAAGACATATGAGAATCAGATGTTTGGCCCTGTTGTTTGTTAGGATATGGCTGCTTGTTTTGTTGGTAGCTTGAGAAGTTTTGAGTCGTAGACGGATTCACTTGTGGATTTCCATAGCCGAAATTCGGATGATCTCTCCAACCTGAGTTGTACGTGTTCGCGTAAGGATCATATTTCCTTTGTGGTTGACCAGGAAAACCACCTGCTGCATGCACTTGTTCATAGGACTCCTCTTGAAGAGTGGGGCACATATCCGTCGGATGTCCTACTACCGCACAAATCCCACAAGCTTTCACTTGTTGTGTATTACCTACAGCCATTTGACGAACAACGGAGGTTAGACTATCAATTCGTTGCTCAAGTGAAGAAATATGTACCTCATTAACATTTTTGGATGAAAAATCAATCCTAGTGCCGAATTGTTGGGAATTAGCCGCCATATTTGCAATTAAGTTCCTTGCAGCTTCGGGGGTTTTGTCCACCAAAGCGCCACCACTAGCAGCGTCAATCATGCTTCTATCAGTAGACATGAGTCCCTCATAGAAGTATTGGATTAGGAGTTGTTCGCTGATTTAATGGTGAGGGCAGCTTGCACATAATTTCTTGAAACGTTCCCAATACTCGTACAGGGATTCTCCATGGTTCTGCCTCACACCGCAAATTTCTTTTCGTATGCTGGCCGCCCTTGAAGCTGGGAAATATTTCTCCAAGAATAATCTCTTCACCTCTTCCCATGTGGTTATACTTCCGGATGGTAGATAGTAGAGCCAATCTTTAGCCAGATCTTTTAGAGAGAATGGAAAAGCTCTTAATTTGATTTGTTCTTCGGTCACTCCGGGAGGTTTCATGCTCGTGCATACCACATGAAATTCTTTTAAGTGTTTATGCGGATCTTCACCTGCAAGTCCATGAAAAGTGGGCAAAAGATGTATTAGACCAGATTTTAACTCAAAAGAAGTGTTAGCATCTAGATTGGGAAAAGTGATGCATAAAGGTTGTTGGTGCAAATCAGGGGCCGCGAGTTCCTTCAAAGTTCGATTTCCAGCCATGTTGTCTTTTGCTTCAAGATTTGTTTGTCTTTCTTTCCTTAATCCGCGCAAAGTTCTTTCGATTTCTGGATCAAACCTTAAATCACTTTGATTAGTAGAACGAGTTATGGTCATAAACAAGCAAGAAAATAAAAATAAAAATAACTACGAAAAATTACTAAAATAAAATAAAAGAAACACAAAAATAAATAAATCAAGTCCCCGGCAACGGCGCCAAAATTTGGTGTGATGTCGCAAGCACCCAAAAATAAAATCTTACTTTGGAAAAATAAATATGTAGTAGTGTAAGTAAGAGTCGATCCCACAGAGAATGATTATTTAATTTTATGTTTTGTAAATAAGAATTGGGGGGGTTTTGTAATTAAAGAAATAATTTAAAATAAACTAATTAAAATAATTATGAAATAAATAAATAAGAAGAAAAAACCTTGGTTTAAGTTAATATCCACCATCAAGAATTTACAACTGATCACTGATGCAAAAATAAATCAATTAATATTTTGAAGATTCACCGTAGAAAGAACTACTCGCAGGTGGAATAATTTTTCTCCTCTCTCCTTAATTTTAGATAAGTAGAGCCACTTGGTCTAAATACCCTTACTAATAAACAACCTCCGGCACTTGCTAAAGATTTAATTTAATAGCAGCATAAAGAATTAGAGAGATCGTTGAACTAAACAACACAAGCCACTTGTTTGCATTTAATTTAGATGAATATTCTTCCTAAGATAAAATAATTTTTTGATCTGCAAAATAATTATTAAACTTAGTTGCTTCACAAATAGCAGTAGATTAATATGAATAATAAACTAGTAGGCCTCCTAGCAATTAAACAAATCAATCATGAAATTAAGCATAGAAGAATATTCAATAATCAAAATATAAATTGAACAATTAAAATAAATTAGATCTCACAGTGTATAAATCTTGATGGCTTCAATCACTTAAACCAAGAAAAATAATTTAGCTACTCATGATTGTAGAGAACACTAAAGAATAGAAGAGGGAATTTTTATTCTAAGAGAAGTTGTATATTACAATGTGTGTCAAACCCTCTATTTATAGGCTCCAAAATCCTCCTAAACCTAGTTGGAATTAATCTTTCCAAACCCTAATAGGATTTAAAATACAAATAAAAATAAAAGAAAAAGAAAAATAATTATTATTCTAACCCTAGTTGGAATTAAAATCCAATTTGGTATCAAAAAGTAGCAAATTCGCGAAATAATCTGATTTGGGAGAATTATCGCGCCAAACAAACGCGTCCTTCGCTACAGTGACCGGCCGCGTCATCAGCCCGCGCGCATTGCGCGGTATTGGCCTCAAAACGACGTCGTTTTGCTTCCGGTTCCTGCTACTGTTTCGCGACCGCGCGCATTGCGCGTACGCTGTGATGAAACGGCGTCGTTTTGATGACCGGCAGTCCATCCCCGCGCATTGCGCGGTCGTATCTTTTTCCGGAAATTACAGAAATGCCACCGGTGCTGGTTAATTACCATTTTTGCCTCAGATTCTTGCGGAATTTGCAGATTTGCCCTCCGGTTTTGCTGAAATTACAGAAATGCCCCCAAAAGCTTATTTTTCCTACAAAATAAAATATAAAATAAATAAAAATAAATAAAAATAATATAAAAATACTAAAAATCCTAAAAACACATAATAATAAATAAAACACCTAAAACACTAAAAATAAATAAAAACACATAAATAAAAATAAATATAAAAATACTATAAAATTACCTAAATTAACATAAATTAATTAAAATCCTATAAAACCTATTAAAATCAAAATAAACTAGATAATTAAACATTTAAGCACACAATAAATATAAAAACTAAGTATTAGGGCATAAAAATATCATATAATTTAGCCCTATCAATACCTTCAACTGGGAGTCTGCGCGGCAGACGGATTGTTAGCTGCTGAATCACCCCAATTACTTTGGCCAACAAGCACTGATGGGGTTAACATTCTTGCAGCTGCCAAAGTCTGGTATGTGATATAACGTAAGAATAAATCAATTACAAGTAACCCTTCAATCGAATGGGGAAAAAAAAGGTGCACTCTAAAATTATAGTACCTGAAGATTAAGATCGATGTACACAAGAATGATAGGTTGGGGTTCCATATCAATAGGTACCATTGAAAGATGACCCTTTATTGAAGTCCCACGAAGTTTAACAAGCTCATGTAGAACAGTTTTGACCATACACAGTGGTTTATCATCAGCTCCAGCTCTTTAGTTGTTCATAGTAGAGTGAGCAACCCCAAAAAAGGCAGAAAGTTAGTCCATATTAGGTTTGAACAATTAAAAATGAAACAATTGACACTGACAGTGAAACATTTATATTATACCTCTGTGCTTTAAATGCAGCACATAACACCAGTCAAGTCTAAGTATTATGAGCATTCCAATTAGTGTGGAAATTGGCATGATATATAAACATGACAATATGACAAACACAAGAAGATAATTGTGGCAAAATAAAGATTGTGGCTCAAAGTTTCACATTAGTAGCTAGTATGTGCATACATAAGAAATTGGCTTAATGTCCCAATAGGTCCCTGAACATTCTTTGTTTTGCTGAAATAGTCCCATTAACAATTTTCAAACTATTTATACTCCACTCTTGGTTAATGTATCAAATTTAGCCCCTGCGGCCCATGGGCAGGGGGCCACTAGTAGTCGGACATTAAGTTGGGGTAGAAGTGGCAGGCCACTTGCTTCCATAACAAAACTTCCCCCTATATGGCAGGTTTGGAGTTAAATCACTACATATCTTGTTTGGTTCAGATAATTGGTTTGGGGAAGAGAACCAATTTTGGTTCCAAATGGGAGGAAAAATTGTTTGGGAGGGAAAAAGAAGTAATCTACCAATTTTACCCTAGGGACTAGTCGCTCTGTTAATAGTGCACAACAAACATCCTTCCAAAAGTGGAGCAACTATAATAGCAAAATCAATAAAGTTCAGGGATCAATTGGGAAATATTAGGAAAATGAAAAAACTCCTCAAAGATGGTCACGGATATCACATTTTCCATCCAAAAATGGGGGCGAAGTTAGCAATAATTTACAGGGACCAAAGTGCATAAAAGGGGCTATTGGTCCACAGGGATTTGACTCTCTCCATTCCACCTTTCGTCTAATTCATCCAATACATTAATTGTTTAATCTTAATAATTTTGTAAATAATAATCAAAATATGTTAATAAATATTTGATGATATTAAGATCAATTCTCTCAAAAATTAGGATTATAAAATATATTTTCACAATTAAAAATTTAAAAGAATTTCAACTATTAAAATTTTGCTAAAAAGTTCATGTCTATCAAATGATAAAAAAAAATACGTGACATTACTTTTAAATTTAGAACAAATATACAATTTCATATAATAAATTAATTGATTGGCGTTAATTTTAATTATATTATTTGTAATTATAAAAATATAGTGTATTGAATGAAATTAGAAGAGAGGTGTAATGGAGGGAATCCAAATCCGGTCGAGAGGATTAATAGTCTCGCTTAATTCAATCTCGCAAACAACAGTAGTTAACGGACTAATAAGATAATACAACTTCATGAACAATACATTCAAAAACTCGTGATCAATGGAGGATCAACCACACGCATAATAGCCAATATAAAAGCTTAAACTATGATATACAAATGGGCTACACCACAACAAATCAAACATTGCTACATGACATCACTACTGCAAAATATGGAAGGATACAAAATTCTGAGCCCAGCTGGTGTCCTTCATAATTTACAAGATTACATCTTATGGAACTTATGTTCCTTTTAATGCTCAATGAATCAAACTTTGCTCAATCCTAATGCCTCTCTTTACCTACAGTGGTTCAATTGACCCACTTTTGAGCCTTTCCATCCGAGCTTGCAAACCAGATAACGCCTTCTCATCCACAGGAAGAACACCACCTTGTGCAGGATTCTCTAAGCTAGCATAGTCTGCGGAATGAGATAATTGGCTAGGGAGCCCGTGATTCAAATTGCCTTTCAAGTTAATTAGTGGTCTATTTCCAGGATCTGGATTCCCACCGCCAGCTGCTAACTGGATGCTCTTCATCCTTTCTCTTATTGCATCTAATGTTCCACTAGTAACTGCAGTCAATAGAATAATTTAAAAAGTTATAATTTCACCTGTGCCGGGGGTGTTTGGGGGGGTGTTTGCGGGGCCAATAACCAAATATTTAAGAAAAGTTAGTCGAAACAGTGACCTCCGGGTGGGTATCTTTCATTCCTTCGGTCACCCATGTGCTGCCTAAACTCTGATTGATCAGACATTGGACCACTTGACATCAAGGCATTGACAGACCTGTCATCTTCCACATAAGATGATGGGGGTAAACTAAAGCTCGTAGGTTCCAATTTGGCATTTACAGATTTTGCCTCATTTAATGTATTTGTATGTACAGGTGATAGAGGTGCGAATTTTGGGGAGGAAAGGTTTAGGTTAGAAGGGGGAGGGGTTGGCATGGGTAAACTTGAAGGTGTCCTGCCAGCAGCTGCATTCTTCTCCATCTGCAGTGAAGGCAACAAGGAGCTCATCATACACAATTTGCTCAAATATTTCGACAAAATTATTGCAAGACATCAGAACATACCTGGTATAAACCATCTCTAATATAAGTTCGGAATGCCTCACTAGCAATTCGGAGCTACGAAAATATATCCACTTGACATATATAATATGAATTAAAATCAATGTATCCAATACTGTCTATTAATATGAAGAACTTTGGATCAATGTTTTGAATCCCAGACTGACCCGACCGGTTCAACAGGGAACCGGTCCTATGTTCGGTCTGGTTTGGCCTGGTTGAAACAATTTGGTCAAAACCTAGATTGAACAGGTTAACCACCGGTTGTTCTACTAATAAAACTGGTTAAGTTGACCCAGTGAACTGGTTTTTAATTATTTTAAATATTTTTTTGATACCAAAAAAAATTTAATATTAAAATTAACCATTTTTAGTGCCATTTTAACACAAATTATTATATTTTAGTTTATCAAAAATGAGATGTTTTAAAAATTTTCTAATTATTAATAATATATATTTTATTTATTTAAGATATCACAGGTTCAATAATAATTTGACCAATGGTTGGACCAATGATCCATCCATCCGGTAACTTTTCTAGTTCAAAGACTAGTTTGGGTCTAAAAACATTGCTTTGAATTATAATTAGCCAGGAAAATGAAAAGACAAGCAAGCTAACAACTTTCATGTATATATGAACAAGCCTTTTACCTTGGGATATAATTGTGTGATCCTGTACAGTTCGTAAAGACCAATCGTGCATGTTTGTTTGTCACCAATTTTCTTGAATATTGCACCTAGTTCTTGCTTCACAATCAAAATATATATAAGGAAATTTTAGATCAGCCAAAGAATGATTAGCTCAAACAACAAAAGCAAGCACATCAATACCTTCAACTGGGAGTCTGCGCGGCAGACGGATTGTTTGCTGCTGAATCACCCCAATTACTTTGGCCAACAAGCACTGATGGGGTTAACATTCTTGCAGCTGCCAAAGTCTGGTATGTGATATAACGTAAGAATAAATCAATTACAAGTAACCCTTCAATCGAATGGAAAAAAAAGGTGCACTCTATAAATTATAGTACCTGAAGATTAAGATTGATGTACGCAAGAATGATAGGTTGGGGTTCCATATCAATAGGTACCATTGAAAGATGACCCTTTATTGAAGTCCCACGAAGTTTAACAAGCTCATGTAGAACAGTTTTGACCATACGCAGTGGTTTATCATCAGCTCCAGCTCTTTAGTTGTTCATAGTAGAGTGAGCAACCCCAAAAAAGGCAGAAAGTTAGTCCATATTAGGTTTGAACAATTAAAAATGAAACAATTGACCCTGATAGTGAAACATTTATATTATACCCCTGTGCTTTAAATGCAGCACATAACACCAGTCAAGTGTAAGTATTATGAGCATTCCAATTAGTGTGGAAATTGGCATGATAAATAAACATGACAATATGACAAACACAAGAAGATAATTGTGGCAAAATAAAGATTGTGGCTCAAAGTTCCAAATTAGTAGCTAGTATGTGCATACATAAGAAATTGGCTTAATGTCCCAATAGGTCCCTGAACATTCTTTGTTTTGCTGAAATAGTCCCATTAACAATTTTCAAACTATTTATACTCCACTCATGGTTAATGTATCAAATTTAGCCCCAGCGGCCCATGGGCAGGGGGTCGGACATTAAGTTGGGGTAGAAGTGGCAGGCCACTTGCTTCCATAACAAAACTCCAACCTATATGGCAGGTTTGGAGCTAAATCACTACATATCTTGTTTGGTTCAGATAATTGGTTTGGGGAAGAGAACCAATTTTGGTGCCAAATGGGAGGAAAAATTGTTTGGGAGGGAAAAAGAAGTAATCTATCAATTTTACCCTAGGGACTAGTCGCTCTGTTAATAGTGCACAGCAAACATCCTTCCAAAAGTGGAGCAACTATAATAGCAAAATCAATAAAGTTCAGGGATCAATTGGGAAATATTAGGAAAATGAAAAAACTCCTCAAAGATGGTCATGGATATCACATTTTCCATCCAAAAATGGGGGCGAAGTTAGTAATAATTTACTAGTGTTATTTCTTGTAACCAAATAGTAGGGTAAAACAAAATCAGACATCGAGGCAGCAGAATGATATTAACCAAAGCAACCATAATAGCTAACCAACAAATTATTAAAATTAAATAAGCAGTTTGATACCTTCTCCTAATTTCTTCAATTCCTAGTTCTTGCAGGTACACATGAATGCTTTGAAGGATGCGATCAAGGTCAACATCATATATAGTACTCCGAAGAACCTGCATAAGAAGAGAGCACATATCATACAAAATCCAACAAACCTTTGAAGTGGTCTTTTTTTCTCTTCTTTCGATTATATAAATTTTGGATAGAATATTAACTGTCAATCAGTTTAGCGGTTCGCCGGTTTTAATGACGGTTATGCTTATGCTTTATATATAAACATAAGAAGTAAGAACTTTCTAGACTAAAAGATGATAACAAAAGAATAAATTGGTAATGGGTAAGAAAGATCACCTTAGTTAGTTTTATGAGTCATTTAACAACTAAATCTGAAAACTTCTGATTTCTAATGGCAAAAGACTCATTTGATACCGTAGATGGCCACCTAGAGGGGTCCAGAGGACACAAGAGATTGATCAGAACAACAAGTGATGATGTTCTTTCGGCATTATTCTGCATCCATAACCAGTAGTTAATATAAATAGTGAGACCTACAAAGATGAGAATATAATATCAGATTTTTAATCAATTCTACCAGGATCTTAAGCATCAAAACATTCAAAGCTTTCAGAAGTTGACTGCCATCATCCATTCTTGGAACCCTTTCATCCAAAAGCCAAAGCAGAAGTTCAATAATGAGACTGTTAAGAGTACTCTCTTTAACAGCATGGGCAAGCCTTCTGTTTTGAAAAGTCTGCAACAAAAAAACGGTGAAGCTGTGAAACATGAGACTTCTAGACATTCTATATTATTTTTCTGAGTAAAGGAAAACTGGAAAGGACCACAAATTCTCGAAAACTATTTAGTTGGTAAAAGATCTAAGTTTACACTAGAACTATTCTAGAAGTATTTATTTAATATTTTTTATTTTATTTTTTTTGATAAGTCACTAATCTATAACTATTTAGTTGCTTCTTGACATGATATTAAATCTCGCCCAAAATTTAAATGGTAACCATTTCAAAAATTTTAGTTTGTTTCTTCTTTAGAGCTCCTAGTAGATGAAACAATCATTGTTTATCACCAAATCATGCAATTTTATGGTGTTTTGGTGGCTTAAGTTTTCATTTTAAAAAGGAATTAGGATTTCAAATATAAACCATTTTTTGTTACGTTTTTATCTCAGATCTGTTCCATTTTTGCTTCTTTTCGCGAAATGGATATCATGTTGTAACAGGCAATCACCGCAACAATGGTTTTGACACGTTAATTGCATGATTTAGAGTAGAAACAAAATATTTATTGATTTTGACCTGTATAATTGGTAACCGGGTTGGGTCGAACCGGGAGTTGAGGATGATGGTTTTTGAAAATTTTATTTTTAAGAGTTATATTTTATATTTAAATATGACTTTTTATTGTATTAAATAAACATTAAAATTCATCAGGAAAACACATATGAGTTAATCTTATGTGTGTCTGCTTATTTGTTTGCACGACATTTTCTTAGATTTTTTTAAATGACATGTAAGTAATAAAAAAATAAACATCCACTAAATTTAATAGAATGATGTGATTCTTAATTTTAATTAGTTCAACGAGTTAATTGTATATTTTTAAAATTAAGCGGTGTAAGAACATCTTCAACAGCAGTAGCAAAAAAAACTCTTTAAATTGAAGTATGTTGACCTACGTGACAATTTGAAGAGTATTATTTGCTACTTTAATATTTTGTATTTCATCAATCTCTTCAATTTAATTAAAACAAAATAAATAAAAAGGAATGATATTAAATTTTAAAATGCATTGTACATTAAATTCATCAAGCAAAATAAATATTTTTAGTTTTTTTCATATGATTTTGACTCTCTCAAAATAAAATAAATATTTTGAAGAGGCAATATAAATTTATCAGTTCTGAAGAGAGAGAATGAAGTTACAGATTTGATAACTAAAGTTGAAGAAGTTGTTGAAAATAATTTTTCTAATGTGACTCATCTATTTGAATATTTCAAAGTGATTAAAAAAACTATTAAAGATGATTTAATATTTAAAAGTGGACGAGCACCATAGGAGAATACCCCTTTTGCCATAAAGTATATATCTTGAAGGGCCATAATTGATATCAAATAAAAATAGGGTAGTTTCAAGCCAAATAGATGGTTTAACTAATTTTGAATACAATTATTTTCTTCGTTCTTAATTTTTTTGACTAGTTGTTTCCCTGTTGATTAATTAATGTTGAACCAATCATTACCCTAGCTAGCTACTAGATATAGGTTGTTGATCAGTATTCATTTGTTAGGAATTTTGTTGTCCTTTATTGGAAATATGTGACAACTATAAATATAAAATGAACAATAGAGTTATGATATATAATATTTAGCATATTAAATATTTCTTCTCTTTATTATTAACACATTTTGAAATAATTACTCTTGGACTGAAGGTATTCTCGGCGGCCTAAGTCATCAAAAAAATTTTGATGATTTTTTGTGTGTAAGTAGGTGGTTGTATATGCGAACAAATTCAAGCATTAACACCTTATATTATACTCTCTTTTTTTAATTTTTTCTATACACATTTAGCGACATAAATATTGTATTTAGCGATAAAATAAAATTCATCACAAACAATTTATGATACAATAAAATTTGTCGCAAACAATTGTGTCACTAAAACTAATACTCTCCTCGTTTTGAATTATAAGATTATTAGGGATAACTCATGCCTGAAGGCACGATACAATTAATATAATAGTTGAGTACTGTATTCAATATTTCTAGATTAAAAATTCTAAAACTGTTGTGGACTCTCAGTTCCATAATAGAACTGAAAGTCCAACCATTAATACAAAAAGATTGATACTCAATCTAGTCATAATTTCTTTTTTAGGCAAACATTAGTGTGCTACTCATTTCCAACTTAAAAATAGTTCTTGACAGGTTTGAGCAATTAATTGATTGACGATAGCGGGCTCAAATTTGTGTAATATAGTATTTTCGGGTATTTCACACACCTTTCATTTATTGACAAAACGGAATGAGAAATTTGACAGCATTTATTTGCCTCCAATATCTCTAACCATTGATCAATATGATCCATAAACAGTATTTTCGGTGAAAAAAGGATAGTACTGCAAGTCATTTGGTGGAATCCAATGAGGGAGAAAAAAGATGTAAAAACCCAAAATAAATGTTTTTGCATATATACTCAAAAGTATAA
>OX359278.1:9314378-9334378 GCA_947179155.2 Hedera helix
GAAACTAGTTCGGCCGGTTTGGTTTGGCTTCTCAAAAAATCGAAACCGACCAAACCGACCGAACAATTTAAAATTATAATATAATTTATATACTTTTTTAATAAATATTTATTTTATATAATTATATATTTATTATATGTCTTTATTGTGACGAATTTGCAAAACTTCTATCCTAGTGAGTGAGTTAGGTGATTTTTGTTTTTCGGATTTAGAAAATTTCTATTATAATTAGTAGTTATTGAGTTAGTGATTTATTAATTATTATGAAAAATTGACAATATAATAAATATCAAATATCAATTACAGAACCGAATAACCGAATAAACCGACCGATTTAACCGAAACCAAATAAACTGATAACCGATTACGATGTAAAAATTTGGGCGGTTTTGATTTTTAATTTTTTATAACCGACTTAAATGGTTTGGTTATTTTTTTTCTCCAAAAAACCGATCAAAACGACCGTGTGCACCCCTACTCTCTACACACATATATGTGTGTGTAGAGAGAGATAGAGAGATTCCGCATACGGGTGGTCCGCATGTGAAACTCTCTCTCTCTCTCTCTCTCTCTCTCTCTCTCTCTCTCTATATATATATATATATATATATATATATATATATATATATATATATATAATAAGCAAAATATTTTTTTTAAGTAACGTCCTTATATAATAATTAGTTTTCACTATCATACGAAAATTATTTTTAAAATGTCATTTCACTTCTAAAAAGTAGGAAATAACACTTTTATTATAAATATTAATAAACTGAAATAAATTGATTTAAGTATAATTAATGATTCTTTACTATTATAAAGTTAAAATATCTAAAATGAATCATTTAAAAAGTGTTATAAATGTTATAAATATTATTTAACAAGTATTATAAATATCATTTAAATGTTATAATTATAGATTATAAATATTCATACATACTTCAGTATTGTTCGAAACACATAAATTTGACTTCAACTTATTAATTGATATCTAAACTTTAATAAGTAGAGCATTCATTTTAAAATTTTGGATTTCAAAACTAATAAAAACTTATTTGAATTGTAATTTAAAGCATTGATTATTGTATTTATTAAAAATAAATAAATTAACATTCATTTATTAATGAACTATAATTTAAAACTAATTATTTTTTCCCCTTATTCTAGTTATATATAGTGTTGTAATATATCTAAAATGTATTATTTAACAAGTGTTATAAATATCATTTAAATGTTATAATTATAGATTATAAATATTCATACACACTACAGTATTACTTCAAATTAACATATAAAATGGGCATCTACTTATTAATGGACATCTAAACATTAATAAGTAGAGCATTCATTTTGAATTTAGGATTTCAAAAATAATGAAAACTTATTTGAATTATAATTTAGAGCATTGATTATTGTATTTATTAAAAATAAATAAATTAACATTAATTCATTAATGAACTATACTTTAAAACTCATTATTTTTTTCCCTTATTTTAGTTATATATAGTGTTACAATATATCTAAAATGTATCATTTAACAAGTGTTATAAATGTTATAAATATCCTTTAAATATTATAATTATAGATTATAAATATTCATACATACTATATTATTACTCTAAATTAACACATAAAATAGATATCTACTTATTAATGGACATCTAAACATTAATAATTAAAGCATTCATTTTGAATTTAGGATTTCAAAAATAATGAAAACTTATTTGAATTGTAATTTAAAGCATTGATTATTGTATTTATTAAAAATATATAAATTAATATTCATTAATTAACATGTATATTTTAAACTTTAAATTGTGATTGGTTATGAGTAATTATTCAAAAAAAATAATATTATTTTTTGTAAATAATTTGAATGAATTTTATATTAGGTGATTGATAAACGAATCCGGATACCCGAATATTCAAATAATCTGTTTATTTGAAATAAAATAAATAAAAACGGATATTATCCGTATTCGGATATTATTTCGAATACCGGATACGGATAGTATTTTAAAAGTTCACCGAATACCGGATAGCGAATTAATTTTTTGAATACGGATACGAATACAGATACTATTATATTCGGACATTTATATCCCTAAAGATAATAATCCACCCTCTCTTTTCTTAACAAAGTCAAGATAATTAATAATAATCCACCGCCTCTTTTCTTAACAAAGTCGCAAATAAAAGCTCTTTACTTCCTAACTATTTCCTTTCCCCCATTATTTTTCAAATATTAAGATTAGGATGTCCTCCAATACATTACTTATTTATTTTTTAATATATATTTAATAACATAAATATTATATTTAATAATATTATAAAATTCATTGTAATAATTATGCTGCTGTCAAACAATATTTATGTCACAGTATTTATGTATAGCGAGAAAAATTGGGTAAAAAATATAACGGAACTAATATTTTTACATGTTTTTTTGGCATGATACTTTTTCCTATAAAAATAAAGTGAGCCTTACTTTCATATGATAAAATATCATATAAAAATATTAAAAATTTATGTAAAAATAGTACTCCCTTCTTAAAAAGTTCGTTTAAAAATTCACAAAGAAAGTGGACAGTCCAAACAGTTGTTAGTACAATACTACAATATAACGTGCGCGGGATTCAACTAACTAGGCGAACGAACACCTACAAGCGACTTTGATTTGGGACGCGGGAATATTCAACACAGACACGAGGGAAACCCTTTTTGTTCATGGCATAGGCCAACCAATGTGTGGAAGTATAACACTGAAAAATTCAAACTTTATGTGAGTTATAAAAAGAATGCCTACTACCTGTTTGTTGTTTTGTTTGTATTATAAAATTTAGAATTAGTGTAGCTTATGGTAAGATCTTTCTATTTTTAATGATATTTAATTGTTGTCATTGTTGTGTTTCAATTTGTTAGTTGAGTATGCACTTTCCAACAATCTAAACTGTGATTTTGAACTCTTTTAATAAAATGAAACCTGCGTTTGATGATCTCTTGAAGATGGAAAGTCATATTGCTGTGTGTTGATTCTGATATACTTGTTTTTGTAAATTTTGTTGCTAATTCTAATACAAAAACTTACCTTTGGATTAGAAGAATGGAATAGATGAAGGAATGAAATAGAGAAAGGAATGGAATGGAGAGTGGAATGAATCCGCCTGGAATGAGTCATTCTATACCCTCCCTTAAGGAATAAAATTCATAAATTTAGGAGAGATGAGAATGGTCCATTCTATTCCAACGGAGCAACCAAACATAATTTTTTTCATTCTATAGAAATGAGTTATTCCATTCTCATCTTCATTCCTCCTATTCAAATGTAACATTAGTGATAAATCTGTTGCATTGTTTGCTTCTGCTAAAAACCCTGATATGATAACTCTAACAAAAGGGATTTTGATTTTTTATCAGCAAATCTCCTAGTGGACATAATTAAAATTCTCCTTCCCTCCAACTCTCCGAGGCCAGTCTCATAGAACAGGAAACTCAATGAAAGTCTCAAAATCATTCATCTCATCATCACTCCGCAAACAAAAAATGCCAGAACTCGAAGACACTTAACAATAAGGACCCTAGGGTTAAGAAGCATGAAAACAATTCAAAAACATTCTAGTGTCTGGATCACTCCGTAACAAGGATGAGGGGCTCTGTGTAATTGGTGCTTCTACTGACTTCTGAATTGAATAACAATAGTGCTTCATGAGCTTATATTATAGAATAAATGGAATGGTGAAGCTAGAGTTTAGCTTGATGTTTTTTCACGGAGTCTGAGCAATAAAGCTCTTATAGCAACAGTATGTCCTAGACTACTAGTGAATAAAACTGCTTACTCAAACAAAGAATATATAAGGTTTTCGCCATAAACACTCGATGTGATTGAATGCCTCCAATCTATAATGTTGCAGATATTTTTTCCTTGTTTTCTCATCATAAAAATGTTTCTAGTATAGTAGCATAGTACTAGTGTTGAGGATCAGTCTCTATTTCCTGAGCCAGTTCTCTTGTCAGCTTGTCGGCACGATCATCATGTCCTCCGGCAAAGGTATAGACCCGAAATGCAAACTGAAAGGCCCTCCAGAGCATCTTAGCAGATACCATCTTCTTTCCTTCAGGTTTCGACTTATTTTCTTCAATTTCTTTTGCTTTTGCTTCTCTTCTCTCCTGAAACATATCCAAATATATAATCTAGTTACTTCATCAAGTGATTAATGAGTTGTTACATATGGAGCACTTATTGTAAATTGAATTACCTTAAGTGCCAATTCCATGCAGTTAGCAGAAACATCAACCATTAATTCTTTGATACGTACAAGAATTCCGAAATCAAATTGGATCTTGTGACTTTGGAATTTCTTGGATTCTTCATCTTTTGTTCTTTCCAATGTGTCAATTTCCCCTTTGATCTATATTCAATTGCTTAATTTGTTAATGATGAAAAGTTGATAAAGTATGGAATGCATTGAGGCTTATGATTTAACAAAACCCAAAGTTACCTTAGTGAAGTAATTCTCAACTTTGTCAAGAAGTTGGTTTAATGGCGACACTATCTTCCAGTTCTGTATAGCAGTGACTATCCCTTCCAACTTGGTGTAAAGTGCTGCCGCCATCCTCACTGCTTCCAACTTCTTTGAAGGAAAATCTTCAAACCTTGCTAATACCTGCACTTTTAAGAATTAAGGGTCATAATCATGAAAATATAATAACAAAACTGAAAATGAAAATGAATGATTGTTGTATTTTTTAGACCTGGGTTTCATCAGTTAGTTTCTCAAGTTGGGATTCCACATATTTGTGGAACTTAAGAAGCTTATCCATGTCTGTTGCCTGGAAAGAACTGAGGGCAACTTTCACTTCCTTGATTGATTCATCATGATTTCTCACATCTTCTTCGATTTGCTGAAAGTACGATGATCTGAGAAACATAAGAGTAGAAGTATTGTAAAGGAAGCCTGTATAGATTATTTCATTTGATTAGTGATTTTGTAAAGGGCGTACCTCTTTGTCATCTCAGCTAGTGCGTCAGCCATTCCCATTCCTGGCTTTCCACCAGAAGAGGCCCCCGTATTACCTTTTCTCCCTTGTGATGATTTGCCATCTAAACTGGATCCTTCCACTTTCCCCTTGAGAAGTCGATACAAGCTACCTATTTGGGATGATCTCTTCAGTTTAGTGTTTGCTTTCTTGGGCCGTAGCAGTTTGGCACCACCAAGTATGGGAGGAGGTGGGGGAGCTGCTCCATTGGCCAGTGGCTTGGGTGGTGGTGCTGGCACAGATCCATTTAATGACATCATGGGTGGTGGTGGCGGCGGTGGTGCTGCTTTGCTTCCTGTTGTCATGGGCGATGGTGGGGGTGTTGGTGCTGTAATACGCCCAGGTGGTGGTGGTGGAGGTGGTGGTGCTACTCTGTTTCCTGTTGTCATGGGCAGTAGAGGGGGTGGGGGTGTTGTAATACTCCGGGGTGGTGGAGGTGGTGGTGATGTTACTATATTACCTGATGTCATGTGAGGTCGCAGTGGAGCTATATGTCCTGTTGTCATGGGCGTTGGTGGTGGAAACGGAGACGGTATTGCGGCTGAAGTTAATGGTTTTTTGGATGCTGGTAATGGTGGCGATAGTAATGATGGCAATGCTGATGGTTGAGGTGGTGAAGTCATTTTTGTTACATATGATGGTAACTTAGAGGGTGACTCTGGCGACAATAGCACCCCTATTGATGCACTTCTTCTTTCTGAACTTTCTGGACTTGACATTGGTTGGATACTTGAGTTATCAACTAAAATTTCCCCTTTATCACTGGTTACCTCGTCCAAATTATCCAACACACTCTTTCGGATATCATCTATCAATTTGCAATCTTTGTCAACCTCTATGATATTTTTTCTTGCTTCTTTAAAGTCTTTCTTTGCTTCTGCTTCAGCCTTTGCCTCCTCAACCGACTTATACATTTGGTTCAAGGGGTGGAAATTTTGCGATGCTTCTTGAGGGAAGTGGAATGCGAGGCGCTTCAAATCAATGGGGTTCAATTTTCCAACAGCTTGAATCCTGAGAGGCAAGAGACGTGGTGGGGAGTATGTCATCCTTCTGGGAGGAAGGACTGAAGTTGGGGTTTCTGGGGAATCAGAAAAAGTAATTTTCTGATCTGATAAGTACTCCGAATTAGACTTCACATATACATTAGCTGGGGGATTGCTATCTTTCATCTCCTCATCTTCATCCTCGTCGTCATCCATAATATCAATCCTCCTCTCACTTGCTACTTTAATCATATCATCGAGCATCGATAATGCTATATATCAAGAACAAGAAGAAAATTATAATCAACTCCTTCGAACACAAAAAGACCTTTAGTAAGAAATCACACCTTCAAGTAAGAAAATAACATACCTAATTGTTCCAAATCAGCATGAACTAGATCCTCTTTTCTGCATTTGATCATCCATTTATTACTATGTGTCCACTTATCTCCAATACATCTTGTAGCATCACAGAACGCATTCAATGCCTGTTTGAAATTGTCTCATTAATTAGAATGGTAATACAATTTAGCTATAAATTTCAAGCCTAATTTTTGCTGCAACCTATTGGATAACCTGATTCATTGAGGTTCCTTCTGTTTCTGACATTGAATTTCTAGGTACAATATCTGGATACAACTTATGCAAATCCTTCATCGACTCTATCACCAACTGCAAGAATTTTATTTTTCAAGGTCAAAAAGAGGAAATAAAGAACATCATATTTCTTCATCAAAGTTAGATACTACCTTGAGTATGGACGCGGAATCAGTGCGTGGAGGTAAGTTGAGTAAGTCTCTGAAGGTCAGGATCTTTTTCCGAAGCTCTGTCATTGTTTCAATATTTCCAGGTAATCCCCTGCCTGCTCTTCGTGCCATCAACCCTTTTGTTGGTCTATGATATTTCGATACATTGCAACTTTGATTTGTCTTTAGGAGTTCTTTTCCCTGTTAAATTTTTAGCCGAAAGAAATGAACTTATCTTATATCTCTGTCCTTCCAAATCAGCATGATGTTGATTGTATGCTGGTATCCATTTTGAATTTTTTCAGGGTTTATTAAGAATTGTCAAGATCTTTTTAAACAAGAAAGTAAAAGATCTTTTTTATGATAAGGGGAATTGGGCATATGGTGATTGGAAAAAAAGTGAATTCTTAGAGCCAATTCAATCCAACTAAGATCATATATTCATATTCATATTCATATTGTAAATACATGGCAGCAAAAATGTCTTTATTCGAAGCGCGATTGAACCCTGTTTGAATGATGGATGAATAAATATCCCTGAAGATTATAATCTTCACATGCAGCATTGCATAAGTTTTGCAAGAGAATAAAAGATAAAATGTTAAAATCATCAATACAAAAATGTGAAAGCATACCTCAATCTTTTTGCTACGAATCGGCGGTGGCACACGGCGGCATGTTGCAGTTGCCATGGCCAAAATCTGGCAGCAGCTCTGACTATGTAACTTTAATAAAATTAAGAAAACTGCGATGCGGATAACAATTTTTATTTTATTAATCAAACCTCTGGGGTTTGACAAAAACCTCAAGGGCTTGTTTATTAATGAAATAAATATGTACAATAATAGACAACAAATGATTATTGTAATGAAGAACATTCAAATTCAAAAGAAAATGCATAAAAAATTATATCGTGCCGCTCATAAATGTTGGCTCTTCCTGATGCTCGTGGACAAACAAATTCTCTCTTTGTTGCCAAAGGAGAGAAAGAGAGTCAACAGGAGAGAGAGAAAATGGATATTTTTAAGGAAAAATTTAGCGTAATTTTCGTGTTTTAGTGCTTAGTTTGTCATAATAATTAGTTAAAAAAGCTGTTCTTCTTAGATATTATGGGTAGCTCTATATATATATATATATATCATATTACGGCTAACTAATCCACCATTCCGTGGAAGAAGGAAAATTGTTTGATAATTATATATTTGTCAGGAAACTGTACTCACTTACATTCGTGTACCCATCACCCGAACTTTCGAGAGTCAGTTTGTTAAAGTTATAATTAAAAATATTAATAATATTAATTTAAATTTTTATATACACATTTAAATATTTTATATTAATTAATGTGGAATTGAGATGTTACACTATTTTAACTCATCTAAAAATGAGTATGACTGCTTGTTTTGTTCAGCATGTGATATTGTGGTGGTAATAAAATGTCAAATTAGGATCATTATTGACCTTTTAATACTCAATTCAAGACACTTTTGAACTCCGAAGTGATGAATTTATTTTATTTTAATGAATACAGTGATAAATATTATATACTATTTAGATAATACTATTGATTATAAAAATTATTTTTATAATATTAAATGAATCACAATAATTTTAAAGTTGAAAATATTTTAAATTAACTTCTCGAAAGTGAATAATGATATTATACTTAGAAATATGTTTATAAATGTTTATTAATTAGAAAATAAGAACGATTTAAACGCCCTAGATATGGCTTATATATGCATTCCTTTTACAAGGTTTAATAAGTTTTCCTAGATCTAATGCTGAAGAAAATGTAACACCAATTAAAAAATGTTTTATAACTTAAATAAGTGGCACGCACTTCTCACAATTTAAGCCTTTAAAGGGCAGCACCACCACACCAGTATCCTTGCATCCACCGACTTATAAATCATTAACAAATAATTTAAAATAATTAATATTTTTAATATTTCCAGAGTCGGAGAAATGCATGACATAATTTATTGGGTTGTCAATTTTCTTGCTTCAAATGTGTTACGTTTGCTTCCTCGATCATGTATTTGTAGACTTTAAATAGTTTGTATTTTTGACGATAATTCAGCTTAGGTGATCTTTCTTTACAGCTGCCATACAATACAGTTTAAAGGCGGAGAAGGGCCGAAGTCAGAAATTTTGATTAAAACAGACTAAGAATATTATAATGTTAAAATTGAGTGGACTATAAAAATAAACACAATAAAAAATAACCTTTTCATTTAACATTGCTAAAAACATGACAAGTTCAAGAAAATTGTTATGATTTCTTGATTTTGGGGATTCATCGTGACCTCTAAAAGAACATGCTTGAAAATACTAGCCATCGGATACAACTAATTATTGTCTCGAGACGTAGGGGTGAAAATGATCCTGAGTTGATCCGAACACTCTAATGCTTAAGCTCGACTCGGATCAGAAAATTTGTGTTCAGGTTCGACTCGAATTCGA
This sequence comes from Hedera helix, assembly GCA_947179155.2. Lineage (NCBI taxonomy): Eukaryota > Viridiplantae > Streptophyta > Magnoliopsida > Apiales > Araliaceae > Hedera > Hedera helix. The sequence continues at coordinate 9,323,611 of OX359278.1, forward strand.
AATGATAATTTCTAAGGCTGCTCAAGTTCGATTCGATGAATTACTCGATACTACTTGGCTCGAAGTTACTCGACTCGTTTTCACAACGAGTAATTCGCGAGCCTCTATTCGAGCTCGAATCTGAGATGGATCACACCAAAATGAGACATAAAATGAAAACTTAAAAAAACTTCAATTTTATTTATATATAAAAATACAAGTTACAAAAATTACAATGATAAATTTATAATATTAATTATACTATAATACAATTTCTAGTAACATCATTATATTTATCCAATCTCATACATCGAACCCCTAAACGAGTAGGGTTCATTGAGTAAGGATCGAGTATAGATCAGATGAAGGCAGTGTACTCGAACCCTAAAACGAGCGAACATTGTGCTGCTCAGATTCGAGTTCAGTATTATAATTCCATAAACGAGCTTGGCTCATATTCGGCTCGGATGCCTACCGAATCCGAACCCCGGATCATATTCTCGAGTCGAATCCGAGTCGGATATCGAGTAACTCGGACCGATTTTCACCCCTATCGAGACGTAACTGATTTTTCATCACCATCTCTTTAGACTGAGCATTTAACACCCGCTTTATATGCCAAGAACTATTCATTAAATCATAATGTGCTTGCATATTACTTAAGTGTGTTGAGACGAGACCTCCCACATGTGCCAAAAAAACACAATTGGGTTCATTAACCCTTTTTCAACAATTGAAACCCTCAATAGTAAATGCAAGACGACTTAGAGGATTAGTTTCGAAAAGAAATAATGGAAAACAAAATGCATTACTTTTTTTTTGGAGAATACTCATGCCAAGAAAATTTAGTAAATCAAGAATTTTGAAATCGATGCAATTGTTTTCCGTCATGGGTGGCTTTATACTCTTGGGCTATGTTTGTTTGTAAAAAATATACTTAGGATTAGACTATTTACATTAATTTAACACTACTTTAGACTATTTTATCTCATGATGGAGGATTAATAGTTCTTTAAATAGTACTATGAACTATTTTTTATCATTTTTAAGACTATTTATAATGATTATATAATCACATAAAAAAATATAGGATTAATAGTCTCCCTTATTTTAAGCTATTAAATGACTTTATATGATTAATAGTCCAGCATTAAGAGACTAATAATCATTCGTCAAATGATTAAATAGTACAAAGTAGTGTTAAATTAAGATAAATAGTTTAATTCCAAGTATACTTTTTGCAAACAAACATAACCTTGGAAATAGGTTTATATGACCTTGCCTTAATAAACTTCTGTCGAAACTCATCCCGTTTATGTACGGGTTGTTCCCATATTTGAATATGCAAAACAGGATCTCAAATGAAAATACTATCATCGACCACTACAAATTCGGTCTTTTAAATTTTAGAAGGGCGTCTCTCATCGAAAGTTATAGGTGCAATCCCAATAAGTGTGGAAACTAAATGACTGTCATTTTTCGATTTATCACGAGGATTTAATAACTGTGGATTTAATTCTTAACGAGGATTTGATATTTAACCTAAAAAAATTAATAAACCAAAAAGGAGTTAAGAGCCATAAATTAAAATATTACTTCTTTTGTTTATCCCAAAATTAAGAGTCTCAAATTGAGTCCCAATTTGAAATATACTTATTTTGTCCCAAATTAAGAGTCCCAAATTGAATGTAATAATTAAAATATATTTTTTTTGTTCTAAATTAAGAGTCTCAAATTGAAGGTAACGAATCATAGTGACATAGTTCAAAACAAATCTAAGTTGTTCATTCTTAAACAAAAGCAAAAAATTAAAAAATAAAGAAGTATCGAACTATATCTTTTGTCCTGATTTAGATATTGACATATTGTAGAAGTAAAAGAAAAGGAAGAAGAAGAAATTGTGGTTACTTGGTAAAAGAAGAGGAATTGAATAAGTATCGAACTATCAAAGTTGTAAATTGACGGAGTGGCGGAGGATTCGTGTCTTCCGTTTTCGTGATGTGTGGGAACAACCGAACTGTAAATGTTTTACTTTTTAATCTGGACTGGGAGGTACACTTGGGCTAAAATGACCAATAATATTCTAACTTATTTACTCTGAACTAATTAATTACATAATATATATATAAAAAAAAAAAATTGAGGCCAAGTTACAGCCGACCAAGTCCCTTATATCCTCCGCCCCTACTTGTTGGGCGTTATTCCTCCGGTCTTTTCCTTGCCCAATTCCAAGTAGCAGTTATTTATGTAATTACTGTCTTTGTTGCCTTATATTGTTTCGGTCGAGCACTCTCTTTTTTTCGCTAAATTCCATCTTGTTTGCAAGTGTATAACTTTTTAAAATATATATTATGCTGGAAATAGTTCATTAGTGTTGAAATTATCATATCATTCCCCTTTTAAGAGGGGGTTGATATTACCATAATAAAAAATAAAAATTATAGTGTCAAAATCATTTTTACTTTGATAAATCTACCGCCTTTTAAAAAAGTCATCGTACAAGGCACACAAGCTATAACTCATTAATTTTTCCAATCACTTCTCACAGTTATTGTGCTGTGGAATTTGAGATGCTTGTTGTAACGTTACATTTGAATTAAATGAATAAAATGAGTAAAAAGTTTGAATAAAAAAAATAAAATAAAAAGTAAAATAATTCATTCCATTCAAGTTAAAATGAATCATTCTATAACTTCTCCGTGGACTAAAATTTATAAATTTAGAAGAAATAAAAATAATCTATTCTAATAGAATAACCAAATATAATTTTTTCATTTCATAAAAATGAATTATTCCGTTATCACTTTCATTTCTCCAATCCAAACGTAACATATCTCCCGAAAAAGAAAAGAACCAATTAAACATAAATCATCACCGGAAAGTTTTGAAGAAAAATTAGGAGGAAACAATTTTGAATTTAGTATAAATAAATACTCAGTGCTACAAAAATATTACTACAAATTTGAAGAAGTACAAATCAAATAAATACAAGAAAGAATTTCAGATACTGCGGAGGAAAAAGGGTTGATCTTAACCTTAGACAAGCCCCTGCGGCAGAACTGAGAAATGGGTACATTTTTCTCGCATAACATTATTACGTATAAAACTTGTGAACTATACATTAATAAACAGAGGATCTGAAAATGTTTAATATATCTACCAATAACCACAACAAGCATAGGCTAATATTTTATTAAAGAATCGCTTATGTACTGCAACTTGCAACTTAGAAACGTACGGTCTGATTGTGTCTCGAGGATCTTTAACAACTTGAAAGACAATGCTGCAACTCTAAATGTACCTGGATGAGAGTTTTTTCTTGATGGTCAAATTGTACCCGCAAATTTCTCCGTTTTCCTCTCTATAATTGAACATGCAACCGAAGTCATCAAGTGATTGGTTAGGCCATTTGCTTACATTTTCAAACCAGAGCAATATAAGAATTCTTGATTGAGAATCTCAAAATTCAGAACAGCAAATTGGTAATGACCTTAGAACTTGTTCATTTTAAGTTGAGAAGATTTGATAGATCAGATCTTCTTTTTCTGCTTAATCAGTCCAGGTACAGCCTGATCTCTGGCTGAATTGGGAGACAACTTTTTGCTTCCTACTGGGATCCTCTTTGATGCTGCAGGACTTGAACCACTAGCTGCAGTTCTTTCAGCAATTCTCTTTTGGCGTTCAATCACTAAATCTTCCATTCTCTTTCGGATTTCTTCTTCCTGTTTAAAAAGAATGCAAGAAAAGTACACAAGAACACAAACCCAAAATCAATTTTATTGCATGGTTAACTTGAAACACGATTTGAGAAACACAAAATAAGACGCAAAAAAATGTCGAGCTATTCGAGTCCATGCTTTCAACTCTTTTCTTAAAAGTTTTCAGGCACCAAGGGTAATATATATAATCAATTTTTAGAATAGTGAAATTAATATTTGAAATCATGTTGATTAAACTGGGACATCTAAAAATGAAAAATAAGTTAATTAAAATACGATCGAGGGAATGAAGTAACCAGCAGAAAATTTCCATTTTTACCTTTTCAAATTTGCTCTTGTGAACCACGGGTGGTCTACTTTTGCTTTTAGACAAAATATCAGATCTGCTTGTTGGAAGAGATCCCCGCAAAACTTTAGACCTTCCTTCTTTTCCCAAATTATTTGTTCCAGGGCCTACAGCTTTCTTACCGTTGGGGCTTTTACCATTACCATTAGCCGGAGGCTTCTCATTTGTGGGATTATTATCCATTTCAACTGGAGCAGACTTTTTATTAGATTTTGTAAAAGAAACTTCAGTTTCGTAATCCATTTCTGGCGCCCAAGATGTCCTAGGAGATAATCCTGAATCCCGTTCAAGCATCACACAAAGGTCATCAGGCTCATAGGCCCCACTTTTCTTGGCTTGTGAAACATCCTGCGTAACAATTTCAGGCTGGGAGACTACACTCAGGTCTTCGACCATGCTTACGTCTCTTCTCCAGTGAGAGAGATACTGATCATCGGTGGATGATTGGGTTTGTACCATGAAGGAATCGTCAATGGTAGGGATGTTTTTGCTCACCTCTTTGTGAGTTGGAAAAGCATAATCGCCACTGAACATTGTTTGCTGCATGGTTGGATCCTGATTTTTTGATATCGTAGACTGGTTCACAACAAACCAATCTTCCCCCCTCACTTTTCTAATTGTGGATGACTCTGGGGGAATATCAGATACGGTTCGCTGACTGTTGATCCTGGATTCTTCCATGCTCCTCGAGATCAGTAACTGTGAATCTGAAGAGTCCCCTCTGTTCATCATTGGACGTAAAGTCTCAGTATTTGCAAAATCTTCCAACTTACCTCTACCTTCATTTCCTCCAACTCTCTCTGTCAGAATAAAGGAATCATTTGTAGTTGTTCTTCTCATTGTACCTTTCTCATATCCCAAGTCTAGTGCGTTGCTATTTGCAAATGCACCATTATCAGAATTTCTGATCAATATATTTTCGCCTGGAACATCCACAGTTTGCTGCTCTTTTACCTCACTAATTGTGGTATCGTCATCTCTCATCAAAAGATTCTGCAAAGCATCCCAATCATTCCGTTTCCCTCCATAAGATGCTTGATCATTCTCAAGATCACCATCAGGGGAACCATTTGATCCATTTTCACGATTTGCTCCTTTATTCTTATGACCATGTGATTTAGATTTGCGATGTTTCTCCAAAGATCCAACTGCATCATACACTTTCTGTTTAAGGTAATCTCCATCAATTAACTCACCCTCGTCTGATAAATCACCTTCAGAAACTCCACCCTTTTCTCCATTCCTTTTGTCAGAAGTAATGTAGTTGATATTACGGATGACAACCGTTTTTGATGATCTCTTCCTGTGCTTTTTAGTAATCGGTTTCTCCCCAGAAGATTGCTCTCCATCATACTTCTTAACAGCATCCGAGTCACTCCCAGAATCGGAGTCACCAGATTCAATTTGTTCCTCAGCTTCTTCTGAAGTCTCAGATCCTTTCACATTAAGGGATTTCTCCTTTTTTCTTGAAGATGACTTCTGGCGTTGACGATAATGAGGTTCTCGGGCAGGACCATGGCCAGCATCATCCATATTTGGAGGCCAATGCATATGCCCCGGATAGTATGGAGGTACAGGCTGCATACCATGGAAAGGATAACCTTGAACAGGGCTCTGATAATTATACATATAGGGAGGAATCTGATTCGGCCATGGTATCTGCACCTGAACTTTGGCTGGCGTTGATGGTATTCGATCTGATCCAGGAAGACTATTATCTGCAGACGAAATTCTTTGACATCAAACGAAGCCAAGTGTCCGTTGAAAATCTATGGTTCTAGACAATTCTATTTCATGTATACAGTGATACTCATGCCATTTCAAACTAGATAACTCAGAAAACCAAATTTACTTATAGAACCATGAGTGCTATGTTACTGCTAGAGGCAGTAATAATACAAGTGCAGCACTTTCTGCTGAATGTGTAATTGTGATTCAGGTTGTTAGTGTATTGCAAATGAAAAAGTGAGTTAAGATATGCTTAACAGGAAAGGCACAAATAGCTTAAAGGTGTACATGATGCTTGTTAACATATCTATAAAAGAGAACTGCACTAGGTTGAATGAAATTCCTTTAGCATGCCCAATGCATGTTGTTATTAATATATATATATATATAAGACGAGAATCATCTTGAGAGATGAACGTATTTATCTGACAAACAGATGAGGTTTTTTATGGGAAGTTTTTGCTCAGTCAATACTTGCAATAGACAAGTGAATGTGCGGAAAAGAAGACATACCTTCGTTTGAACTTTCCTGACTTGCAATAAAGTTGGATGAAGCATCTACGTTGTTCTGACTACTGTCAGATGTAAGTATAATTCCAGATGTTCCCAGGTATGGCAGTTCTGAGGAAGGACATGCAGCCATTGCTGCTAATTCATCCATCCAAAGGGCATCTGTGAGCTTCTTCTGGCACAGTTCCTTGAACTCGCGACATGCGTCCCTAAATGTGACCAAGAAGTTCAATTTTGAGACTCAACCATTATACATATCTAATATACAGAGAAAGTTACAATAATACTCTAAAAGTGAGATATGTAATGTGTAGGAAGGCGACGACAGAAATTTTTTCGACAGGAGGATTGACATAAAGAATATATGTCCAGTCTTTGGTTTACTAATGTATTGGGCTTGAGCCAATGTTATAGCAGTTAGGGTTTTCTAGTTACTATAAAAGCAATTGTTTGGTGTGTGAATCATTGTAGAGCGTGTGAGACATCTATTGAATACATCAGACAAGCAGGACTAGCCAAATTGGTGAACCTGGGTATATCGTGTGTTCTTACTTTTCCGTTCTTCATCTAATATTCTGTGTGATTGTGTTATTATTCCATATTAAATTCTATCAATATAGAATTTAAATCACTCCAGAGGTATGAAAAACTGTAAACAGTTTCTATTTCTAAATGACTAAGCCGTTGAGCTATGTACTAAAAGTGCAGATGGAGCTTATTTCAAAGTTCAAGTTTGACATCCAGTTTTTGGCTCAAGTCTAGATTAAATCCCCAATATCTCTCATACTGTTATAAAAGGTTGACCAATCCAATAAACTTTAAATGACTAGAAGAAGAATTGTCTCTCAATATTGCTATTGCTTTGGAGATGTTAATTAGTGTGGAGATTTCCAATAGATTTCTCATTACAAAGAGATCATCGATGGGTATATTTGTTATCAATATATTTTCCTTTTCCCAGAATGGAGGTCCCATATATTTGTTTTTATAACTAATAAGAAGGAAAATGATAAAATTAATTTAGAAAGAAGTGAGTGAATAATTGGGCGAATTATAACGAGCACTTCCGTGTTGCTCCTTCATTTTTTTTTACTACCCATAAATCTTGCCAACATAGCTTGGTTGTCAATCTACACCCTAGATACTCATGATCAACCAATGATGTAGATACAAAGTGTTAATTACAGTAAAAAACTAGCAAAGTTGAGCTACCGTTATTATGACCCTCAGCAAAAAGAATTGCAACATGTGGGTGGCAGAAGCCTTCAGGCACTAGCACTGTATGAGCCATACACAAGAAGGAAGGAAAGTCTTGCAATAAATGCAACAAGTAGGAGAAAGGAACATTTTAGAAGGAAATGAAAAGCATACCACGTTTCACAATTAATTTGCCAAATTAAATTTGAGGTATTTTGTATAACTATACTTCTAAGCTCCATCTCTCTCTTTTACTATTAATAGAAATAATACCTAAAACGCGAGGCTCCAAAAGTATCACCAAATAATATGAGATCATCCATATTATCCATTTCAAATCCCGCCACAAGAGCACGAGCGTAAGTCATGGCTTGCTCTTTCCGAAGCAACACTTTTCTAGTCTCTAAGGTACGTTGAAGGCAAATCCTAGCCAACACAACAACTAATGAGTCAATACATGTACCTAGGTGCAACGAACAAAGGAAGAATTATGGTTATTCAAAAGTAAGATGATTTTACTTGGAATTCTCGTCTTCTGCAACATCTTTTGTGTCAATTTCGCCTTTGAACTAGGGGAACCATAAAGGAAGAAGTCTGAGCGACGTGTTAAAATTTAAGGAATATTATTATGTAGTATGTTCATCATTATGGAGCAAAGACGATATACCTTAGAAGAATCAGGTGATCTTTTTGCAATACCATTAGCAGCTGTGCATAGACAGAACTTGATGTAAGCAAAGCTAGAGTTTTTCTCAAAGTCAAGGTTGCATCATCCACACAAATTTCAAATATAAAGACAACAATATAACATTAGGACTAAAATTGTTAACAATATATAAGTCTTTTAAGCATACCTTCCCTGGCATTGGCTGCTACATCTGTGTTTGACAACTCATTGGATTTAATGGAATCCTCAATCTGCAATATCTCTCGTTCTATTCGTACAAATCTCTCGAGAATTTCGGGTGTGCTTATGAAGCGAACAAGTCTGTGACACACCCAGAAAAAGGAAATAACAAAATTTAATTAAAATAAAAAATGAGTCTATTATCAGTGTATCCAACTTTCTATTTCAAATTCAGGCTCTAATTCTTCAGATTTAACTAGGAGAAGCCATAAATTTTTAAGATTGAGCAGAATGTGAGCCAATTAATATAGTACTTCCGTCCTTAAAGAGATTACCAATTGTAAATAACAAAGAAAATTTTTTGATTTGATTTTTCATAAAACCATAATAACAATATACATGAAATATTACATATAAGTTTGTTGAGATACCAAAAACTGTGATTTTTTTTTTATTAAAAAATTAAATATTTTTTTAATTAAAAAGAAGAAGAAAATGGTTGATGAATTTATTTCCCACCAAAATAAGTAACTGTGGATTATTGGTTACAGAGTATAAAATAAACAACATGGATTGGACAAAGAAATACATCAACTAAAAATGCAATCTAATAAATTAACATAGCTGATTGATCACCATCTAAATATTCCGACATGATTGGGGAATTTTAAATGCTACAAGATACCCAATAGCTATATTAAAAAAATGTAAAATTCAATCTTGGGTTATGAATATGATCAAATAGGTTTGCCGACTTTAAGATAAGTGAATCTATCACACGATACAATATAGATAAAGAGAATACCTACAAAATAACAATCAAGAAACAAAGAGAATGGTAAGAATTTATAGAATATTACCTTTGAAATGTGGCTTTGGTAAACCAGGAAGTATGAGTGTTTGGTGGGCGCAGAGTAATTGAATACCCACCTTTTGGAATCTGATCTTTAGCAAATTTAAGATGAGAAATGAAGGGTTCTACTAGCCCAGAAGCTAATTTCTCACTCTTTCCCCCAGAAAAAACCACAAGATCACATCTTTATATATACCCACAAACCAAAAAACACATATATTAATTAGTATACCAAAAAGACTCTTAAAGATTCAGAATTCATGAAAATTATAGAGAAAACACACATGTTAATATAAGCCCATAAACAAAAAAAACAAATGTTCTTATCAGAATACTAAAAAGACTCTCAAAGATCCAAAATTTATGTAAAATTATGGAGAAAAGAAGAGATTTGTACCTTGTTCTAGTTGGAGTGAGTTGAAACAAAGCATAATCAAGATGGGTTCTTGAATCCATACTCAATAAAGAGAAAGAGATAGAATGAGAGAGAAAATGGATGAAGGGGCTAAAGAATTTAGCTTTTGGAGTGGAATTTCATGTTCTTGAACGTGGCTTTCACAAATCTTGATTTAATTTGACGTCAGGGGTATAGGAGAGATCGAGAGAGAGAGAGACAGCAAGAACTGATGAAGCACTGCACATGGGAGTGAGTAGAGATGGTAGGCGTTTGTGATTCAGGGTTCTTCTTGAAGATTTTGATGGTGGGGTCCACCATCTCTCTGTTAAATTTTCTCTTGGTGTAAGTACTACTTCTACCTAGAATTGCCGTTGAAGAAATTAATGTTAGAACAGAATATCCCCTTGCAACATCCATGAAACCCTTTTTCTTACTCCATGTTGTAATTAATGTTAAGACAGGCGACAATAAATTTATCTTGTCCTTTTGAGATTATAGTTGACCATCATAATAGGATACTTGTTATATTTTAATATGTCATTTAAAATTTTAATATATATATTTTTAAATTTTCTCAATTTTGAAAGAAAATTTTTGAAAATAATTTTGTTTAAAATTTCTTCACTTCTCTTTCTTTTCTCTGCTAAATTTTTTTTTTACAAACAATAAACTTTTAATCTCTTTACTAAGCTTCCCTTATTCTACTTTCTTTTCTCCCTCTTTTAAAATTCACGAACACAGTCTTATAGAGATTTTACTTGTTGGGTTACTTTTATTTGGAGGATCGGACTATGAATTTGTAAATAAAATTGATATTTTTGCAAACGGGTTTTATTTTTAACTAAACCACTTGCGAAAATATCACATTAATTTATGAAAATATTAATTTCATATAAGAATTAATATTCAGCAAGTTAATTTGATATTTTAGCAAACGGGTCATATTTTTAACTAAACCACTTATGAAAATATCACATTAATTTGTAAAAATATTAATTCTATATAAGAATTGATATTCCGCAAGTTAATTTAATATTTTTACAAGTGAATCCTATTTTTAACTAAATTACAAAAAGTTGGGTTAATTAAAAGTTGGACCCTTTTACGAAAATATCACATTAACTTGCGAAAATATTAATTCTCTTTCAACAAAAAGTTTCATCCCTATTGTAAATAATTGCTGTAGAAAAAT